>JARQOD010000005.1:353493741-353515094 GCA_033576555.1 Oophaga sylvatica | reverse complement strand
TTTGGAGCACAGGTACCTCCTGCTTAGTAACCATGTCACAGTAACGTCAGCTGGTACTCGGTTGTGACATTGCCTCTTTTCCTTCTGCTACCCGTCCGGGGTCCAGTACCGTCAAGTGGTTCTCCCCAGTGCCTTTGGCCTAGGTGCCTCCATCTCCGTATCTGAGTTCCAGCAACGTCTGCTGGTCCTTGGTAGTGCTTTGGAGCACAGGTACCTCCTGCTTAGTAACCGTGTCACAGTAACGTCAGCTGGTACTCGGTTGTGACATTGCCTCTTTTCCTTCTGCTACCCGTCTGGGGTCCAGCACAGTCAGCTGGTCCTTGTAACTTCCATTGTCTCTTGCTCCATCTGATACCCGTCAGGGTTCCAGTAACGTCAGCTGTTTCTCGGAAATTAGACGACATTAAAGACCACCCAGAAGAAGATGACGACAACAAGGACGACGAGCATGAAGCCAACCAGCCTGAACACCATCACAAAGAAAAAATAAAAGATTACCAAGAAGAAGATCACCAACAGGACAAAGAAGGTTAAGACAAACTACAAGATACAGAACAAGAGACAGAAGAACAATAAGCAGAAGATCAAAAAGCAGAAGAACATGAAGTATAAGACCAAAATGAAGAGCAAAATATATGCTCTAAATTCTAAGCAGAAGAAGACTAAGCAGTGTATGGGGGTGAGTCCGTTCCTCCTCGTGGTGCCCTGGAAAATGCCTGCTGCTGCTGCAGGCTAAACTGAACACGGACAAAGTCAAATACTGTTGTAATTTAAATCTTTTGTGACAGCAAGAACGGAAGGATGAACAATTCATACTTTTACAGATTACAAGTACAGGAATCTCTGTCACAAATAAGAATATGATGAAGAAGATGAAGAGGAAGAAGATGAAGAATTTGAATATGAAGAAGATTAATTAGTTTAATAATAACAATATGAGTAATGTAAACAAAAACATGAATAGCAAGAAGTTTAAGAAGAAAATTAAGAAGGTGAAGATGAAGAATAATTTGATGAGAAAGATGATGCTGCTGCTGAAGATTATGAAGGAGAAAGTGTGGCACTGGCAAAAGTTAAAAAGGTGAAGAGCATGGAAGTTGTTAAACATACATATTTGCCAAAATAGAGAAAAGGTTAACAACATTGTCAATTTGTAAGTCAATCCAAACGTATTTCCAAAAAAAAATATATGAATGCTATTCCAATGCATTGGGTTAAACATGTATGCCTTTATTGTCTCCTCAACCTCCCCCAATACATTCTACATTAGTCTTTGTTGTTTTCCTTCATGTACAATTAACCAACAAGGCAAGAATGTTTTTTTTTAATTTCGATATTTTGTTCCCATAGACTTACATGGGACTTCCGGTATCGAAATCGGATATCGACGATATTTAGTGCTATCGGCGATACAATTTCGATACGATATTTTTAGATATCGAGCAATATCGCTCAACACTACTATCCATTATTAAGCCTATAGTAGTAAAGGGTTAAAAAAGACACACACATTAATTAAAAATTATTTTAACGAAATAATTACGCAAAGTTTTGGACCAAATTTATTATTCTGCAAATCCAACTGAATTCCTTGTTCTCCTGTAAAAGATAATAAAATAAAAAAAAACAATATCCATACCTCTCCGCCGTTCGGTCATGTCCCCTGCTGCAATCCATCACAAGGGGTTAGCTAGTTTATAACAGGGACTGGTGCTAATGCTACTGGCCCGGCTGTAAACCACTGCAGATTGAATGAAATCATGACTGCTCAGCCTCCCAGCCTGAACGGGGATGAACTGATTATTGTGGGAAAATTTCTGAACTTTTTCCCATGCTGTCAGATCACCTCAGGTCAGCCATGGACTCCGCGCAGCCTCACTGGCATCAGCAGTACTGTCAGAGAGCGAGGCGCTGTGTGCCCAGTGACCGCCAGGGAGCGAGGCGCCGTGAGCTCCATGACGTGAGTACAGCGCATGTGCGCAGTAGAGAGTGCCAGTTCATGCCACGTGTTCAGCTTTGCTAATCCAAAAGGGACAGAGGAATGACAGAGGACGTTGGTAAGCAAGGTATCGCTTTTAGTGACGTGAGCCTTTGCGGCGCCAGTGCTTTAAGGACAGAGCATGCTGCTCTGCCTCCTATACGCTGCTTGTCCACGCCAAAAATCTTTGCTGTCGTGCCCACTTTCTCTTAAACTGGCCCCCATGCCTCAAGGTCATGGGGTCTGTCTGCTGCAGTTCATCACAGCATCGGCCATTCGGTTGGGTAGTGCACTGCCCCCATTGCTGCTCACAAACTGACAGATCGGGACTCACTCCTGCTTCACATGTTTTTACACTCAGCTTCTGACCAGGTTCCCTGTCGAAACTAGCCCCCTCTTCCTGGGTAATGGGGCCTGTCCGTTCCACTATTCCTTCCCCCGAGAAACAGGGGACGCAGCTTTGACATTTCCGGACCTAGCGCCGCACAAGTATCCGCATCCCCGTCATCCTGAATACGTACAGTACATATGTGGCCAATTAGTTCTTTAATGCAAGCATCACAGAAGGCATGTTCTAATTTTCAAGAGCAAATTGTACATTCCATCCAGAACACTTTCACTTTGAAGGACTTTGTGGCTCATATCAATCCACAAGGTAACACTAGTCTCATATTTCAGAATTTCGTTGGTAAATCATTTCTCTACAGATAGGTTGTGTATGTTCTGACTGCTGTAACATCATTTTGGTGATAATTATTCATACCTATTTTCTTCACAATATATTCATCTTCTTCAAGGCTTCGTAATATAATGTTGTAAAAGTGAAATCAAGTTGGTGAATTGTGGGTTAACTGAAATGTGAAAGTAATTGTCATCTTTACTATTTCTACATTGTGTGTGCGGCTAACCACCTCATTGATCTTATTTTTTCTTTGGCAAGAAAACAAATGCTCCATCAATACCATGTGCTTTTCCTATTAATGCATCATGCTGGTAAAGTAGAGGTGAGATTAGGGATCTACATAACATCTGTGGACTGTAGTCAACATGACACTTTGACAAGACCCACTGGAGTCTAGCTACAAATTTGACATACTGTAGTTTGTACACAGCTGAACAGATTTGCGAGAAAAAAAATATTTTTATTCAATAACATGTTGGATGGATTATCTAGTGGAAACACCCATATAGTAGAAGTCACATCTACTGTACAAATACTACGCTCTACAATTGACGCCTCTTTAAGTACAGCCAAAATGTCAAAATCTCTAGCTTCTGTTATAAACAAAGAGAAACTGATCAGCACCTCTTAGTGTGAACACGTGCAAACTGCGAGGACCGCACAATATAGACAAAAAAATTCACAGCAGCACATGTGCATGAATCTAGGCCATGTGAAAACACAGAAAAACATTAAAAACACTCAATTTAGACCAAATTTCTCAAAATTTTCAAAAAATGTATTAAAAATTTTTTTTTTTTTTACTTACAGTAATAGATGAAAAATGAATGTTCTTAGCGCATAAATTGGCCAATTCATGTATGCCCATCAACCACGGCAAGGTGACCTCCCTCTGATGGGTCCCTGCTCTACACTACAAGCCACTTCCGGGCCACAAGCCTACAACTTTGGACAAACATGTCACTACTGGGCTAAATCCTACAATTTATGGGCTGGTAGAGCTGATTGCGGCACCTGCAAGGCCAATGGGAGGAGTGCAAGATCAGACTGGAGGCAGCCAGCATCTAGATACTTAATAAACGAAGAGAAACAGATCAACACCTACTAGTGTGAACACGTGCAAGCTGCGAGGACCGCACAATATAGACAAAAAAATTCACAGCAGCACATGTGCATGAATCTAGATTAACAGACAGCAAATACAGTGGAATGTAGGTCTGAATTGCCACAATTTGTGGGTCACAAACAACTCACCCGTCTGATAGCGATACCACACTGTTCAATATGTGGGCAGTATTTTTAAAATTTTTAGGCCGAAATAGTGTTTACAGCTAGGGTAACACACAGAAAATAAAGGTGAATGGAAGCCTCCAAAACACACTTTGTAGCCCTCAGATAAATGAGGCGTGTCACAGAGCTATCGGACTGATCAGGCCGGCGTCACACTAAGGAGGAATATGGACGAGTGAGAGGCGAGAAAACCACGCATTACAGACCAATATTTCACTATGGGGCAGCTCTGATCATGCGTATTTTTCTCGGGCGTATCTAACGATGCTAGACACCCACAGCATGCTGCGATTGTACGCGTATTACGCCTGTTGAACACCAATGAAAATCTATGGGTGCGAGAAAACAACGGATTACACACGGACTAGACATGTGACTTGCGAGAAATACGCAAGACTTCTGCAACTCACAGGAAATGGTGCAACACATGCAGCAGGAAGCTGACACATGCAAATTAGCTCAAAAAGAACACCAGACATCCCGGAAGAACGCCTTCACGGAGTCGGCCATGATGTCCACCCTCTTCAATGTAGAATGCCCATTGTGTTGGTGCAGGAGAGGCCCAAAATTTGGGACCAAAGAGATGCACATTATGCAGACCGCGTAAGGAAAGTGGCGGCATGGAGGCGCATCTGTGGGCAGATGTTTCCCCACTTTGGGGACAGCCCACGCGAGGAGCAGCAGCGAATCAGTAAGTTACTTGATTTATTTGCAAACTTCTTCACAGTCAGAACGTAGTTCTAGCGCAAATTTTCCCCCCCAATTTTTTTTTTTTTGGCGCAAAAATGTTAGGATAGTCACATCCTACTACAGTCCCTGACAGAAGTTATGTCGCTTATCCATGTTATGTAAATCAAAGCTTATAACCTGACATTAAATTCATCCATTGGTTTTATAAATTACTCTTTTGAAAGCTAAAACCCTCCCAAATTTGGTTTAGGTTAACAAAATAAATTGGCATCAATGCTGAAATATTGATCATTTAATGAACACAGAATGGTCAGGTTTTGGCAAGACAAAAGTTTTGTCACCTGGTCATATAATGCACCCAATCCTAGTTTACATCCTCACCAGTTCTCAGTAAATGATCGGTTAATTAGTGGGTGTGTATAAAAAGAAACCCAGCACCCCAGACCTTCACTTGAACTGCAACTTGAGCTCTGAAAACATGCCAAAAATCCACCATGCGACCAAATACATGATTATCAAGAGGCTGAAGACCAGATCCACTGCAGAGGTGGCTGGCACCTTTGGTGTGTCTCAGCGTCAAGTACTAAGAATTAAAAAAAGATTTGAAGAGACTGGAGATGGGTTTGACAAGCCCAGGTTCCGCAGACCCTGCAAGACAACTGCTCAGGAGGAATGTTTGTTTGTTAGAAAATGCAAAGCAAGACCCTCTTCCACTGCAGAAGAGCTCCAACAGGCCTGGTCACCTCAAGTCCCTGTGTCAACTAGAACAGTTTGTAGGATTCTGTCTTGAAATGGCCTCCATGGTCGATTCAGTGCCCAGAAGCCATCACTAAACAAAAGGCAAATAAAAAACCATGTGGCATTTGCAAAGTCCCACAGCCTGCTAAACAGATGGACGCTGGAAAAGTGGCAGAAGGTGGATTTCTCTGATGAATCTTCAGTAGAATTACACCACAGCCGCCGCAAATACTGCAGGAGACCTACTGGAGCCCATATGGATCCAAAATACACCCAGAAAACAGTTAAATTTGGTGGTGGAAAGATCATGATCTGGGGTTAAATTCAGTATGGGGTGTGCGAAACATTTGCAAGGTGGAAGGCAATATCAATAGCCTAAAATATCAAGAAGTATTAGCTACCTCTTACATTCCAAATCATAAAAGGGGTCAAATTATGCAGCAGGATGGTGCTCCATCACATACATCTATCTCTAGAACAAAGTTCCTCCAGGCAAAAAAGATCAAGGTGCTCAATGACTGGCCAGCCCAGTCACCAGACATGAACATCATTGAGCATGTTTGGGGTAGGATGAAAGAGGAAGCTTGGAAGACAAAACCAAGGAATCTAGATGAACTCTGGGAGGCATGTAAGACTGCATTCTTTGTTATTCCTGATGACTTCATTAATAATTTGCATGAATCATTGTTGAACCGCATGGATGCAGTCCTTCAAGCTCATGGAAGTCACACAAAATATTAAATATGACTCTAATAGCACCACAACTTAATTCACCAATGTTATGCAACATATATTTGTATTTTAATTAATTATTTGTTTGAATATCACATTACTTTCTGTGGGCGACAAAACTTTTGTCTTGCCAAAATCTGACCATTCTATGTTCATTAAAGGAATCTGTCACCCTAAATTGGCGGTATATTTAAATGATGGCAGTCAGGTCAGATGGGCGGTGTTTTGGGTACTTGCCTTAACATGTTGTTCGCAGCTGTCTCCATTATTTCTGGGAATTGTAGTCGTTGCCCTCCATATAACGCGCCTGCGCATTGCAATCTGCGGGCAAAGCATACTGCGCGTGCGCAATTCAAGATTGCAATGCGCAGGCGCGTTATATGGAGGGCAACGACTACAATTCCCAGAAATAATGGAGACAGCGGCGAACAACAGGCAAGTACCCAAAACACCGCCCATCTGACCTGACTGCCATCATTTAAATATCCCGCCAATTTAGGGTGACAGATTCCCTTTAAATAATCAATATTTCAGCATTGATGCCAATTTATTTTCTTAACCTAAACCAAATTTGGGAGGGTTTCAGCTTTCAAAAGAGTAATTTATAAAACCAATGGATGAATTTAACGTCAGGTTATAAGCTTCGATTAACATAACATGGATAAGCGACATAACTTCTGTCAGGGACTGTAGGCCCCCATGACTATATTACGTGTATGTAGAAGAATTTGGCTTTGTGCAGCTAGCTAATTGATGAAATTATATGTCTCATTGCAGTGGATGATGTTATGAGAAGATGGAGAAGCATCCGCGACCAATACCGGCGGGAATGGCAGCAGAGGGCCAAGAGCGGGTCAGCAGCACCCACAAAACGAAAATACGTGTATTTTGACAGGCTGGCTTTTCTGGCACCTATTCTGGATTTCAGACCATAAGTACATACATCACACCACATAACACATATGCAGTTTAGGCTCACTTCTCCTACATGTTCTAATCCCCTTTCATTTCCCAACAGAACTCAATCCAATCTCACTGAGAGGGAGACAGGCTCCGACTCAGAGGCCATTATTGACCCGGTTGGGGGAGGTGAAGAGGTGGCTGGCCCATCGTCTGAACCTCCCATCAGCATCCCCCAAGGTTCACAATCCCAACGACCTCAGCAACCCTCTCTCCTCCTCTACCTGTACCAGAGGCACCAGCTACAGCAGCATCCGCCATTGGGGATGAAGCAGGAAAAAGCAGCAGCCCTACTGTACCTCTGGGGGGCTCCCCCCAGCCTGCTGCAATATCCCACCGTGGTAGAAGACGGTGAGACATCACTAGGTCAGACACACGTAGGCATGTGGACACTGGGGTACTCAATTACCTTTCAAGGGCAGCTGTGGATGAGGGTGAGGAGGCCTATGCCCGTAGCCTTGCCCACTACCTTCGTCCCCTACCCCATGAGCTGAGGCTCCGTGTGCGAGGATCAATGCACATCCTAATTGATGCATGCACGCCCCCAATACACCATATGAGGTGTTTGAATTCCTTGAGAGGTGGCAGCTCTCACCCCGTAACCTTCTGCGCCTTCCCCCCACCAAAATGTGCATGCTCAATTAGGATCTGATGATCCCTCAACCCATTCCCCCACCGAACCAACCTTGGTAACAACAGGGTTAAATGGCTGGCTATAATCCGACTTCCCAATATGGCCACTTGTACAGATCCAGTGTTGGAGGCTGGTCCCAACCTGGATGTGCTCAACATGATCATATTGGGGGTATGATTCTCGTGGGTACCATCTTACACAGGAATATAATCTCCCTTATCTTTATGGCAATGTGCCCACACACCAACCTGACCGTGGGCAGATGTTAGCTCAGGCTCAAGCCAACCACACAGAGATGCTGGGAACCCGCCAACCCCACCACCCACATACCACCAGCTGTGATTTTTTATTTTACTTATATATTATGATTTCAAAAGCAGTTTGTTATTTTTTACATTTAGTTTAGACTCATGTTGTGCCAAAGAAATTTGCACTAATCTAGATGCCTGTAAAAAACATATGGTCATATGGTACCAATATGCTCTTCAGTAGGCATACTCAACGTTTGTTATTTTCATTATCTCTTATTATTTATACAAAAGTTTGTTATTTTGCTTATGTATTATTATTTATGGAAATGTTTGTTATTTTTTTCTGTTTTTTTTATACTTGTGTAATAATGCGCACTTACACTATAGTGCTATGAAGACATATACCATATGCGTAAAATATGGTTGTCACTACCTCAAGTGTTATGTTTTGGTAGCTGAGGAAAATAAGCAAAAACGGCAATACACCAGAGAGGCTGGAACTTATTGGATTGCAGTAACCTGAACTAACCACACAACTAGAGGTAGCCATTCCTACTTTGATCCTAGACGCTTCGTCACAGCCTGAGAGATAACTACACCTAAAGGCAGAAAGATGAAAGCTATCTGCCCCGGAGCACATCCCCAAAGAAAATAGGAAGCCCCCAAACATGTAATGGCGGTTAGACAAGAAGAAGCACGGACACAGACAGAAAATAGAATGAGCAAACGCTGGGGCCCAATCTGTCTAGACAGAAAAGTACAGGAAAGGATACTTACTGCAATCCAAAAAAAACCCTAAAGAATACCAACTCTTCTGATTGCAAAAACACCTGAGATCACACGATCTCTACCACCTAATCAGATCTCTGGTGTAACAAAACTAAGCCGCAGCCACTGAAAAAACAGGAAAAAGCAAATGAACAAACAACAGTGGCTCCAGATAAACTAAGAGGAGCACAAGCCCCCCGGAGGGGACCTGGCTGACCTCCACAGAAGTGCAGGGATTCAGGGAACAATGCAAAAAGCAAGCACAAAAATAAAAGCAGAAAATATCTTATCTGATAGCAGAAGATGCAGGCAAGACTCAGCAAACTTCCAAATGAACCAGGAACGACAATTGAGACAAGAACAATTGATCACCGGCAACCATCATGGGAGGGAACCTCCCTAATATCAGACCAGTCCGTGATCCCAGATTGCCATTCCTCGCTGAAAGGTTCAGTACTGTCTGTAACCACCAGAGGGAGCCTCTACTCAGAAACCATCTCTAGCACATTCATAACATTCAAGTGTGAGTTAGCACATATAAATTTATATTTTTGTAAAAAATTTTGGGTCTTGTTGCTTAAGTAAGGTCTACTACATCACCTACATATCTGTTATGAACTGTAACAGCAGACACAGACTATGTCATAGAAAAATTACCTTTATGTATACACACAGAATTACATTACAGCATGGATAATGCATCATCTTGCCATGTAGTTGTACCTTCAGGTGACCCAAAATATTGGGTGAATATATCACGGGTTTTCAGTCCTGAGAGTGGGCGACGTAAAGGGATGACATGAGGTGTAGGCATATCCACATTGGTCACCACACTGTCATCAACATCAGATGGGCCACAATCATGAATTCTGGTGAAATTATGTAGAACAACACATGCTTTGATGACCTCATTGACATTGGCTTCACTCAGCTGAATAGCAGACTGTAGGACCCGCCATTTTGCACACAAAATGCTAAAGGCACACTCCACCAGGCGCCTGGCCCGTGATAGGCGCAAGTTGAAGATCCGACGACGGTGGTCAAGATGTCGTTGTGGATATGGCCTCATCACATTCCTTGATAGCTGGAAGGCCTCATCAACAACTACAACATATGGGACAGGTTCGAGATTGGAGGCAGGAAGTTGACATGCTGGTGGTAGGTGCAACTGGTTATTGCGCAGCCGCCGACCCATAATGGAAGAATTGAAGACTCTAGAGTCTCCAGTTCTTCCATAGGCCCCAATGTCTACAATTATAAACCTGTAGTTACTGTCAACCAGAGCCAACAGCACTACAGAAAAATATTGTTTATAATTATAGAATTGGGACCCTGAGTTCGTCGGCTTACGCACATGGATGTGCTTTCCATCCAGGGATCCTATACAATTTGGGAACTGACATTGCTCCTCAAATCCCCTGGCAATCCTCTTCGAGTCTTCCATCTTTGGCTCAGACATCACCAGTTGATGCAGTCTGTCCCAGAGTTGTGAGCAGGTATCATGCACAATGCCAGACATGGTGGACCTCCCAATCAAAAACTCCAGATGGAGTGCGGCATAGGATATGCCAGTAGTTAGCAACCTATAAGTAACCAAATGTAGAGAGAACAATCATTACACATGCACAAAGGTTTAACAAACGCACTATACATAACCGTTACATGATTTAATGTCCAAACAATCATAAGTTACATTTACCACAAGTCAAAGTTTTCTGTCATTTTGACATACACATCATTGTTCAGGTACTTCGAGGTGATATATGGGCTATATTATGAGGATATTTCAGCAACAGACATAAGGGTAAAGGGAAACTTGTGGGAAAACACATCATCAACAGACAGTATGTAGGTGAGGAATACATACCGTAGCGGAAGGAGAAGTCCCTCCTCTGCAGAGATAGCTGTGCGCATCCTGGTATCCTGATAGGTGATCCCAGGGTGGACAATCTCCAGCAAAACATCTAATGTGGGAATGGCCATCCGACAAAACAGAAAAAACTTGTCTGGATGAGTCCGCAGAGATGCATACAGGCGGTGAAAATGGCCTTTAGTGAGGCGTTGCCTCAAATGTGGATGCACCCACATTCGCCTCCTCCTCCGCGGATCAACGATCACTGGGTAAGGCTGGCCAAAGCGGTGGGACAAAACCCAGTTGTACAACACTCGATCAGTTGGGGAGAACTGAAGAGTGTCAGTCATGCTGGCAAAGCAAGCAGCAGTACTCCAACACAAGCACACCACCAAAATGGGAAGATTGGGGGCTGCAACCTGATGCAAAGCCAATAAATAGGCTTGCTGATGATGATTTGAATGAGTTTCAGGCCTAAAAACCGTTAAATGTCCATTTTGCAAGGCGGCGAGAAAAATACGCTGTACGGATGCCATACGGATTGCATACGGATGCTTACATCCGCAAAATACGCAGCCTCACCCTGACAACAGATGAGATACCAGACTGTTTAATATGAGGCCAGTATTTTTTTATTCTATTTCGCCAAAATAATGTATACTAGACATAGGGTAGCAGACAGAAAAAAAGGGCAAGGTAGGCTTGAAAAGCAACTATTTGTAGAGCAAAGATACAACTGGCGTCTGACGGAGATAACAGACTTCAATATGTGCCCTGAAGTTTTTTTAATTTTTTTCCCAAAAAGACTGTCTAGTAATAGGGTAAGACACAGCAAAAAAGGGTAATGTTTCCCTGATATGCCACAATTTTTGGCACACAGAGAAATAGGAGTCTGACACAGATACCACACTGGTCACTCTATGTAACCTGTATTTTTTTTAGTTTATACCCCAAAATATTGTACAGAACTAGGGTAATAGACAGCAAATACAGTGGAATATAGGCTGGAAATTCCACAATTTGTAGACCACAGATAGATCTGGCGTCTGATGGAGATAGAACACTGTTACATATGTGGGCTGGATTTTTTTGAACCACCAAAATTGTGTCAATAACTAGGCTATGACACTAGAAAAAAATTGTTGGAGTACTAAAATTGTAAAATAGTTATCGCAATAATATGCGATGCGTGTGGCATTAAAAACACAGTGATTAATATAAGAACTGTAGATAAATATTTTTTGGCCACCTAAAGATTTTTTAGTCAGCAAAATGGTGGCCAAAACTGTTGTAAGACTCTCCAAAAAATACTACAGTAACAAAAAAAACCTGAATTTTCTGCGCACTCAGATCTGATGCTTGGAACAAAAAAAGCACTTTTAAATTGCCAGATTTTAACGCTCTTGTATTAAAATGACATGGCTGTAGTCTGCATTGTGACCAAGCAAATAAATGTACAAAAAATGGGGTCTCTGGATTGCTTTGTAATAAAATTAGCAGGATTCAGGTGCAAAAAAAAAAATCCTAGCCACGGACACCTGCAGCTAGGTACAGCACAGACCAAAAGTTTGGACACACCTTCTCATTCAAAGATTTTTCTGTATTTTCATGACTATGAAAATTGTACATTCACACTGAAGGCATCAAAACTATGAATTAACACATGTGGAATTATATACTTAACAAAAAAGTGTGAAACAACTGAAAATATGTCTTATATTCTAGGTTCTTCAAAGTAGCCACCTTTTGCTTTGATTACTGCTTTGCACACTCTTGGCATTCTCTTGATGAGCTTCAAGAGGTAGTCACCAGAAATGATCTTCCAACAGTCTTGAAGGAGTTCCCAGAGATGATTAGCACTTGATGGCCCTTTTGCCTTCACTGTGCCATAATACACATTCTAACAGTCTATTCAGTAGGACTATCAGCTGTGCATCCACTAGACTTCTGCACAACACAACTAATGGTCCCAATCCCATTTATAAGGCCAGAAATCCCACTTATTAAACCTGACAGGGCACACCTGTGAAGTGAAAACCATTTCTAGTGACTACCTCTTGAAGCTCATCAAGATAATGCCAAGAGTGTGCAAAGCAGTAATCAAAGCAAAAGGTGGCTACTTTGAAGAACCTAGAATATAAGACATATTTTCAGTTGTTTCACACTTTTTTGTTAAGTACATAATTCCACATTTGTTAATTCATAGTTTTGATGCCTTTAATGTGAATGTACAATTTTCATAGTCATGAAAATACAGAAAAATCTTTAAATGAGAAGGTGTGTCCAAACTTTTGGTCTGTACTGTATATATATATATATATATATATATATATATATATATATATATATATATATATATAATAGGCAGCACCAGACAGTAATGGACCCTTTTGAATTATGCAGTGAGATCAAGATACTCACATGCAGCGCCTGCATGTCTTGCACTGATGTGGATATGTGCACATAGACTCCACAGCCTAACTAGCACTGCAATCTATATACCCACTAATTAGGCGTTAAAAGGACTGTTGGTTTAGCTGGATTTGTGGATTGAACAATCGTAGACCCACACTAACTAATAAAAGCCCAAATGTCTCCCTATCTCAGCAGCAACTCTCCCTACACTGCCTGAATTCGCAGCTGAATGTGCCTAGAAGGGTGGCGTCCGCTCTCTTATAGGCCTGATGACGCTGTGTGGCCAGCCAATTACTGTAATACCACAACAAAGATGGCTATGGCATTACAGTGCATGGCAGACAATCCCTGTATCTTCATTGGCGCTCTAAAGAGCTCCAAAATTGCAGGGAGGAGACCCGAGCTTCCGCCGAATAATACCGTAAATGCTCGGTGCTCGCCGAGTACACTGAGTACAGTGATACACGGGCGAGTAACGAGTAGTGGTGAGCACATTTGCTCATCACTAGTCCCAATTCATTAAGACAAGGTAAGAGAATAAGGTGTGTCAAATTCATAATGCCACGTATACTCATTGAGTATTTGGTGAGTTTCTTACATCAGTATTTGTAAGGCTACTTCACACTTGTGCCTTTTTGCGCTGCGTTTCGAGCGCACATCAAATGCATTGAAAAAACGCGTGCAAACGCTTGTAAACGCTGCGATATTTTGTCGCATCAGCGTGCACATTACGACCAAAAAACTCAGCGTTAGTATGCGATTTCAAGCGTTTTGGCATGCGTTTGCGTTTTCTCAGCGCATGGGTTGTCTATGTGTCACATTTCACAGGAGGAAAATCCTTGAAAAATTGTTGCAACAGACTCCACCAATGGGACACCAGTGGGCGTGTGTTATGGGAAATCTTTATATAGAGCCTGTTTACAGCCGAATTCTTCACATTTGCTTGCATTTTCCTGTGTGAACATGGATCTGCGCTGGAAGAGTTTTCACTTTAACTTGGATCTGGACATCGCGATGGCTCAGGCTTATGCAGTTGCTTGCCATCAAGAAAGGGAGAGAGAGGGACAGCGAAGACGGCAGCGGCGGCGTTTGTGGGTACATCCGATTGTTGAACTCCGGGAGAGCCGTGGAGCGCACCACACCCTCTATAGTGAGCTCCAGGCAAACCCGGAGAAATTTAGTGACTATACCCGGATGTCCCAAGAAACCTTCAGGGATTTGCTTGCTCGTGTCCCAGAATTAATCCGAGGACAGGACACACATCTCCGTCGTGTGATTCCTCCGGAGGAAAGGCTCCTGGTGACATTATGGTACGTAATATTGCTAAACCAATGCCTGCATAATTTTATTTGTTCTGCCATGTACTATTTCCAAGCTGGCAGATTTATTATTCTGCCATGTAGTAAACAAAGACCTGCAGAATTATTTTTATGCCATGTACTAATTTTTTTTTTTTTGTTCTTTTAATGTTTTAAAAAACCATATACAATAATATATTTTTTTGTTCTCTGTTTCGCAGATTCCTGGCTACTGGAGAGAGCCTCTCTTCACTCCACTTCCAGTACTGGATTGGAATCTCCACCTTGTCAGGAATTGTTGTGGACACCTGCCGGGCATTGTGGAACGTTCTTTGTCCAGATTTTATGCCCCTGCCCACCACCAAAAAGTGGATTGAAATAGCCGAAAAATTCTGGAGAGTATGCAATTTCCCCAACTGTTTGGGAGCGTTTGATGGGAAACACATCCGTATAATCAAGCCCAAAAGAACAGGCTCGGAGTACTACAACTACAAAAAGTACTTCTCTACAGTTCTCATGGCCATTGCAGATGCAGACTGTATGTTTGTTGCTGTGGACATTGGGGCATTTGGCCGTGGGAATGACTCCCAGTCTTTTAAGAACTCGGACATGGGCCGGAGGTTGTATGGCAACCATTTCAATTTCCCCATGCCACGGCCTCTTCCCAACACTGAAGGTCCACCACTGCCATTTGTCATGGTTGGGGATGAGGCATTCCAGATGTGCCAACACCTGCTCAAACCCTACTCCAGCCGGGACTTGGACCACACCAAAAAAGTTTTTAATTACAGGCTGACCAGGGCCAGAAGAACTCTAGAGTGTGCCTTCAGTATACTTGTATCCAGATGGCGCATTCTTGGCACAGCCATTCATCTGAAACTGGACACAGCGGATGAAGTCGTGAAGGCCTTTGTGCTTCTACATAATTTTGTGATGGCTAACAGACCACCCAAACTTTGAACTCGATGATGCAGCTCCTAACCCATTGCCTGAATTCATTCAGCACCCTCTCAGGTCATCCTTTAAAGTTTGCCAAATGAGGGACCAATTTGCTACCTACTTCATCTCAGATGTAGGACGGGTGGAATGGCAAGATGAAATGGTGCAAAAAAGTTTTCTTGTGTGTATGTTATTAAAATAACTGTTTTGCTACCTGTACCGAGTGCACTCTGTGTTTTTACACTCAAATACAATAATCAACTGTCCAGTTTTACCAGTGAATTCATGATGCTGTGTTTTTTGGGCATCATGAATTTACTAGTAATCCTGACTATACATACATACACACACACACAAATTGTATGACCTTTATCATCTCTCCAGTTTGGGTTCAATTTGCAGCAACGATGGAGATAAAATAACTAATATTTGTGTCACCTGGCCTGATGTTACAAATAGTGAATTGGGGATGCACTAGCATCCGTCACTCTTTATTACACCTGACCATGTGACTATAAATATTATTTGTAGTATCATCACTGTGGCTTTATTTTGAACGCAGACTGGAGAGATGATAAAGTTTATTCATCTTCTACAATCCCCAGGCCTTGTGTCATGCTGAAGTGAGAATGCCCAAAATAACGCATCCTCACTTCAGAATGTATCAGGAGAACACACATATGAGTTATAAACTGCAGCATTGCTACAGTATGCATGAAATATATGCAGACTGAAGCGACGCTGCAGGTTAAAACTCATGTGTATTCACCTGTCCAGGTGTGATAGTAATGATACAAGGCCAGGGTATTGTACATATAACGTGTACATTGAATAGAGGATGTGGTTAATTACAAGGTATATCTAGAATCCATGGTCTTGCATCAAAAAGAGTTAAATGATGGTAAAAACACACCATACTCATTTAACTTTTTATGATACCTGGCAAGGTAAAATAGATATGCCTTTCACTCAACACCATCCTCTATTCAGTCTGTGCAATATTAGCAGACTGAAGAGACTGGTGGGGAAAATACAAGTCATATATTTGTGTTTTTGACTACACATATCTCCAGGAATGGCACAAGAAACATATGTCATTCCTAGAGTTGTGTAGTCAAAAACGCAAAGTGTACGGCGCAGTGTGTGTACGGCGCAGTGTGTGTAGGCGCCGAAAGACACATTAATCAAACAGGATTTTGTAAAAGCAGAATTGCAAATTTATTTTAAAACAAAAAAAAACATTTTTATTGTGAAGGACGTTTGGGGGAAGATTGGGATACTTTTGGGGTGTGGAGAGACGAGGAACGGCTGGAAAGCGAGTAAGGGGTTCTAGGGGAAGGGGCGACGAAAGTAGTGGGGGAAGGAAGATCATGGATGGAAGTAGAGGCAGGTTGAGACACATTAGGAGGAGGGGGGATGTAGAAACAAAGTCTTTTGTTTTTATTTCTTCTTTGGGGCAGGAGTCTCCTGCATGGACCGACTTCCGTGTGACCGCATTACGTTGCTTGACCGCCTTAAGCTGGTGGACCATGGCCTTGATACGTAAAAGATGGAATGTCGGTCACCCCTCTAATGCTCAGTGGTGGCGGTGCTCCTAGAAGGAGAAGAAGGGTGGTGGTGCTACGAGGAGAAGTAGTGGCGGTGGTCCTAGGAGGAGAAGTGGTGGCGGTGCTCCTAGGAGGAGAAGTGGTGGCGGGGCTCCTAAAATGGTGCGTAGTGGTGGCGGTGCTCCTAGACGGAGATGTGGTGTTGGTCCGTACAGGAGAACAGGTGGCGGTGGCCCAAGCAGGTGCTACGGTGGCGGTAGTCCAAGAGCGTGTACCGGTGTATGTGGTGGTGGCACTCCAGACAGGAGCAGTGCTTGCCATGGTGGTGGCGACGGTGGAGTGTCCAGCAGCACTCGGACTTGTGGTGGTGTAGTGGTGTCCGGCTTGGCTCAGAATGCAGGTGGCTGTGCAGTGGTATGCAGCATAAGTCGGTAGTGAGGTGTGGCAAGTCAGTGGTGGCACAGTTGGAAATGCTACCACTGACTGCTGCACATACAGATTCTGCTGCATAGCCTGCACGTAAGCAGTGTTGCACGCCTGCAACACACTCAGCTGTTGCTCAGGACTAAGGTGTTCCGCCATGCCCCTTTCAATTTTACTGAAAAAATGGTGCGCTGGTCTGTTGAGGTCGGCCTCCTGCCGATCAAGGCGCTGGTCGACAGAGTGGAAACGGTGTTCCATGTGGGTAAAACCGCATTCCATGAGTGAAAAACCGCTTTCCACTCTGTCTGACAGTGACTTCATACTGGCATGAAAGACCTCGCTCAAGTTCATGAACTCGGGCAAGATATTCCTGTCCAAGGCCCTCTGCTGCTGGCGGGAAGTGCCCGCATAACCAGTGGCAGAGACCTAGGACAGGGGAACACCTGATTGACCAGCTTCCTGGTCACCAGCTGTCCATGTTGCTGACCTGCAAGTTGCTTCCAGGCTGTCGGATGGCTGGGATGGGTCTGAGGTCGTCCGATGAAGGACCGCTTCAGGGACAGGTTGCATGGTGCTGCTCCAGGTGCTGTGGAAAGAAAAGAAAAACATTACTATCATGCATTTACAAGAAGCATCAGCTGTGGAATAGAAAAGCACTGATTAAAAAAAAAAATACTTACTCTCTGCTGGCAAGGACCGGTCTCAGGAACGCCAACTCGCGATAATAACGATATTTTCTTCTGTTCCTTGCCGCTGAACCACTGCAAACCTGTCCCTCTGCACGAACATCAGTGTTGAAGCGGTCCTTCATCGAGCGCCAACGTGTGCGGACTTTGTTCACTGTTGGAAAAAAAAAAAAATTATACAATGCACTCAGGGCAAAATCTGTCTCATCACACACACCTGAGTGAACATGGAAAACAGTCAATGCAGCATAAAAAAGCAATACAATGCACAGTGCAGTCACTGTTGATCCAGAAGACACTGTTGCATTTCCTTCTAGAATATATCTAGCAGGAAACACAACAGTGCCATTAGTAACAAGAGTGAATGCAGCATAACAAAGCAATACAATACACAGTGCAGTCACCGTTGTTCCAGATGACACTATTGTGCTTGCTGCTAGAATTTATCTAGCAGGAAACCCAACAGTGCCATCAGTAACAAGAGTGAATGCAGCATAACAAAGCAATACAATACACAGTGCAGTCACTGTTGTTCCAGATGACACTGTTGGGTTTCCTGCTAGAATATATCTGGCAGCAAACACAACAGTGCCATCAGTAACAAGAGTGAATGCAGCATAACAAAGCAATACAATACACAGTGCAGTCACTGTTGTTCTAGATGACACTGTTGCGTTTCCTGCTAGAGTATATCTATCAGGAAACACAACAGTGCCATCAGTAACAAGAGTGAATGCAGCATAGAAAAGCAATACAATACACAGTGCAGTCACTGTTGTTCCAGATGACACTGTTGCGTTTCCTGCTAGAGTATATCTAGCAGGAAACACAACAGTGCAATCAGTAACAAGAGTGAATGCAGCATAGAAAAGCAATACAATACACAGTGCAGTCACTGTTGTTCCACATGACACTGTTGCGTTTCCTGCTAGAATATATCTAGCAGGAAACCCAACAGTATCATCATGAACAATAGTCACTGCGGCATCACAGAGGATGGAAATACTTACTAAATGCCTTTTTGGTGGTTGGAGAGGCGCTGTCCCAGACATCCATCAACGCTGCGGCCACCTCATTCCATAGCCGCCGGCTCACCACATTGTCCTTGTACTGCGGATCACGGCTGTCCCACAACGGGACACGCTCATGGACCTGGCAGATCAGGGCCTCATTGTCCACATAGAGGTCTTCGTCCCGTTGTGGAACCTAGAAAAAACAAAAAAAAACATTACAATCTTGGATATATTTCAGAAGTAATGAGAGACAAAAAATAAAAAGAGACATCCAAAGACTATATACTTACATTACGTCTCACCACCGGGACTTGTCTTTGCTGCGACTGCTCCCGCTGTTCGACTCCTCAATCGCCGTGTCCGACGATGATGTCTCAAAAAGAAAAAAAAATATTACACATTTGTAGATGCAGCAGCTATACTTACCCAAAGGCAGGAAGATACATCACGCTCTGTTTGGGCCAGTTATTGCCGGGATGGGGAATAATGTAATGCAGAAGAAGACATACTGCAAGAAGAAAAAATACAAAGCACTAGTACATATTACATTTGAAAGGACAGGCAGTCATTTGGTTTAAGAATACTCACATTCTTGGTGATGCACCTTGGATCCAAAGTTTCTACTGTTCTAGGCTGTGTCTTCCAGGCAGTCCTTCCAGGCTGTGTCTTCCAGGCAGTCTGAGTGTCTTCCAGGCTGTGTCTTCCAGTCAGTCTGAGAGTAGGGGTCTGTCTGGCAGTGCAGACACCTTCTTTAATCCACACTCCACACAAACAATGTATCTTGTGTAGGGGGTGGTTTAAACAAGTGTCTAGACATTGTTTACTCAAAAATCGCGTGCGCGCAAAAGCGCTGACAAGCGCACAGCCATGCGCCTGCCAGCGCCCCCATAAGCTGTATTGTTATATTTTTGCGCATAACGTGCGCACATGCTTTTTTTAAGTAGTTGGGTGGAACAAAAACTGCAACATGTAGCGTCTAGCGCGTCTGGGAGAACACCTGGAAAATGCGCAGCGCACGACAATGCTGATGAACGCGTGCAAGCGCTAGACCCTGCGCCCGCCATGTTAAAGATAGGGGAACATTGCGCATATGACCGATCACACGAGATGCGCTGCGCGATTAAACGCTAGTGTGAAAGTAGTCTAAGCCATAACCAAGAGTGGGTAAAAAATGTAGAGGTTATTAATTAAACCACAACCCTGGGTGACAAAATTCAGCATGGTCCCAATGTTGGAACAGGGCAACTCCCTACATAATTGAACTATACACGAGAATCAAGAGCATCATGCCCAAAATAGAACTAACAAGAAAGTAGATAAAATATAAACTTTATTTGAACACTAGTTAAAATACACAAAGTATCAAACAGTATATATAGATGAGACAATGAATTGGTGAGGTAACAAGAAAAAGCACCAGGAACCATTATGCACACTTTTTACTTCAACCAAAACTTTGGCCCAAAAAAAGGGGAAAAGGGAACAAATAACGAATTGTAAAAGACCCCTGATCCTCCCGGGAGAAACCCCCAAATGGGGGGGTAGTTAAAAAAAAAAAAAGTATTTTTGCAAAAAAATGCATAACGAAGTATAACACCCTATGGTTTCCCCTAAAAGGAAATCTAAAAGTAATTCAAAATTTTTAACAGGACCATTCACAAAACCCAAAACGCGGACCAACAAAAAATGGCAAGGACTGCAAATATTAAGCACAATTGGTGCCTCCTATAAAGTGCTGAAATGGGCAGAGTAAGGGCCAGTGTTCCCCGGGCGTTCACTTACCCCTTGGGGTAAGCACTGCCGCATTTCTCCTGCACTATTTTTGCCTTTATGAGGCCCCAAATATCAAAAAAATTTTGCAGCCCCTTGCCTTTCTTTAGTTGGATCCGCGTTGGTTTGTGAAATGGGGCCCGTTAATATATAGAATACTTGAGATTCCTTTCAGGGGGATCCATAGGTTGATTTTTAAATTTTGTTGTGCACTTTTTGCATACATATTTTTTCTGACAGTACCCCCTATGGTGTTTTTTCCCAGGGATCCCGGCTTACTTTCAATTGGTTACTTTAGTTCATTTTCCTTTTTGGGCCATAGTTCGTAGGAGTTAAAAGTGTGCTATAAGTGTTTGGTGCTTTTTTGTACCTCACCAAATTTTTCTCACTATATATAGTTTGATATTTTTATTTTTTAAATAGTGTTTAAAAAAATTTATATTTACTACTTTTTTTTGTTCTATTTTTTAACCTTGATTCTGTGTATATTTAAAAATGTAAGGTGGGGACATTTTTTAAAAAACTTTCCCCGACTGTCCCCCAACGGGTTTGGTTAACAATACCCAAAAAAATCAACTGAAGTACTAAAGAGGCCACAACACTTGCCCTTCATGTCACTATGCCCTTGCCATGATGTTTTCCCCTTGAGACAGAAGCAAAAATTTTGATATAAGAAAATGTCCCCAC
>JARQOD010000005.1:353428230-353493641 GCA_033576555.1 Oophaga sylvatica | reverse complement strand
CCCAAGTGTAATAACCTGTCTTGGTATTGCAGACCCCCCAGTTCTCTAATAACCTTGGTCGCTCTTCTCTGCACCCGCTCCAGTTCAGCTATGTCTTTCTTATACACCGAGACCAGAACTGCACACAGTATTCTAAGTGTGGTCGCACCAGTGACTTGTATAGAGGTAAAATTATGTTCTCCTCATGAGCATCTATGCCTCGTCTAATGCATCCCATTATTTTATTTGCCTTGGCAGCAGCTGCCTGACATTGGCCACTAAATGTGAGTTTGTCGTCCACCCATACACCCAAGTCTTTTTCAGTGACAGTTTTGCCCAGTGTTTTACAATTAAGCACATAATTATACATCTTATTTGTTCTACCCAAGTGCATGACCTTACATTTATCCCCATTAAAGCTCATTTGCCATTTATCAGCCCAAGCTTCTAGTTTACATAAATCCTCCTGTAATATAAAATTATCCTCCTCTGTATTTATTACCCTGCAGAGTTTAGTGTCATCTGCAAATATTGAAATACCACTCTGTATGCCCCCTACAAGGTCATTAATAAATATGTTAAAGAGAAGCGGCCCCAATACTGACCCCTGTGGTACCCCACTGCTAACCGTGACCCAGTCCGAGTGTGCTCCATTAATAACCACCCTTTGTTTCCTATCCATGAGCCAGTTCTTAACCCACTTACACATATTTTCCCCTATCCCCATTGTTCTCATTTTATGTATCAACCTTTTGTGTGGCACTGTATCAAAAGCTTTTGAGAAGTCCATGAACACCACGTCCACTGCATTCCCTTGGTCCAGTCCTGAACTTACCCATTCATAAAAGCTTATCAAATTAGTCTGACAAGAACGGTCCCTCGTAAACCCATGCTGATACTGTGTCATGAGGTTATTCAGCTTCAGATACTCCAATATAGTATCCCTTAAAAAACCCTCCAGGATTTTACCCACAGTAGATGTCAAGCTCACTGGCCTATAATTTCCAGGTTCAGTTTTTGCCCCCTTTTTGAATATTGACACCACATTTGCTATACGCCAGTCCTGTGGTACAGACACAGTTATTATGGAATCTTTAAAGATTAAAAATAATGGTCTATCTATAACTGTACTTAATTCCTGCAGTACTCAGGGGTGTATCCCATCCGGACCCGGGGATTTGTCAACTTTAGTGATTTTTAGACGCCGCCGTACTTCCTGCTGGGTTAAGCATGTGACATTTAATGGAGAAATTTTTTTATCTCTGATCATGTTATCTGTCATGGGATTTTCTTGTGTAAATACAGTTGAAAAAAAGTCATTTAGCATATTGGCTTTTTCCTCATCCTCATCCACCATTTCACCCAGACTATTTTTAAGGGGACCAACACTATCATTTTTTAGTTTCTTGCTATTTATGTAGTTAAAGAATATTTTGGGATTATTTTTACTTTCTCTGGCAATGAGTCTCTCTGCCTCAATCTTTGCTGTCTTGATTTGCTTTTTACAGAATTTATTCAGTCTTCTGTATTTATTTAATGCCTCTTCACTACCTACTTGCTTTAATTCCCTAAACGCTTTCTTTTTGTCCCTTATTGCGCCCCTTACAGCTCTATTTAGCCATAGTGGTTTCCTCCTAATTCTAGCATGTTTATTCCCATAGGGTATATACTGTGCACAGGTCCTATTCAGGATACTAATAAACGTCTCCCATTTTCTTTGTGTATTTTTATGTCTCAGGATATCGTCCCAGTTTATTGCACCAAGATCATCTCTCATCCGTTGGAAATTTGCCTTCCTGAAGTTTAGTGTCCTTGTAACCCCTCGACTACACATCTTATTAAAGGATACATGAAAGCTTATTATTTTGTGATCACTATTACCCAAGTGACCCCCAACCCTTATATTTGATATGCGGTCTGGCCTGTTGGATAATATTAGGTCTAGCAGTGCCCCCCCTCTTGTTGGGTCTTGAACTAGTTGTGAAAGGTAATTGTCTCTCATAGTTGCCAAAAACTTATTACCTTTGCTGGAACTTCAGGTTTCTGTTCCCCAATGTATTTCAGGGTAGTTGAAGTCCCCCATAATAATGACTTCTCCTTGAGTTGCTGCTTCATCTATTTGCTTTACGAGGATATTCTCTGTTGCTTCCATTATTTTAGGAGACTTATAACAAACCCCTATCAATAATTTATTATTTTTCCCCCCTCCCCTAATCTCCACCCACAGAGACTCTACATCTTCATTAGATTCACAGATATCACGCAGGATGGGTTTTAAGGATGATTTTACATATAAACACACACCCCCACCTCGCTTATTTTTACGGTCATTTCTAAACAGACTATAGCCCTGTAAATTAACCTCCCAGTCGTGGCTCTCATCCAGCCAAGTCTCAGATATCCCCACCATGTCATAATTATGTTCCAACAAAATTAATTCTAACTCCGCCATTTTGTTGGTGAGTAGAGTTGAGCGATACTTTCCGATATCCTAAAGTATCGGAATCGGAATGGTATCGCCGATATCACTAAAATATCGGCGATACCCGATACCGATACCGGAAGTCCCATGTAAGTCTATGGGAACAAAATATCGCAACTAAAAAAACCCCATTCTTTCCTTGTAAACACTAAATATACACACATAGAATACATATATATATATATACATGTCATTGTGACATATATATATATACATATATGTATAGTTTATACACTTCTACATAGTAAAATATCCTTTGATTCAATTGCCGGGTAAAGCCGGCTTCAGTGAAAAGACAGAAGCACCCGACATGAAATGACACTTGGTGTACATAGGGTTAACCATGTCTTTTCATGTCGTTTGCTATCTGATTTGCACAAACAATTAAATCAGACTATGTGTGCAAAATTTCACACCTGTAGGGGTTAATTAAAGGTGTAAATTCGTTGTAAAAAAAAAGGACTTTTTTGCTACGAATTTACACCTTTAACTAACCCCTACAGGTGTGAAATTTTGCACACATAGTCTGATTTAATTGTTTGTGCAAATTAGATAGCAAAGGACATGAAAAGACATGGTTAACCCTATGTACACCAAGTGTCATTTCATGTCGGGTCACCCGACATGAAATGACACTTGGTGTACATAGGGTTAAACATTTCTTTTCATGTCCTTTGCTATCTAATTTGCACAAACAATTAAATCAAACTATGTGTGCAAAATTTCACACCTGTAGGGGTTAATTAAAGGTGTAAATTCGTTGTAAAAAAAACGGACTTTTTTGCTACGAATTTACACCTTTAATTAACCCCTACAGGTGTGAAATTTTGCACACATAGTCTGATTTAATTGTTTGTGCAAATTAGATAGCAAAGGACATGAAAAGACATGGTTAACCCTATGTACACCAAGTGTCATTTCATGTCGGGTTCTGCATTTTCACAAAAGCCGGCAATTGAATTAGCGGCTATTATACTATGTAGAAGTGTATGAACTACAAATATAAATATATATATATATGTGTCACAAATTCAATGACATGTATATATATATATGAGGTGTAAAATTGCTGAAAAAACATGCGTGGGCTCCCGCCCTATTTTCGCAACCAGACAGACAAAGCCAGTGAGTGGGGGCAGATAATAATAGCCCAGAGAGGGACCATTATTTTTGCCCCCCCCGGCTACTAACATCTGCCCCCAGACACCCCAGGAAAGACAAATCTATAATTAGATTCGCCCTTTCTGGCACTTTGCCCGTCTATTCCCATTGCCCAGTAGCGGTGGCGAATGGGTTAATATGGGGTTAAAGCCACCTTGCTATTGAAAGGTGACCTTAAGCCAGGTTAATAATTGAGAGCTGTCAATTAGACAACTATCAATTATTAATCCTATTGCATGAAATAAAAATAAAACACACACACTTTAATTAAAAATCATTTTAATGAAATAAAGACACATGTTTTTGACCATCTTTTATTTTACTGCAAAAACCATTTCCTGTAATAAAAATAAAATAAAAAAGCAAAATTATTCTTACCTATCCCATGCACAGTCAGGTCCCACGGTGTAATCCTTCAGAAAGGGTTAATGTTTACTGCAGGGACCGCAGCTAATGCTGCAGCCTCACAGTAAACCCCAAATGAATGAGTTCCTCTCCTGCCTGACAGGAGAGTAAAGGCTGGGTGTCACATAACGATACACCAGCGATCCCGACAACGATATGCACTTGTCAGGATCGCTGGTGTATCGCTACATGATCGCTGCTGAGCTGCCAAACAGGCAGCTCAGGCAGCGATCTGGGACAGCGACACTGCGGGTAACATCGCTTAAGGGCCCGTCTCACATAGCGATATCGCTACCGAGATCGCTGCTGAGTCACTAGTTTTGTGACGCAGCAGCGAGCTCACCAGCGATATCGCTGTGTGTGACATTCAGCGACGATCAGCCCCCTGCCGGGTATCGCTGATCGTCGCAGAAATGTCAGGACCTTTTTTTGATCGCTGGTTTCCCTCTGACAGGCACGCATCGCTGCGTGTGACAGGCGGGAGACCAGCGATCCGCTGGTAACCAAGGTACACAGCGGGTTTCCAGGCACCGCGCAGCGCTTGGAAACCCGCTGTGTACCTTGGATACCAGCTCCCTGCATCACGGCGCTGGTATCCAAGGTACACAGCGGGTTTCTAGGCACAGCCCCGCGCCTGGAAACCCGCTGTGTACCTTGGTTACCAGCGGATCGCTGGTCTCCCGCCTGTCACACGCAGCGATGTGTGCCTGTCAGCGGGAAACCAGCGATCAAAGGTCCTGAGATTTCAGCGACGATCAGCGATACCCGGCAGGGGGGCTGATCGTCGCTGAATGTCACACACAGCGATATCGCTGGTGAGCTCGCTGCTGCGTCACAAAACTAGTGACTCAGCAGCGATCTCGGTAGCGATATCGCTATGTGAGACGGGCCCTTAAGTGGAAAGCTTAATTGATTGCTTTCCACTTTCACTTCAGGTCAGCCAGGGACACAATCAGTGACGTCAGAGGGAACTGATTAACAAAAATAGGGGTTCCCTTCAAAAAAAAAATGGCGTGGGGTCCCCCCCTATTTTTGTTAACCAGCCAGATGAAGCAGACCGCTGAGGCCTCGATTTTCAGGCTGTTAAGGAGCCAAGATCCATGGACCTTGCCAGCCTGATAATACCAGGCCACAGCAGTCTGCATATCTTGGCTGATTAACAAAAATAGGGGATCCCCTCGAAAAAAATTGGCGTGGGGTCCCCCCTATTTTTGTTAACCAGCCAGATGAAGCAGACCGCTGAGGCCTGGATTTTCAGGCTGTTAAGGAGCCAAGATCCATGGACCTTGCCAGCCTGATAATACCAGGCCACAGCAGTCTGCATATCTTGGCTGATTAACAAAAATAGGGGATCCCCTCGAAAAAAATTGGCGTGGGGTCCCCCCTATTTTTGTTAACCAGCCAGATGAAGCAGACCGCTGAGGCCTGGATTTTCAGGCTGTTAAGGAGCCAAGATCCATGGACCTTGCCAGCCTGATAATACCAGGCCACAGCAGTCTGCATATCTTGGCTGATTAACAAAAATAGGGGATCCCCTCGAAAAAAATTGGCGTGGGGTCCCCCCTATTTTTGTTAACCAGCCAGATGAAGCAGACCGCTGAGGCCTGGTTTTTCAGGCTGGTAAGGATCCAATATCCATGGACCTTGCAAGCCTGATAATACCAGGCCACAGCAGTCTGCTTAGCTTGGCTGGTTAACAAAAATAGGGGATCCCCTCGAAAAAAAAAACGGCGTGGGGATCCCCCCTATTTTTGTTAACCAGCCAAGTAAAATGCAGACTGCTGCGGCCTGGTATTAAAAGACTGTCAAGGCCCATGGATTTTGGCCCTCAACAGCCTGATAATACCAGGCTACAGCAGCCCCACATTTGGCGCATCAAAAGATGTGCCAATTGTGGCACTTTACCCGGCTCTTCCCACTTGCCCTGTAGCGGTGGCAAGCGGGGTAATAAGGGGTTAATGTCACCGTTGATTGCACGGTGACAATAAGCCCGGTTAATAATGGAGAGGCGTCAATAAGACACCGATCCATTATTAATCCCAAAGTTATTAAATGTATAAAAAAAAGACACAGCAAGAAAAAAGTCTTTTAATGAAATAAAAGAGACAACACAGTATTCATTTCTTTTATTACTCTCTCATTCCTGCGACGCCATCGATCTCCTGTAAAAAAAGAAAAAAAAAAAACCAACAGTATACCACCTGTCCGACGCAGTCCATAACGATAGTCCCACGACGATCCAGCTCTGCTACATCGCAATGACAGGCAGAGCCTGTCATTGCAACGCAGCACAGCTGATTACCTGCTTCCCCGGCGGTGACGTCATCGGACTGACTGCTTTACGGCCGGGATTACCCAGCAGTCACTGCAGTTATCGCGAGAAACTGCATGTGACCGCCGGGGAGAAGAGGATGGCGGCCATGAAGCAGTGCAGGACGTGACCGCCGGAGATCTTCTGCCAGGTAAGTGCCGCTGACTCCTGACAGACCCGACCGACGGACACTGACAGTGACAGTGACATCCCGATTCCGGTATCCGATAAGACGAAAATATCGGAACTCGGAATCGGAATTCCGATACAGCTAATATCGGCCGATACCCGATATTTGCAGTATCGGAATGCTCAACACTATTGGTGAGGCTTCTAGCATTAGTATACATGCACTTTATGTATCTCTCTGAACCTCTATTCTTTCTTAAATTATTAACTGTTCTAACCCCACCCCCCATGCCACCCCCACCCCCAATTTCATTATTTGTGCCCAGGTCTCTATCTGTACTGCCTTCCCCTCCTATAAAATGAATACCCTCCCCCCAGTCCCTAGTTTAAAGACTCCTCCAACCTTCTAGCCATTTTCTCCCCAGCACAGCTGCACCCTCCCCATTGAGGTGCAGCCCATCCCTAGCATAGAACCTGTAGCCAACTGAGAAGTCGGCCCAGTTCTCCAGGAACCCAAACCCCTCCTTCCTACACCAATTCTTGAGCCACTTATTAACCTCCCTAATCTCCCGTTGCCTCTCTGGTGTGGCACGTGGTACCGGCAGTATTTCAGAAAATACCACGTTGGAGGCCCTTGCTTTAAGCTTGCAGCCTAATTCCCTGAAATCATCTTTAAGGACCTTCCACCTGCCTCTAACTTTGTCATTTGTGCCAATGTGCACCATGACCGCTGGTCCTCACCAGCCCCTCCCAGTAATCTGTCAACCCGATCAGCGATGTGTCGGACTCGAGCGCCAGGTAGGCAGCACACTGTTCGACGATCCCTGTCTTTGTGACAGATTGCCCTATCTGTTCCCCTAATAATTGAGTCCCCCACTACCAGCACCTGTCTGGCCTGCCCTGCTCTCCAAATTCCCCCCTCACTGGAGCAGACACTCCCCCGGCTTTCAGAGGATATGCCTGGCTGCAGCAGTGCTACCCCTGTACTGACAACCCCCTCATCTGCCAACTTTGCAAACTTATTGGGGTGTGCCAGATCAGGACTAGCCTCCCTGGCGCTCTTCCCTCTACCCCGCTTTCTAACTGTCACCCAGCTTGCTGCTTCAGTGTCCTGCAGCTCCATCCTAGCATCCCCCCCCTCATCTATCCCGTTGAGCGTCTGCTCAAGTGAGCAGAAGACTCCTTTCCATATTGTCTATGGATCTCAGTGTTGCCAGCTGCACATTTAGATCCAAGATTTGGGCTTCCAAATGCACAACGTGCTCACATCTTACACAGCAGTATGCACCCTCGACCGGCTGTTCAAGGACTGCATACATGTGGCAAGATGTACACTGGATGGCATTGGCAATAGTGGAGCACATATCTAATGGGGATTTCACCAGACAGCAAAGATAAGTAAAAGTAAATAAAAAGTATTAATAAAATATACAGTAACAGCAATTCAGTAAATCCTCCCTTGGAAACTCCCTGAATCCAAAGTCACTGAATCTCAAGTCACACTTACCACCGTTCACACTTGCGCATCGGTCACACTCAGCTCGCTCACACTCGCTGAAGCAGAAGATTTAAAGAGAGATTTTTTTTTTTTCTCCTTCAGCAGCAAATCACCCTGCTGCTCTAATGCACTTCCAAAAAGACTTGAGTCCCAACCAGCTGGCCCTTATAAACCCTTAATTATGAACCCCCACCCTTAATTAACCCCTTGTGAATATAGCTACACCAAGATTTAAATGCAATATAGTTAACCTTTAAACCTTTAAACACACAGATAGTAAAATAAGAGATTAATCCTTTAGAGAGAAAAAATAGGTTAAAAAAGCCCCCAAAAGATAGAACAGGTAAAACACTAGACTAAATACAGCTGTACGCTTCTGATACAGTACCCTTTTTCTGCTTTTTTTACTTTTGTCTAATCCATACTGAGCCTGTGAGCATCAGTTTCTGACTCCGGAGCAATAAACGGAGATTTACGATTACTCATATACTGTATACACCCGGTATCTGGTGATCCAGTACCCTTTTTCTGCTTTTTATATTTGGTCTAATCCATGCTGAGCCTGTGAGCATCTGTGTCTGACTCCGGAAATATATACGGAGATTTACAATTACCCCTAGACTGTATACAGCTGTACGCTTGTGATACAGTACCATTTTTTTGCGTTTTATATTCTGGTCTAATCCATAATGAGCCTGTGAGCGTCTGTGTCTAAGTCCGGAAAAAAATACGGAGATTTACAATTACCCCTAGACAGTATACAGCTGTACGCTTGTGATACAGTATCTTTTTTCTGCTTTATATGTTCTGGTCTAATCCATACTGAGCCTTTTTTCTGCTTTATATGTTCTGCTCTAATCCATACTGAGCGCCTGTTTCTGACTCCGGAAATATATACGGAAATTTACAATTACCCCAACACTGTATTCACCTTGTTTCTTCTGATACAGTACCCTTTTTCTGCTTTTTATATTCTGGTCTAATCCATACTGAACCTGTGAGCGTCTGTGTCTGACTCTTGAAATATATACGGAGATTTACGATTACCCTTTAACTGTATACAGCTGTACGCTTGTGATACAGTACCCTTTTTCTGCTTTTTGTATTCTGGTCTAATCCATTCTGAGCCCGTGAGCGTCTGTGTCTGAATCCGGAAATATATGCGGAAAGTTACAATTACCCCCTACACTGTATACAGCTGTACGCTTGTGATACAGTACTCTTTTACTGCTTATTATATTCTTGTCTAATCCATACTGAGCCTGTGAGCATCTGTTTCTCACTCCGGAAATATATACCGAGATTTAAAATTACCCCTACACTGTATTCACCTGGTATCTTCTGATACAGTACGCTTTTTCTGCTTTTTATATTATAGTCTAATCCATACTGAGCCTGTGAGCATCTGTGTCTGACTCTGGAGATATATACGGAGATTTACAATTACCCCTAGACTGTATACAGCTGTACCCTTGTGATACAGTACCCTTTTTCTCCTTTTTATATTCTGATCTAATCCATACTGTGCCTTTCAGCGTCTGTGTCTGACTCCGGAAATATATACATTGATTTACAATTACCCCTAGACTGTATACAGCTGTACGCTTGTGATACAGTACCCTTTTTCTGCTTTTTATATTCTTGTCTTATCCATACTGAGCCTGTGAGCACCTGTCTCTGATCCTGGAAATATATACAATGATTTACAATTACCTCTACACTGTTTACAGCTGTACGCTTGTGATACAGTACCCTTTTTCTGCTTTTTATATTCTGATCTAAGCCATACTGAGCCTGTGAGCATCTGTGTCTGACTCCGGAAATATATACGGATATTTACAATTACCCCTAGACAGTATACAGCAGTACGCTTGTGATACAGTACATTTTTTCTGCTTTATATGTTCTGGTCTAATCCATACTGAGCCTGTGAGCGTCTGTGTCGGACTCCGGAAATATTTACGGAGATTTACAATTACCACTGCACTGTATATAGCTGTAACCTTGTGATACTGTACCCTTTTACTGCTTTGTATATTATTGTCTAATCCATACTGAGCCTGTGAGCATCTGTTTCTGACTCCGGAAATATATACAGAGATTTACAATTACCCCTACACTGTATTCACCTGGTATCTTCTGATACAGTACCCTTTTTCTGCTTTTTATATTCTGGTCTAATCCATACTGAGCTTGTGAGCATCTGTGTCTGACTCTTGAAATATATATGGAGATTTATGATTACCCCTAAACTGTACACAGCTGTACGCTTGTGATACAGTACCCTTTTTCTGCCTTTTATTTTCTGGTCTAATCCATACTGAGCCTGTGAGCGTCTGTGTCTGACTCCAGAAATATATACGGAGATTTTCAGTTACGCCTAGACTGTATACAGCTGTACGCTTGTGATATAGTACCCTTTTTCTGCTTTTTATATTCTGGTCTAATCCACACTGAGCCTGTGAGCGTCTGTTTCTGACTCCGGAAATATATGCGGAGATTTACAATTACCCCTAGACTGTATACAGCTGTATGCTTGTGATACAGTAACCTTTTTCTGCTTTTTATATTCTGGTCTAATCCATAATGAGCCTGTGAGCGTCTGTGTCTAAGTCCGGAAATATATACGGAGATTTATAATTACCCCTAGACAGTAAACAGCTGTACGCTTGTGATACAGTATCTTTTTTCTGCTTTATATGTTCTGGTCTAATCCATACTGAGCCTGTGAGCGTCTGTTTCTGACTCCGGAAATATATACGGAAATTTACAATTACCCCAACACTGTATTCTTCTGATACAGAACCCTTTTTCTGCTTTTTATATTCTGGTCTAATCCATACTGAACCTGTGAACGTCTGTGTCTCACTCTTGAAATATATACGGAGATTTAAGATTACCCTTTAACTGTATACAGCTGTACGCTTGCGATACAGTACGCTTTTTCTGCTTTTTATATTCTGGTCTAATCCATTCTGAGCCTGTGAACGTCTGTGTCTGACTCCGGAAATATATGCGGAGATTTACAATTACCCCTAGACTGTATACAGCTGTACGCTTGTGATACAGTATCCTTTTTCTGCTTTTTATATTCTTGTCTAATCCATACGGAGCCTGTGAGCGTCTGTGTCTGATTCCGTAAATATATACGGAGATTTACAATTACCCCTACACTGTATGCAGCTGTATGCTTGTGATACATTACCCTATTTCTGCTATTTATATTCTGATCTAAGCCATACTGAGCCTATGAGCATCTGTGTCTGACTCCGGAAATATATACGGAGATTTACAAGTACCCCTAGACTGTATACAGCTGTACCTTTATGATACAGTACCCTTTTTCTGGTTTTTATATTCTGGTCTAATCCATACTGAGCCTGTGAGAGTCTGTGTCTAACTCCGGAAATATATACGGAGATTTACAATTACCCCTAGACTGCGTACAGCTGTACCCTTGTGATACAGTACCCTTTTTCTGCTTTTAATATTCTGGACTAATCCATACTGAGCCTGTGAGCATCTGTGTCTGACCCCGGAAATATATACGGAGATTTACAGTTACCCCTAGACTGTAAACAGCTGTACGCTTGTGATACAGTACCCATTTTCTGCTTTTTATATTCTTGTCTTATCCATACTGAGCCTGTGAGCGTCTGTTTCAGATTCTGGAAATATATACGGAGATTTACAATTACCTCTAGACTGTTTACAGCAGTACGCTTGTGATACAGTACCCTTTTTCCGCTTTTAATATTCCTATCTAAGCCATACTGAGCCTGTGAGCATCTGTGTCTGACTCCAGAAATATATACGGAGATTTACAATTACCCCTAGACTGTATACAGCTGTACGCTTGTGATACAGTACCATTTTACTGCGTTTTATATTCTGGTCTAATCCATAATGAGCCTGTGAACATCTGTGTCTGAGTCCAGAAATATATACACGGAGATTTACAATTACCCCTAGACAGTATACAGCTGTATGCTTGTGATACAGTACCTTTTTTCTGCTGTATATGTTCTGGTGTAATCCATACTGAGCCTGTGAGCGTCTGTTTCTGACTCCGGAAATATATATACGGAAATTTACAATTACCCCAACACTGTATTCACCTGGTTTCTTCTGATACTGTACCCTTTTTCTTCTTTTTATTTTCTGGTCTAATCCATACTGGACCTGTGAGCGTCTGTGTCTGACTATTGAAATATATACGGAGATTTACGATTACCCTTTAACTGTATACAGCTGTACGCTTGTGATACAGTACCCTTTTTCTGCTTTTTATATTCTGGTCTAATCCTTACTGAGTCTATGAGCGTCTGTGTCTGACTCCGGATTTATATAGAGAGATTTACAATTACCCCTACACTGTATACAGCTGTACGCTTGTAATACAGTTCCCTTTTACTGCTTTTTATATACTTGTCCAATACATACTGAGCCAGTGAGCGTCTGTGTCTGACTCCGGAAATATATACGGAGATGTACAATTACCCCTAGACTGTATACAGCTGTATGCTTGTGATACAGTACCCTTTATCTGCTTTTTATATTCTGGTCTAATCCATATTGAGCCTGTGAGCGTCTGTGTCTGACTGCTGAAATATATACGGAGATTTACAATTACCCCTAGACCGTATACAGCTGTATCCTTGTGATACAGTACCCTTTTTCTGCTTTTTATATTCTTGTCTGATCCATACTGAGCCTGTGAGCGTCTGTTTCTGACTACGGAAATATATACGGAGATTTTCAATTACCTCTACACTGTATACACCTGGTATCTTCTGATACAGTACCCTTTTTCTGCTTTTTATTTTCTGGTCTAAACCACACTGAGCCTGTGAGCGTCTGTGTCGGACTTTGGATATATTTACGGAGATTTTACAATTACCCCTTCACCGTATACAGCTGTACGCTTCTGATACAGTACCATATGTCTGCAGGTATTTTTGGTACATTTTCTCAAACATTAAGGAAGTATGGTGGAAGAGTCCGCGGACGTGGGCGTGGGGGTCCAGCTGGAACTGATGGTGGTGGTTTTGCATCTGCTGGTAGTGCCAAAAGCTCAATAGCACCTAAGGCAGGAGGTGTTGAGCGTGCATCATCGTCTGGCTCCAGAAGGCTTGGAAGGCTCACTTTTCTGGGAGTAGGTAAACCGCTTTTAAAGTCGGATTATCAGGAACAGATTTTGGCTTACATTGCCGAAACAGCCTCCAGCTCTATTGCCTCCTCTTCTGAAGTTTCAAAAAATGCAAGCACTGAGTCATCAGTGCAGGCTCCTGGTCAGTAACAACACCTTTCCTTGTGTCCTTCACTCCCACCAAAAGTGAAGGATATAGCAGGCCACACTTCAGATTACTCCATGGAGCTCTTTTCACATACCATGCCTGGGTTTTCAAGTAAAATCCTGAATTCCCCAGTCCAAGATGAATCTGACATGGAGTGCACTGATGCACAGCCACTGCTAGATGATTCTGCTGGTACATTCACTCAGAGAACTACATTGCCCTCGTAGTCTACTGAGCCAGAAACTGACCCTGATGAAACTCAGGTGCCCCTTCTGGCATACTTTACCACCTTTCACGGTGACACAGAGGAAGGTGCAGATGAAATTGAAGAGGAGGTGATGGATGACCCAGTTGTTGACCCAGATTGCATCCATTGGGGGAAGAGGGTGCCGCTGGCAATAGCTCAGAAGAGGAGAAGAATCCGCAGCAGGCATCGACATCGCAGCAGCGGTCATCTGGTAGGCCCGTAGCAGTCCAAAAAGGTGTTAAAAAAACAAAACGAGTTGCAGGACAGCTTGGCCAGACGGTCAAATTAGCACAGCGTGCAAGCCCTGAAAATTTATCCCATAGTAGGAAGAGTGCAGTGTGGCACTTTTTTGACCAAAATCCTTTTGATGAGGCAAAGATTATCTGTAAGAAGTGCGGAAGGACCTTTAGCCGAGGGAAAAATCTCCTAAATTTGAATACCTGCAAAAAAGAAACATTGGCGCTACACTGAAAGGGTTAATTTAAGAGACTAAAATAAAAATTGTGTGGTAATAACTTAGAAGCTGCTGGTGATTGATTAGCAGGCTCTCTGTTTGCCTGCTGGGATTAGTTTGTGAAATAAATCAGATAAAATCAACCGCGCTAACTAAGGACACCACATGTGTGCCATGTGTGAACACAACAATAAACAATTGGTAGATAAAAAAAAAAAAAAAAAATGGACTTACTGACCACTGAAGAAGAAATTCCTGAAAAGTTTTAGAGGAGGACCACTCCAGGTGTATGTGTGGCTTGAGCGTTATAGATAGGACAATGTTCCATACAAAATAAAGCAGGGAAAGCAACCTATGAAGATCTAACTTTGACTGTAGTTGTCTAAATGAAACAGAATGGACATAGTTAAAGGACCATACGTGGTAGAATCAATAAATAGACTTATATATGAGTACAGTCATGGCCAAAAGTTTTGAGAATGACACAAATATTATATTTTCACATGATCTGCTGCCCTCTGGTTTTTATGTGTGTTTGACAGATGTTTTTATCAAAGACATAAATATAATTTCAAACATATGAGTAACAAAAGCTTATATTGACAGTTAGAATGAGTTAATGCAGCAAGTCAATATTTGCAGTGTTGACCCTTCTTCTTCAGGACCTCTGCAGTTCTCCCTGGCATGCTCTCAATCAACCTCTGGACCAAATCCTGACTGACAGCATTCCATTCTTGCACAATCAATGCTTTCATTTTGTCAGAATTTTTAGGTTTTTGTTTGTCCACCCGTCTGTTGATGATTGACCACAAGTTCTCAATGGGATTAAGATCTGGGGAGTTTCCAGGCCATGGACCCCAATATCTCTATGTTTTGTTCCCTGAGCCATTTAGTTATCACCTTTGCTTTATGGCAAGGTGCTCCATCATGCTGGAAAAGGCATTGTTGATCGCCAAACTGCTCTTGGAGGGTTGGGAGAAGTTGCTCTTGGAGGACATTCTGGTACCATTCTTTATTCATGGCTGTGTTTTTTGGCAAGACTGTGAGAGAGCCGATTCCCTTGGCTGAGAAGCAGCCCCACACATGAATGGTTTCAGGATGCTTAACAGTTGGCATGAGACAAGACTGGTGGTAGCGCTCACCTTATCTTCTCCGAATGAGGCGTTTTCCTGATGTCCCAAACAATCGAAAAGGGGATTCATCAGAGAAAATAACTTTACCCCAGTACTCAGCAGTCCACTTTTGCAGAATATCAGTCTGTCCATGATGTTTTTTCTGGAGAGAAGTGGCTTCTTTGCTGCCCTCCTTGAGACCAGGCCTTGCTCTAAGAGTCTCCGCCTCACAGTGCGTGCAGATGCACTCACACCTGCCTGCTGCCATTCCTGAGCAAGCTCTGCACTGCTGGTAGCCCGATCCCGCAGCTGAAACACTTTTAAGAGACGGTCCTGGCGCTTGCTGGTCTTTCTTGTGCGCCCTAAAGTGTCCAGTGGTGTCATTCTTACTTAATCATGACAGATTGATCTCCAGCCATGTCCTCATCAACACCCACACCTGTGTTAATGGAGCAATCACTGAAAAGAGGTTAGCTGGTCCTTTTAAGGCAGGGCTGCAATGATGTTGAAATGTGTTTTTGGGGGATAAAGTTCATTTTCTAGTCAAATATTGACTTTGCAAGTAATTGCTGTTAAGCTGATCACTCTTTATAACATTCTGGAGTACATGCAAATTGCCATTAGAAAAAGTGAAGCAGTAGACTTTGTAAAAATTAATATTTGTGTCATTCTCAAAACTTTTGTCCATGACTGTATGCAGGAGGAATACTCACAAAGTGCAGAGAAGGTATTCCTGATAGAAGGGTGACCCAGGAAGCTAATTTAGGGAGTAGTGCAGTAAGTATTTGCTAGCACTGCTAAAGTATAGCTAGACATCAGGTTCAGACCTTATTGTTATTCAGGTGCTTGCCAGAGTTACAATGATAAAACGCTGCCCTGGTGGAGAGCTGTGTAAAAATGTAAAACTATGAAGCTCTGTACTCACTGTTAAAAGCTTGAAAATGCTAGCTGTGTACCTGTAGGAGGGCTCCTGCTGCGTGGAGTGTAGCTATAATGGAAGTCAGCAGACTCTCTGCGTGCCCCGGCCGAAGGCAACGCCGAGGTAGCGACAGGGAGGGGCGGGACTATAGGGTGACGTCACCTGTTAGTCTGGTACGAGTGCTGGAGTGCAGGGGCTAGAGTAGCTGACGCGTTTCTAGGAACTACTATCCCTCTTGATCATCAGAGCTTTTTTTTTTTTTTAATCTACCAATTGTTTATTGTTGTGTTCACACACGGCACACATGTGGTGTCCTTAGTTAGCGCGGTTGATTTTATCTGATTTATTTAATAAATTTGAATACCATTTGCATGCTTAGTAGGGATGATCTTTCCGATATTGCAATATCGGAAATCCGCCCGATATTTGCTATATCGGAATTCCGATTTCCGATTCCGATATTTTTTTCACATCGGAAATCGGAAACCCCATAATCCTTCAGCCTCTGAGCGCTCCGTGGAGCCAATCAGGAGCTGGAGAATTGCTGACAACATTGTGTAACTCCCCTAAGCTTGGTAGGAGGCGTCCTAACTTCCTAGCTAGGGGCTGCGCTGCGATTGGCTGGCTGGATGGTGTGATCAGGCAGTATAAAAAGCTGCGCCTGCCATTTTAGCCTCACTCTACTGTGAAAGCAGATAGGGATAGGTTGCTGTTGGAGATAGGGAGAGATCTCGAATCTAATAGTGAAACTGCCGTTCTGAATCCATCAACAGAGATGAAGGCAGGGAGTAAGGGACGTCCCCGTGGGGGCCGCGGAAGAGGTGCATCAGCAGCTAGACATGGTGCACATCCAGAGCAAGCAGCAGGCCCAAGTCACTCAGCATCTACTTTCACCCGGCAGCAGTCATTTATGCGCAGCTTGTTAGGAGCACACGGCCATAGGCTGATAAGAGAGGATCAAGTAGAAGCCATTGTTGGTTGGATGGCAGCTGAGGCATCCACCTCAATGAGTGCAGCATCCTCCCAGGACCTCTCCACCTCATCGGGTCAGGCCACTGAAGAGCAGCACCCATCTGCTTTTTCATCGCCCACTAAATTGCCCAGACATTCAGAAGGCCAGGAGCCAACCTTAATCCTCTTTTCAGAATCTGTTGGCTTGGAATCTGTGTGCCAGCCAGACAGCATTCCTGCAGCTGAAGAAGAGGTAGTGTGCACAGATGCGCAACCACTGTGTGCGTCTGAGGAAGAAGTGGAGGATGGGCCAGTGCCCACAGTGACCAGACCCCAGTCAGCAGATGATGATGAAACTCAGCTGCCAGTTTCTGCTGATGAAAGTGTATTGGATGACGAGGTCCTTGAGCTATCATGGCATGCTGAGGGGCAGCAAGCAAGTAGGGATAGCTCACAGGAAGAGCTTGCAGGTGTGGCGCAGCGTGGCGGTCCAAGCGGGAGAGGAAGAGGGAAAAATTTGTTGTCTGCTCCCTCAACTTCAGCACCCTTTAGGAGCAGGGCTCTTTTAAAAAGCACAAGGGGTGTGCCCAAGAGTTGTAGTGCATGGGCCTTTTTCGACCAAGTTGCAGATGACGTTACAGTAGTCAGATGCAAGCTTTGTCGACAAACTGTGCGGAGAGGGAAGAACGTCAGCAACCTTAATACCACCAATATGTTGACGCATGTCAGGAAGAGGCACCATGTGGAGTGGCAGCATCACACCCAAGATCATTCGCCACCTGCAGCTGGTCCCCCACCTTCCATCTCTTCAGCCACCTCTTCCTCCAGCTCGCAAACAGCTGCTCCCACTTCCTCGCCAGAATGCCAGGGTGCATCTGCAGGCAGTGTTGTACGGCGGCACACTGTCTGTACTTCGTCAGCATCAGCATCCCAATCGCTGGCATCCTCACACTCCCAATCCAGTGTGCAGCCATCTGTCACACAGGTGTGGGAGAAAAGGCGCCCACACTCGGCAAACCACCCACGAGCACAGGGCATGAATTCTCGCATTGCCAAACTGCTTGCAGTGGAAATGCTACATTCTGGCTGGTGAGCAAGCCAGCCTTTATCAATATGTTGGGGTTTGCAATCCCACAATACAGCATTCCCAGCCACTTCTACTTCAGCAGGCAAGCCGTCCCCGCCCTGCAACAGCATGTGGAGCGTAAAATTAAGAATGAGCTACAAAATGCAGTTAGTAGCAAGGTCCACCTGACAACCGACGCGTGGACCAGTCAGCATGGCCAGGGATGCTACATTTCCATCACCGCCCGTTGGGTAAATGTAGTTGAGCCTGGAACTGAAGTAGACAGTGCAAGTGCAGGGGTCCTGCCAACTGCCCCTTGAGAAAGCCCACGCGAAACGCGCGTCGGGGTAGCACGATCTGACCGCTTGTCTGGATATATTTGGGTGAGATTATTTTTAAGACAAATGATTGATATGACATTGATATGATGTTTCTTTATTATATATAATTCCTATACAATCATTATAGATGTGGGATATTAATATTCTCTAGAGCCCGATCCAGTGTTATGTTCAATTGGTCAGATCTCAATTGCTGTTTGTGACCTTCACATATTTTGTAAATTCTGCATTTTATTATTGATATAAATGATCTAAATGATATTGTTATTCTAATAAATTTGTACTTTTTTAGTAATTTTGGGTTTTAATGCTCGTTTTTTCGCTTTGTATACAACTCCACGGATTGCAGGCCTTTCCTTCGTACAAATTGACTCCTCCTCATACTCCTCGTCAGACTCGCCTGCAGCCAGATGTACCACAACAACCGATTTCAGCACTGCATCGGCCAAACATCAACAGGCCATGTTGAAATTGGTTTATCTGGGTAATGTTAGCCACACCGCAACCGAGCTGTGGAACACGCTCAAGGAGCAGAGCGACATGTGGCTTGCGCTGCTCAACCTCCAGCCAGGTATGGTGGTGTGTGACAACGGCCAAAACCTGGTCGCGGCTCTGGGCCTAGGTGGTCTGACTCACATTCCATGCCTAGCCCATGTCCTAAACTTGGTGGTGCAGAGTTCCCTTAGGAACTATCCTGACCTTGAGGAGCTGCTGCACAAAGTCAGATACGAGTGCTCTCATTTGCAGCGTTCATGCATGGCTGCATCGCGCCTTTCAGCCATGCAGCGCAGATTGGGCCTGCCCAAGCACCACATCATTGTTGACCTCCCCACCAGGTGGAATTCGACTTTGCATATGCTGCGGAGGTTGTGTGAGTAGCAACCTGCAATTATGGAGTTGCAGCTACAGCAGGCGCAAAGTAGGCGACACACATCTCAGCCCTCCCACTTTACAACCACAGAGTGGGCAACCATGAAGGACATATGCACCATTTTGAAGTGCTTCGAGGACTCCACTCTGATGGTGAGCGCGGATGCTGCCCTGCTCAGCCTGACTATTCCCCTTATATGCCTTATAGAATCATCACTTAAAGGGCTAAGGGATGAGGTTTCTCAGGAGGAGGAGGAGTATGATGAGACACATGCACCAACCAGGCAATCTTCATCGGCCCGGTTGGTACAAAGCTCTGTGGGTGCCTCACAAAGGTCCAGGCAGGACACAGCAAGTGAGGAGGATGAGGAGGACTATGAGGATGAGCTAGAGGAGGAAAGCACACAGCGCTCTACTAGATCAGCCAGAGCACATTCCTCCAGCTGATGACAGCGATGCATGGCCAGTTGGCAGCCTTCAGCACATGAGTGACTTCATGCTGCAGTGTCTGAGAAAAGACCCACGCGTGGCTCGTATTCTCCACAAAAATGACTACTGGGTGGCCACCCTCTTAGATCCATGTTACCGGGACAGCCTTGAAAGCCTAATTACACCGTTGAACCAGGCGCATAAAATGCAGGAGTACCAAGAAGCACTGGTTAATTCACTCATGTACTCTTTTCCACCGCATAGCAGTGATGCGCGTGCACTAGCAGGCACCTCAGTTCATCCTAGGCCCAGTGGAATCCGTTCAGAAGCCGGTAGCAGAAGCAGTACATCTGCTACTGACAAGTTCAGTATACCCAACCTGTTCCAACGGTTTCTGAACCCGCAAACAGTTCGGGCACCATCAGCACAGACAGTGCAACGCACTAGGAGGCAACGTTACCGTGACATGGTGGCACAATACCTCTTCACCCCTGTCAGTGGGCTTCAGAATGCATCTGCCCCTTCAAGTTTTGAGTCTCCAAGTTGGATACATGGCCCGAGCTTAGCCAGTATGCCTTGGAGGTCCTGGCTTGTCCTGGTGCCAGTGTGATTTCTGAACTCGTCTTTAGTGCAGCTGGCAAAGTACTAACAGACCAACGTACTAGACTATCCGCTGCAAATGTGGACCGGCTTACATTCCTAAAAATGAACCAGGCCTGGATTTCTGGTGACTTTTGCTGCCTTGGGCCATAGTACACAGGTTACATGCATGGTTGGTAGCAGTAAGCATGCTCTTTCATGTGCCTATGTTGCACACAGCGTAATCTGTTATGCCCTTGCTCTGGCCTCTACTTGGTAGCACCTGGTTCTGTGACTGACTCTTTCACCTCATACTGTTTTCCATTGGCTCTAGACCGCCAGCTAGTGCCCATTTCTGTGACTGCCACTTTCACAGCATGCCATGTTTCTGGGCTCTAGTACCGCCAGCTAATGCCCATTTCCATGACTGCCACTTTCACAGCATGCCGTGTTTCTGGGCTCTAGTACTGCCAGCTAGTGCCCATTTCCGTGACTGCCACTTTCACAGCATGCTGTGTTTCTGGGCAACAGTACCGCCAGCTGTACCTCCTTAGACCAAAGTGGAAAAAAAGGACGACAGATGCCAAACACCTATAGGCAGAAGCACAAGAGGCGGGTTCCAGCCACGCCGGCTGTTTCGTGGCAGTGAAGTGCGGACACAGGTGCCTCCCCAAAGGGTAAACCGAGTTCCAGCATCGACAGCTGGTTCTCGGGAGTGCCCAAGGGCACGGGTACCTCCCGCTCCAACCCGTGTTTCGACAACACTCGCTCTAACCCTATCCCTTACCCTACTAACTATAAACCCTAACCCAACTAATCCTAACCCAAAGAAAAAACACCACTGTTAAGAAGATGGCGACCCGTTTTCCTGCTAGAGTTTTCGCTCTGTGCATTTTTCTAGCGATTTTTTTGCTCCTCTGCCTCTGCATACTCCTTCCCCATTATCCTGAGGTGTTTCCCCTCCATTTTATCCATTATATAGCACTGTAGTGGTCATTTTGTAATTCCGATTCTTTTCTCCCATTGACTTGCATTGATATTGGAAATCGGAAATTCCGATATCCGATATTTTTCCAATATCGGAAATCGGAATTCCGATACGATTTCGGGCAATATCGCTCATCCCTAATGCTTAGACATTTAATCAATATGCACTTGCAAGCGTGGACGGACTACAAAACCTCAGGAAGCACATGTGCACCTGCTCCGATTGAAGGTAGCCAGCAATGCTACATCGCTTCCCCCACTGTTAGCCCACCGGCTAGCACACGACCAGCAAGAAATGTTGAGGTGCCGTTGCAAGGCCAAAGCAGTCAGGGAATCACAATGTTTTTGCAATGAAAGACTAAATCTAGGCCATCACCACCACCACCACCATCACCATCATCAACCCCCTCTCAGTCCGTCATGTCCACCGCTAGTTCCCCCATATGCAGCTTTCAAGTCCAGCTCACCCTAGAACCACTCTGAGTAGGACAATAAAGTACTCATCCTCTCATCCACGTACATTGTCTTTGAACGCCTACATTGCCAAATTGATCTCATTAGAGATGATGATCTTCCGTTTGGTTTGAAAGTGCAGCGTTCCGAGATCTCATGGCCTACGCTGTCCCACGCTATGACCTACCCAGTCGGCACTTCTATTCTAGAAAAGCCATCCCTGCCCTCTACATGCATGTGAAAGACCGCATTGTCCATGCACTCAAACAATCAGTAATTGGAAAGGTGCACCTCACAACAGATGCATGGGCGAGTAGGCATGGCCAGGGCCGTTACGTGTCCATCACTGCGCACAGGGTTAATGTGGTGGATGCAGGGTCAACAGGGAACAACGGCGGTTGGACAGTGCTGCCTAGCCCACGGTATAGGCAACAGTTGGCTGTAGGCGTTTGACCCTCCTCCTCCTCCAGAAGCGAAAGCTCGTCGACAGAGAGCAGTCGCACGAGCACTCCATCTGCAGCTACCAGTGTTGCACACGAGGTGTCCCACTATCGAACAGCTAGTGGTAAGCGTCAGTAGGCTGTTTTAAAGATGATGTCCTTGGGTGACAACAGACACACCGCGGAGGTACTGGCTGACTACTTGGAGCAAGAAACTGAGTCATGGCTGGGCAATCTACATCTTGCGCCAGGCAAGGTAGTCAGTGATAATGGCCATAATTTTGTGGCGGCCATAGCCCTGGCAAAACTCAGACACACACCTTGCCTGGCTCACATCTTGGACCTGGTGGTGCAGTGCTTCCTAAATAATTATTCGGAGTTAACAACCCTGCTCCATAAGTTGCGAAGACAGTGCTCGCACATCCGTAACTCGGATGTAGACTCCAGTAGTATGCAGAGGCTGCAGTGATCACTCCACCTCCCCAAGCACCGCCTAAACATAGACGTTGCAACAAGGTGGAACTCCACCATGCATATGTTTGAGAGGCTGTGCGAACAGAGGCAGGCTGTAATGCATTTGTGGGAGGAAATACGGGCAGGCAGTTTGAGGGCAGACATGGAATTGTCGGGTGTGCAGTGGTCAAAGCTGAAAGACCTCTGTAAAGTCCTTCAGTGTTTTGAGGAATGCACACGGCTGGTAAGCGCAGACGACGAGAAGTATGAACATCCTACTTATGCGTCTGCTCATGCAAATTTTGACGCACATTAAGGATCAGGCGTCTGCAGCGGAGGAGGAAGAGTAGGAGGAGGAGGGAAGCCTTGATGACAGTCAGCCATTGCCTGCTCAGGGAACTGTCCTGTACGAGGTGGAGGAAGAAGAGGAAAAGGGGGAGGAGGAGGGGGATGATTATTTTGGGGAGGAGGATGCTTCTCAGGGGGCAAGAGAAAATGTTGGCTTGCCTTGGTCAGGTACAGGGTTTGTGCGTGACTGGAGGGATGTGGATTTGGCAGAAAGTACTCCTCCACCCACCACTGGCAGTGCATCATTGACATCTGGAACATTGGCCCACTTGTGTGATTATGTCTTGCAGATCCTAAAAAGGGACCCCCGCATTGCCAAAATTATGAAGGATGATGACTATTGGTTGGCCAGCATCCTCGATCCACGCTATAAAGGCAAATTACAGATCATCATGCCACAGGAAAACCTCGAGCTAATATTGGCCAACAAACAAGCAACTCTGGTAAACCGTTTGTTAGAGGCATTCCCAGCACACAGCAGCAGTGCAGGTTCTACCACGAGCCGTACTGGGCCAAATGGAAGAGGTGTTCATGGTGCACACAGCCGAAGTGGCATTGGAGACAGGGGTTTCATGACCATGTTATGGTTTGATTTCTCGAGTACCGCTCACACGACTGGTAATACTGAATCGACTGCAACAGACAGGAGACAACAGTTGTCAACTATGGTTCAAAATTACCTCTCCTCCCCTATCGATGTTCTCCCTCACAGTTCATTCCCCTTTGACTACTGGGCCTGTAAACTGGACACCTGGCCTGAATTGGCACAATATGCCTTACAGGAGCGTGCTTGCCCTGCTGGTAGTGTGCTATCAGAAAGAGTCTTCAGTGCTGCTGGATCAATCCTTACAGAAAGAAGGACCTGGCTGTCGACCCAAAATGTTGATGATCTCACCTTCATTAAAATGAACCATGCCTGGGTTTCAAAGGATTTTGTCCCACCTTCCCCTGATGACACATAGATTGCCAGCAAAATGGCTCGCTCTGTCCTCCTCTCCCTCCGACTTCTCCAATTCCTCCATTTGCAGCTGCTGACTGTCCAGCCTACACCTCAACATATGCCAGTTTTTCCACCTCCCTAACTGGGCTATACCCCCCCCCAGGGCCGGGGTCAGCACCTGGTGCACCCAGGCAAGTGCCGGTGCCCTGAGCAGGTGTGGGGCCCACTCGCCATTAGAGACATCGGCGTACTATGAGGGGCCCTGTGCCAGTTCCTGGCGCCCACAAGTGTGCCCCCTCTGCTATCTCAGGGCCCCAGCACTTGCAATACTTACCTCTCCCTGCTCCACCGCTGTGATGTCTTCCGCGTTTCCTGACAGTGACATTCAGGTCAGAAAGCGCGATGATGTCACATCTGTGCGCCCTCTGCCTGAACAATCATAGTGCAGAGAGCTGGAAGATGGCGACACTGATGAGTAGAGCAGTGCCCAGCGAGGAGCGGTGTTTCATTTTTTTTAATGGTTGGAGCAATATATGGAGAGAATTATACACTGAAGAATTATATATGGGGCTCATCATACACTTGAGCATCATAAATAGGGCCCATTATGCACTGGAGCATCATCCATGGGGCACATCATATACTGGAGCATCATATGGGGCCCATTATATATGGCGCATCATATGGGGCACATTATATATGGCGCATCACATGGAGACCATTAGATACTGGAGCATTATATATGGGGACCATTATATTTGGAGCATTATATGGGGTTCATCATACACTGGAGCATCATATATGGGGCCCATCATATACTAGAGCATCATATGGGGTCCATTATTTATGGGGCATCATATAGGGCCCTTTATATATGGTGCATCATATGGAGCACATATGGGGCCTATTCTGTATGGAGCATTATATGGAGCCTATTCTGTATCGAGCAATATATGGGGCTCATTATTCTGTATAGAGCAATATATGGGGCTCATTATTCTGTATGACGCACTATGTGGTGCATATAATACTGTATGGAGGACTATACTGTCCGTTTTTTGAGCTATTGTAGAATTTAAAATAGATATCACTCATGTAATGTAAGAAGTGAAGTGTTTGGCATTGTACTATACCTATATTTCTCTGCCGTAACGAAGCATCATGAATTGTGGTATGTGTTAAAAGGGCCCACTGAGACTCTTCGGCACGGGGCCCACGAAAACCTGTAGCCAGCACTGCCCCCCCCCACAACTTTAGCCAAAAAAAAAACCCAGTTTTCAATGCTTTACTATTATTGTAAAGTAAATTAAGGTTATCAAGCTTAAGTAATAAGAATTGATGTCGTTGGCATTGAAATGGGCACTGTAGGGTTTTTTACTGTCCTCCACTCCCTGTTGACTTTTATTCCCCATTGACTTGCATTGGGGTCGGATTTTCAACTCCGACCCGACCATTTCCGTTAGTTGGCCGACTTTGTTCGACTCGACTTTTGAGAAAGTCAGGTTTCGTGAAAAATGGCAAAGCCACTCATCTCTAGTGGTGAGCACTTTGAACCCCAAAGTGCTTCACAGAAGTTTATAACGTACAGCCGTAAAAATAAAAAATCTTTTTTTTTTTTTACAAAAATGATTTTTTCGCCCCCAATATTTTATTTTCACAAGGGTAACAGGAGAAATTGGACCCCAAAAGTTGTCCAATATGTCCTGAGTACGCTGATACCCCATTTGTGGGAGAAAACTACTGTATGGGCACACGGTCTGGTGACCGGTCTGCAAACCATGTCCTATGAGGAACGGTTGCAGGATTTGGGAATGTTTAGCTTGCAAAAAAGAAGACTGAGAGGAGACTTAATAGCTGTCTACAAATATCTCAAGGGCTGTCACATTGTAGAAGGATCATCTTTATTCTCATTTGCACAAGGAAAGACTAGAAGCAATGGGATGAAACTGAATGGGAGGAGACACAGATTAGATATTAGAAAAAACTTTTTGACAGTTAGGGTGATCAATGACTGGAACAGGCTGCCACAAGAGGTGGTGAGTTCTCCTTCAATGGAAGTCTTCAAACAGGCTGGATAGACATCTGTCTGGGATGATTTAGAGAATCCTGCTTTGAGCAGGGGGTTGGACCAGAAGGCCCAGGAGGTCCCTTCCAACTCTACCATTCTATGATTCTATGATTCTACGTCAGGGCTCAGAAGGGAAGTAGTGACGTTTTGGAATGCAGACTTTGATGGAATGGTCTGCGGGCGTCATGTCGTGTTTGGAGAGCCCCTGATGTGCCTAAACAGTGGAAACACCCCACAAGTGACCCTATTTAAGAAAATATACCCACCAAGGAACTTATCTAGATGTGTGGTGAGCGTTATGAACCCTAAGTGCTTCACAGAAGTTTATAACGTACAGCCGTAAAAAACAAAAAAATCATTTTTATTTACAAAAATGATTTTTTCACCCCCAATATTTTATTTTCACAAGGATAACAGGAGAAATTGGACCCAAAAGTTGTTGTCCAATATGTCCTGAGTACGCTGATACCCTATATGTGGGAGAAAACTACTGTATGGGCACACGTTGGGACTCGGAAGGGAAGTAGTAACGTTTTGGATTGCAGACTTTGATGGTGTCATGTCACGTTTGGAGAGCCCCTGATGTGCCTAAACATTGTATACCCCCCACAAGTGACCTCATTTTGGAAACTAGACCACCCAAGCAACTTATCTAGATATGTGGGGAGAACTTTGAACCCCGAAGTGCTTCACAGTAGTTTATAATGTAGAGCCATAAAAATAAAAATCCATAATTTTTTTCCACAAAAATGATATTTTCGCCCCCAATTTTTATTTTCCCAAGGGTAACAGAAGAAATTAGACCCAAAGAGTTATTGTGCAATTTGTCCTGAGTACGCTGATACCCCATATGTGGGGGTAAACTACTGTTTGGGCGCATGGCAGAGCTCAGAAGGGAATGAGCACCGTTTGACTTTTTCAACGCAGAATTGGCTGGAATTGAGATCAGACGCCATGTCACATTTGGAGAGCCCCTAATGTGCATAAACAGAGGAAACCCCCCAATTCTAACTCCAACACTAACCCCAACACACCCCTAACCCTAGTCCAAACCCTAATCATAACCCTAACTGCAAACCTAACCATAACACACCTCTAACCCAAATCCAAACCCTAACCCTAATTCTAACTTTATCCCCAACCCTAACCTCAACTTTAGCCCCAACCCTAACCCTAACCCTAATGGGAAAATGTAAATAAATACATTTTTTCAATTTTATTATTTTTCCCTAACTAAGGAGGTGATAAAGGTGGTTTGATTTACTATTTATAGCGGGTTTTTATGATTGTCAACTGTCACACGCTAAAAGACGCTTTTTATTGCAAAAAATAGTTTTTGCATCACCACATTTTGAGAGCTATAATTTTTGCATATTTTGGCCCACAGAGTCAAGTGAGGTCTTATTTTTTGCAGGACGAGTTGAAGATTTTATTGGTACCATTTTTGGGCACGTGACATTTCTGATCGCTTTTTATTACAATTTCTGGGAGGTTAGAATGAACAAAAATCAGCAATTCATGAAATTCTTTTGGGGGGGCGTTTATACCGTTCCATGTGGGGTAAATTTAATAAAGCAGTTTTATTCTTCGGGTTAGTACGATTACAGCGAACCTCATTTATATCATTTTTTATGTTTTGGCGCTTTTATACAATAAAATCAATTTTTTATAAAAAATAATTATTTTTGCATCGCTTTATTCTGCGATCTATAACTTTTTTATTTTTTTGCTGATGATACTGTTTGGTGGCTTATTTTTTGCGGGACAAGATGACGTTTTCAGCGGTACCATATTTATGTATATCCGTCTTTTTGATCGCGTGTTATTCCACTTTGTGTTCGGCGGTATGAGGATAAAACATTGTTTTTTGCTTTGGTTTTTTTAAGGGGTTCACTAAAGGGGTTAACTAGTGGGACAGTTTTATAGGGCGGGTCGTTACAGACGCTGCGATACCAAATATGTGTACTTTTATTGTTTTTTTTTATTTACATAAAGAAATTAATTTAATGGGGAATATTTTTTTTTTCTTTAATTAGGAATTTTTTTTTTCACACATGTGATTTTTATTTTGTTTACTTTTTTACGTTGTCCCAGGGTGGGACATCACTGTATATAGTTAGGTCGCTGATCTGACACTGTGCATAGCACTCTGTCAGATCGGCGATCTCACAGGCAGTGCTGCAGGCTTTCTCAGCGCCTGCTCTCAGCAGGCACTGAGGAAGTCGCCTCCCTGCAAGACCCCGAAGGACCCCGCGGCCATATTGGATCCGGGGTCCTGCAGGGTGGAAGCCCTCAGAACAGCGCGATCTGATTGCGCTGCTCTGAGGGCTTCCTCCCTGCAGGACCTGACGGTCTCAGGGAAGCACACAGGGAGACTCATCTCTGCGCGATGCTTCCCTGTGCCCCCGGTACACTGCGATCATGTTTGATCGCAGTGTGCCAGGGGTTAATATGCCGGGAGCGGTCCGTGACTTCTCCGGGCACATAGTTCCGGGTGTCAGCTGTGATAAACAGCTGACACCCGGCCGCGATCGGCCGAGCTCCCCCCAAGAGCGCGTCCGATCGCATGGGACTTGCTATGGTCATACGGGCCCAGGTACCATGGACAGGTTAGTATGTCCGATGGCAGAAAGGAGTTAAAGAACTGATTGGCCAGATATGTACTGACTCAGGAAGACCGGGTGCGGGTACCTATGCCTCCCCTGGTTCCGTAACTGTCAAGGCTGCGCCCACTGTTTCCCGTAGGAAGAAATAGGGGAACGGACAGGCCCCATTACCCAGGAAGAGGGGGCGTGTGTAGACAGGGAAAATGTCCGTAAGTTGATGGAAAAAACATGCAAAGCAGGAGTGAATCCCCCCGCTGTTAGCATGTGAGCAGCATGGGGGGCAGTGCATCCGAAGCGGCTGCGCTGTGACAGACTGCAGTAGACAGAACCGGTGACCAAGAGGCAGGGGGGCCATCCTAAGAGAAATCGCGTACGACATCAGATTTTTTGGGCTGGGACAAGCAAAGCGTAGGAGGATGAGCAGCATACTCAGTCCTTACAGCACTGGCGCCTCAATGGACTGTTCCCATTGGCTCCCCACGCTAAAAGCAGTACTGACAGAGAGCGAGGCACCATGTGCCCAGTGACCGCCGGAGAGCGATGCGCCGTGCGCTCCGTGACCGTGAGTACAGCACATGTGCGCAGTAGAGAGAGCCAGTTCATGCCACATGTCCAGCTTGGATAAACAATAATTATAAGGCAGAGTAATGACTGAGGACGTTGCTAAGGTCATCAAGGTTCTCCCTCAGCATCTTCCCAAACTTTGCACTCCTTATGAGAGTGCCCCACGCCTCAGGACCAAGGCGATAGGAGGGTCTGAGAAAACTCTCCCAGAACTTTGCCAGTGTTCCACTACCTCTGCTGGATTGGAGTTGTGTCTTTCTCACCTGTACTCCTTGGTTGTCCAATAAACTGTGACCTTTTTCGGCATTGTTTTCAGATGGTAATTTTTGTTAATAATTCAGCAAGAAGGGCCTTCTGCTACTGCCATATTTTTGTACACCAGTCTGCCTCTGGAATAAAAGATATCAAGTTCTCCTATTTGCATGTGTCTAGAAGTGTCACCAATCAGTATTGCCACCACAGACGGCACCTGAACCTTCATCCTACCAGGACCTCCAGTTGGTCCCTGCCCTGTCGGATTTCCATATATTATGGCCTGGAGCCTTTTCAAGTTTTCATATCCCACAGTGGCCTCCTCTGTTCCTTTTCCGTTATCTTCCTTAAGGTTTGAGAAAGACCCATTGCAGGGTCGAAACGTTACCTCTACACGTTTTTTATGCCGTGGTGTTTTCAAATAAAACTTTTTTCACTTGCATTGAAAGATTGTTTGAGTGCGGCTGTGTATCTAATTTCAGCATTGCCTGGCTGTCAGCCAAAATTTGGAGAACGCGAGGGTCATGGGAAAGACAACGTAACATAAACTCAAACAATGCGTGCCAGACTGCTAACAGGCAAGACTTCCTTGTCCTCACCAAGAGGACGACTGACCAAGCTCTCCTCCTCCTTGTCCTCAGGCCATCCACAACTTTCGACTAACCTCTGCACTGTCATTGTAAGTACATCATTGTAAATATATCATTGTAAATACACCCCAGTAAATTGTGTCTCCCCTACCTCAATGTAGATTGTAAGCGCTAACAGCAGGGTCGTTTTCTTTTGGTTTAATCATTGTATTATTGTTATCATTGTTATTTTTACTTACCGTATATACTCGTGTATAAGCCGAGATTTTCAGCACCTTATTTGGTGCTGAAAATGCCCCCTCGGCTTATACACGAGTCATTGGGCAGAAACAAGCGGGGGAGGGGGTGCCGCGGCAGGAGCCGGTGGCTGGGACATCATACTCACCCTCTCCGTGCCATCGCTAAACTTCCCGGCAATCCTCCGTTGTACCCGGCTTCCTGCAGCTCTCCTGTGCTGAGCGGTGATGTAATACCGCTCATTAAGGTCATGTAATATGGACGCGACGCTACTCCCATAGGCGTGGCGTCCATATTCATGGCCTTAATGAGCGGTATTACGTCACCGCTCAGCACAGGAGAGCTGCAGGAAGCCCGGTACAACGCAGGATTGCCAGGACGTTCAGCGATGGCACGGGGAGGGTGAGTATGACGGGGGGAGAACGGAGGACGGGGGATGCATGGAGGAGGACAATGAGTACGGAGCAGGAATGGGGGGAGGACGGAGAGCACAGAGGAGCACGGAGCAGGATGGGGGGAGGACGGAGAGCACAGAGGAGCACGGAGCAAGACGGTGGGAGGATGGAGGGCACAGAGGAGTACGGAGCAGGAAGGGGGAGGATGGAAAGCACATAGGAGCATGGAGCAGGACGGGGGGGGAGGATGGAGGGCACAGAGGATCACGGAGCAGGACGGGGGGGAGCATGGAGGGCATAGAGGAGCACGGAGCAGGACGGGGGGAGGATGGAGAGCACAGAGGAGCACGGAGCAGGATGGGTGGAGGATGGAGAGCACAGAGGAGCACGGAGCAGGACGGGGGGGCACAGGAGGAGGGAGCCGGAAGGGGGGAGCACAGCAGAGGATGGAGCAGGAGGGGGGAGCACAGAGGAGAATGGGGAGCACAGAGCTGGATGGGGAGCAAGGAGCAGGACGGGGGCAGCACAGAGCAGGACGGCGGTTTATAAACCTGGCTTATACGCGAGTCAATAAGTTTTCCCAGTTTTTTGTGGCAAAATTAGGGGGGTCAGCTTATACACGGGTTGGCTTATACATGAGTATATACAGTAGTTAGGACTGTTGTGTTTGAAAATATTGAACTGTAAATATGTTGGAGCTATAGAAATAACAATTATTAGTATTCTCAGAACACAAAGAAGCAGGATGGTGATGCTAACAATGGCGTCATTGTCTTTCACCATCTTGGTAGATTCCTCAAAGTTTGGGAGGATGGTACATATGTCTGACATCCATGTCCACTCCTGAGAGCTTATGTGTAAAGTCTAAAATGAATACCGACGTTCTTGTTGATGCTGTTAGTCAACAACTTCCTTCTGCTCACAAATCCTTTCCAACATGTGCAGTGTAGCGTTCCAACGCGTGGGCACATCACATACCAATGGGTGATCCGGAAGCTGCAAACACTGCTGAAGCACATCAAGGGCAGATGAAGCTGTAGCTGACTTTCTAAAATGGGCAGACAGGGCTGCGTACTTTCACAAGTAGCTGACTTTCTAAAATGGGCACGCAGGGTGACGTATTTGCACAATCAGATCCCGCAGCTCCAAGTCGCTTTTGAGAAACCGTTGAACAACGAGGTTAAGCACATGTGCCAGGCATAGTACCTGTGTGAGCTCGCCTCAGAGCCGCCAGCAGGTTCCACCTATTGTCACACATGACTATGCCTGGCTGGTGGTTCAGCGATGTCAGACACACATCTGCATGCTCTTTCAGAGCTGTCCACAACTCTTCTTCAGCATTGTCCGGTTTGTCACCTAAGCATATTAGCTTCTGCCCAGCCTGTTGCCGCTTGCCTGAGGCAGTGCTGCAGTGCTTCCAGCTTGTGACTGTGTTCATTTTGGAGATGGAGGCTGAAGAGGAGGAGGTGCAGGATCTGTAGACTGGGGGCAAGCGTGATTGATATAGGGCACGCAATCCTTGCCGCTGGGAGGACGTGTTCCATCCCAATATCCGACTTGGTCCCGGCTTCCACTATGTTAACCCAGTGTGCTGTCAGCGAGATGTACCGTCCCTGGCCACAAGAACTTGTCCACGTGTCCATAGTTAGGTGTACTATCAGTATCAGCATGTTTGTGGGCCCGGGTAATGTAGTGTGATACGTGCTTGTGTAATGCTGTGACGGCACACCCGGAGAAACAGTCATGGCTGGGGACAGAGGATGGATGCCAAAATCAGGTTACTGAAATCTTCTGTCTCCACCAGGCTAAAAGCCAACTTTTAGAACACAAGCAGATGAGAAATGGATGAATTTAGTAGTGGGTTCTTTGTGGCTTTGACTGGATATTTCCGCTTGCGTTCCAAGGACTGGTGTATAGACAACTGAACACTGCGCTGGGACAAGGACACGGACGTGTTTGTTGATGGTGCTATTTGATTTTGTGTGCAAAGACAGATGCAGGGCAAGAGGCATCTTCGCAATAACCATGGAAACAGGATTTGCTTGCACGCACAACAGTGGAAAAAACAGTGGTATCACCCTCAGACACTGTTCCTCCTGGAGCCTGGTGTTCGGCCAACAAAGTTGGATGCTTTGTTGCCATATGCCTGATCATGCTGGTGGTGGAAAGGCTGTTATTTTCACTACCCCTGCTGATGCTAGCATGGCCGGTGGTGCATTGACCTGTTTGAGGTTATCGGCATAGACTTTAAAATCCACCAGATTCGGGAAGACCTTACAGTTGTAGTGGCAACTTCTGTCGTGTTGGTGATACTGGGACATTCAGTGTCTCCCTCTCCCACACCACCTCCTCACCTCGCCCCCTGTATTTCTGGGTTCCCCAAGGCACAGTTCTAGGACCCCTACTCTTCTCCATCTACACCTTCAGCCTGGGACAGCTAATAGCATCCCACGGTTTGCTATATCATCTCTACGCCAATGACACACAGATCTACCTATCTCGACCTGACATCACCTCCTTACTGACCAAAATCACACAATGTCTGTCCGCTATTTAATCCTTATTTTCTGCTCGCTTCTTAAAAGTGAACATGGACAAAAAATAATTCATCGTTCAACTATCTCACTGTACCCCTCTACCAGAACTATCCATCAATGTTAATGGCTGATCACTTTCTCCAGTCCCACATGATCGGTGCCTTGGGGTGAGCCTCAAGTCTGCCCTCTCTTTCAAACCACATATCCAAGCCCTTGCCTCCTCCTGCCGACTCCAACTCAAAAACATTTCCCTAATCCTTACATTACTTAACCAAGAAAATGCAAAAACGATTTTGAATGCCCCCATCATATCCTGCATCAAATATTGCAACCTTCAACTCTCTGGTCTCCCCTATAACACTGTTGCACCACTCCAATCTATCCTAAACTATGCTGACCGACTAATCTATCTGTCTCACCGTTATTCCCCAGCATCTCCTCTCTAAACCCTAAAACTATGACATACAAAGCCATCCACAACATGTCTCCTCCATAAATCTGTGACTTGCTCTCCCTGGACTTACCTACATGCTACCTTTGATCCTCTCAACATCTTCTTCTCTACTCCCCTCTTATCTCTTCTTCCCCAACTGCATACAAGACATCTCCCGTGCTTCACCCATACCCTGTAACTCTCTAACCCAACACATCAGACTACCGCCTACCACAGACACATTAAAAACGAACGTGAAGAACAACCTATTCTGACAAGCCTACAACCTGCAGTGATCCTCAGTCTACTGAACCGGACAACCAGCTCTACCCTCTCCTAGTGAATCCACACCCATCCCTTGTACACTGTGAGCTCCCGTGGGAAAGGTCCTCTCTCCTTCTGTACTTGTGTCTGCCTTGTATTTATCATGTTTAGTGTACTTGTCTATGTCTGCCCTTTTTTCACATGTAAATATTTGGGCAGCACAACATGCGATATCATCTTGCCCCGCTTCAAGTGAACCGTGCGAGAAGCCCGAATCTAAAAATGGTTAAATTACTAGGTCTTTGGAGTGTCCAAGTGTGGGATCAGTTGTCTACAGGCAATCGGCATGGTGGGAGGAAGGAGGATCAGGGTGAGGAATATGCGGTCCAGACTCACGGCTACTCAGACTTGACCGTGTGGAAGACAGGGTGTTGGTGGTGGTGGCAAAGTGACTGGGGGTGGCAAAGTGAATAGACGTATTATCCGTTATCCAACCAACAACCTTTTGACACTGCTGTGGGATCAATTCGTGGTGTGCTGATGCTTTCCCATAGTAATTGGCACAGTAAGGTCCAGCGAGAAAATGTGTGTTTGGTGTGGCTCAATTTTAGGTTGACAACAGCCTCAGCCTCTGCATGCACCATCACCATGAAGTCCACTTCTCCGTGCCTTGTCACACACTTTGTCCCTGAATGTGGAGCAAACTTATATGTTATCCGTTTGTGGGAAACCCACAGTTTAAAATCTCTGGCCTGTAGGTAAAAAGTTGTTTAAAAGCAAACTGGTGTCAATAACTTTAGTAAGAGACAGGAAAAACAGTTCAATGGAGGACTCAAATGCCACAATTTGTAGCCCATAGATAGATGAGGCATCTGACGGAGACAGGCCACTCTCAAATATCTTGCCTGTATTTTTTTGGTTTTTGGGCCTGAAAAATTGTGTGAATAAGTAGGCTATGACACAACCCCCAAAAATAGATGGAGGCCTGATACCTTAAGCATATTAAAACTGAGACTCTCTGCAGAGTTCACCTATCATATCTTGTGCCTCCCCCTCCCAATGAGAAGTACAAATAAATATCAATTATTTAAAAATTATAGGTTTGGACAGGAAGAGCAAATAGATAGTGATGATAGGGCACTGCACCCTGTCAACACTAAAGTACCTTTTTTTAATTACCAGCATTACATACAAATTTTAAAATAAAAATGAAGTTGATAGAAAACATCAATCTAGGTCCTCCCAGCATTCCTCTGTGCACATCTCATGATTTAGATAACTATTACCGTGATTTATTGACCTTTAACATTTCTTTGTCTTCAGATCACAGATATCACAACATGCTTCAGCCGCAGAGCAACGATTATGGCCTACGATTGAACAGTTCTGGATGACATTTTACAGTGTGAAACATTAATAAGTCATAAAAATTTTTTATCTCTGGAACACAGACAGTGGACACTTAGTAATTCCCCCCCCCCATTTAGTTGAATATGAAGGTCTGACATCCATTTGTGGGAATCCAGAAATTAAAGGTAGCAAACAACTATTATCTTTAAAGTTGAAACATAACATTGAAGACATTTACACAAGTTATTCAACATTTATTTAGCCCCCCTTGACAGAACAGTAGAACCTTAATTGTTCTGTATCACAATACTAGACCAAGATTAAAACAGAAATTCTTGATGCAATAACGCAACTGCCTCACTACAAAGTTGAACTTTACTACATAGCTGTGAACAGGATAAATTGGCCAATGTCTGATGCCAGACTCCTTCAAACATCAACTACCTGCTGGTGTTCATCCCCTCACCAGCGTTAAGCAAAAAAAAAAAAAAATTATTTTTTTTAACCCCTTAATCCCATTGGACGTACTATTCCGTCCATGTGACCTGGTACTTAATTCCCAGGGACGGAATAGTACATCCAAGGCGATCAGCTGCGCTTCCGCAGGAAGCGCAGCTGATCGCCGCCGGGAGTCCGCTGATTATCACAGCTGACACCCGCCCTATGTGCCAGGAGCGGTCACGGACTGCTCCCGGCACATTAGCCCCTGGCACACAGCGATCAAACATGATCGCGGTGTACCGGGAGCAAAGGGGAGCATCGCGCAGGGAGGGAGCTCCCTGCGCGCTCCCCTGAGACCCTCAGAACAGCGCGATGTGTCGCGCTGTTCCAAGGGACTCTCTTCACTGCAGGACCCCGGATCCAAGATGGCCGCCGGGTCCTGCAGGGAGGCGGATTCCTCAGTGCCTGCTGAGAGCAGGCACTGAGAAGCCTGCAGCAGTGCCAGAGCGATCGCTGGTGTGACAGAGTGCTGTGCACACTGTCACACCAGCGATCTGACCCTACACAGTGATGTCCCACCCTGGGACAAAATAAAAATATAAAAAAAATAAAAATAAGAAGTGTAAAAAAAATTCCTAAATAATAAAAAAATATATATATATTCCCCAATAAATTCACTTCTTTAATGTAAAAAAAAAACCAATAAAAGTACACATATTTAGTATCGCCGCATCCGTAACGACCCGCCCTATAAAACTGTCCCATTAGTTAACCCCTTTAGTGAACCCCTTCAAAAAAAAAAAACAAGTCTAAAAAAACAGTGATTTATCATCATACCGACGAACAAAAAGTGGAATAACACGCAATCAAAAAGACGGATATAAACAAACATGGTACCGCTGAAAACGTCATCTTGTCCCGCAAAAAATGAGCCACGATACAGCATCATCAACGAAAAAATAAAAAAGTTATAGCTCGCAGAATAAAGCGATGCAAAAATAATTATTTTTTATATACTGTATAATCGTTTTAATTGTATAAAAGCGCCAAAACATAAAAAAGTAATGCAAATGAGGTATCACCGTAATCATACTAACCCGAAGAATAAAACCGCATTATCAATTTTACCACACGCGGAACGGTATAAACGCCCCTCCCTCAAAAGAAACTCATGGATTGCTGGTTTTTGTTCATTCTGCCTCCCAAAAATCGTAATAAAAAGCGATCAAAAAATGTCATGTGCCCAAAGATGGTACCAATAAAAACATCACCTCGTCCAGCAAAAAATAAGACCTCACATGACTCTGTGGGCCAAAATATAAAAAGATTATAGCTTTCAAAATGTGATGATGCAAAAACTACATTTTGCAATAAAAAGCGTCTTTTAGCGTGTGACAGCTGCCAATCACAATAACCCGCTATAAATAGTAAATCAAACCCCCCTTTATCACCCCCTTAGTTAGGGAAAAATAATAAAACTAAAAAAATGTATTTATTTCCATTTTCCCATTAGGGTTAGGGTTAGGGTTGGGGCTAAAGTTAGGGTTGGGGCTAAAGTTAGGGTTAGGGTTGGGACTAGGGTTACGGGTGTGTTAGGGTTAGGTTTGTGGTTAGGGTTATGATTAGGGTTGGGATTAGTGTTAGGGTTGTGTTGGGGTTAGGGTTGGAGTTAGAATTTGGGGGTTTCCACTGTTTAGGCACATCAGGGGCTCTCCAAATGTGACATGGCGTCTGATCTCAATTCCAGCCAATTCGGCATTGAAAAAGTCAAACGGTGCTGCTTCCCTTTTGAACTCTGCCATGCGCCCAAACAGTAGTTTACCCCCACATATGGGGTATCAGCATACTCAGGACAAATTGCACAACAAGTCTTGGTGTCTAATTTCTTCTGTTACCCTTGGGAAAATAAAAAATTGTGGGCGAAAAAATCATTTTTGTGGAAAAAAATATGATTTATTATTTTTATGGCTCTATGTTATAAACTTCTGTGAAGCACTTGGGGCTCAAAGTTCTCACCACACATCTAAATAAGTTCCTTTGGGGATCTAGTTTCTAAAATGGGGTCACTAACGGGGGTTTCCACTGTTTAGGCACATCAGGGGCTCTCCAAACGCGACATGACACCCGCAGACCATTCCATCGAAGTCTGCAATGCAAAACGTTACTACTTCACTTCCGAGCCCCGACGTGTGCCCATACAGTAGTTTTCTCCCACATATAGGGTATCAGCATACTCAGGACAAATTGGAAAACAACTTTTTGGGTCCAATTTCTCCTGTTACCCTTGGCAACATAAAAAACTGGGGACTAAAAGATCATGTTAGTGGAAAAAATATGATTTTTTTTTATTTTCACGTCCGGTCGTTATAAACTTCTGTGAAGCACTTGGGGGTTCAAAGCGCTCACCACACATCTAGATAAGTTCTTTTGGGGTCTAGTTTACAAAATGGGGTCACTTATGGGGGGTTTCCACTGTTTAAGCACATCAGGGGCTCTCCAAACACGACATGACACCGGCAGACCATTCCATCAAAGTCTGCATTACTAAACATCACTACTTCTATTCCGAGCCCCAACGTGCGCCCACACAGTAGTTTTCTCCCACATATAGGGTATCAGCGTACTCAGTACAATTTGAACAACAACTTTTTTGGTCCAATTTTTCCCCTTACCCTTGGGAAAATAAAAAAATGGTGACTAAAAGATCATTTTTGTGGGAAAAAATTGGATTTTTTATTTTCATGCCCGGGCATTATAAACTTGTGTGAAGCACTTAGGGGTTCAAAGTGCTCACCACAGATCTAGATAAGTTCCTTAGGGGGTTTAGTTTCCAAAATGGGGTCACTTGTGTGGGGTTTCCACTGTTTAGGCACATCAGGGACTCTGCAAACTGAACATGACATACATCAAAGTCTGCATTCCAAAATGTCATAACTTCCTTTCCGAGTCCTGCCGTGCGCCCAAACAGTATTTCCCCCCCACATATGGGGTATCAGCGTACTCATGACAAATTGATCAACAATTTTTGGGGTCCAATTTCCTTGTGAAAAATCAAAAATTGGAAAATTGGGGACTAACAAATAATTTTTTGTGGAATTTTTTTTATTTTTTATTTTCACACCCAGGCATTATAAACTTTAATGAAACATTTGGGGGTTGAACATGCTCCCAACAGATCTAGATAAGTTCCTTAGGGGGTCTAGTTTCCAAAATTGTGTCACTTGTGGGGGGTTTCCACTGTTTAGGCACATCAGGGGCTTCCCTTCCGAGCTCTGCCATGCACCCAAACAGTGGTTTACCCCCACATATTGGGTATCAGCGTACTCAGGACAAATTGCACAATAGCTTTTGAGGTCTTGTTACCCTTGGGAAAATAAAAATTGGGTTGAAAAGATCATTTTTGTGGAAAAAATATGATTTTTTAATTTTACGGCTCTACGTTATAAACTTGTGTGAAGCACATGGGGGTTCAAAGTGCTCATCACAGATCTAGATAAGATCCGTAGGGGTCTAGTTTCTAAAATGGGGTAACTTGTAGGGAATTCCCACTGTTTAGGCACATCAGGGGCTATCCAAATGCGACATGGTGTCCAATCTCGATTCCAGCCAATTTTGGTTTGAAAAAGTCAAATGGCGCTCCTTCCCTTATGATCTCTGCCGTGAAGCCAAACAGTGGTTCCCCCCCACATATGGGGTATCAGTGTACTCAGGACAAATTGGACAACAACTTTTATGGTCCAATTTCTCATGCTACCCTTGGGAAAGTAAAAAATTGGTGACTTAAATATTACTTTTGTGGGGAAAAAAATAGGATTTTTTATTTTCATGCCCGGGCATTAAAAATTTGTGTGAAGCACTTGGGGGTTAAAAGTGCTCAGCACAGATCTAGATAAGTTCCTTAGGGGGTCTAGTTTCCAAAATGGGGTCACTTGTGGGGGTATCCACTGTTTAGGCACATCAGGACTCTGCAAACTGAACATGACACCCATCAAAGTCTGCATTCTAAAACGTCATTACTTCCTTTCCGAGTCCTGCGGTGTGTTCAAACAGTATTTCTCCCCCACATATGGAGCATCAGCGAACTCAGGACAAGTTGGACAACTTTTGGGGTCCAATTTCCTTGGGAAAAATCAAAAATTGGGGACTAAAAAATCATTTTTGTGGAAATTTATTTATTTTTTTCCACACCCAGGCATTATAAACTTTAGTGAAACACTTTGGGGTTCAAAGTGCTCACAACAGATCTAGATAAGTTCCTTAGGGGGTCTAGTTTCCAAAATGGTGTCACATGTGGGGGGTTTCCACTGTTTAGGCACATTAGGGGCTCTCGAAACGCGAAATGGCGTCCAATCTCAATTCCCGCCAATTTTGGTTTGAAAAAGTCAAACGGCGCTCCTTCTCTTCCAAGCCCTTTCGGGCACCCAGACAGTGGTTTTCCCCCACATATGGGTATCGGCGTACTCAGGAGAAATTGCCCAACAACTTTTTCTGTCCATTTTCTCCTTTTACCCTTGTTAAATTAAAAAAATTGTTTGTAAAAGATCATTTTTGTGACTAAAAAGTTAAATGTTCATTTTTTCCTTCCAAGTTGCTTCAGCTCCTGTGAAGCACCTGAAGGGTTAATAAACTTCTTGAATGTGGCTTTGAGTACCTTGAGGGGTGCAGTTTTTAGAATGGTGTCACTTTTGGGTATTTTCTGCCATATAGACCCCTTTAAGTGACTTCAAATGTGAGGTGGTCCCTAAAAAAATAGTTTTGTACAATTTGTTGTAAAAATGAGAAATCGCTGGTCAACTTTTAACCCTTATAACTTCGTAGCAAAAAAAAAATTTGGTTTCAAAATTGTGATGTAATGTAGACATGTGGGAAATCTTATTTAGTAACTATTTTGTGTGACATATTTCTCTGTTTTAAGGGAATAAAAATTAAATTTTGAAAATTGCGAAATTTTCAAAATTTTCACCATATTTCCATTTTTTTCATAAATAACCGCAAATTATATCAAAGAAATTTTACCACTATCAGGAAGTACAATATGTCACGAGAAAACATTCTCAGAATCGTGAAGATCCTTTGAAGTGTTCCAGAGTTATAGCCTCATAAAGAGACAGTCGTCAGAATTGTAAAAATTGGCGCGGTCATTAACGTGCAAACCACCCTTGGGGGTTAAGGGGTCAAAGAAGTCTCTAGAGTGGACCCATATGTCTATTGTGGCATTCTTTTAACAGTGTTCATTACACTGGAATAAATATTTCTCGGCAGTGAAATTTGGATATTATTGTTAATATCTCTATGGGTGAACAATAGATGAAGATCGAACCTTATGCCACAGGTGTGTTGATAGTTACGGCCGGTGCACTCCTTTTTAAACCTTGATTTTCACAAGCATCCATCACTTTGTTTAGTTTTCCTCCAACAATGATCTGCTTTGTATTATTCAGCATCTCACGAGCATGTTGCACTTTGCCCTTTATACGGACACATGCGTCTTTGGCAACATACAGTTAGGTCCATAAATATTTGGACAGAGACAACATTTATCTAATTTTGGTTCTAGACATTACCACAATGAATTTGAAACAAAACAAATCAGATGCAGTTGAAGTTCAGACTTTCAGCTTTCATTTGAGGGTATCCACATTAAAATTGGATGAAGGGTTTAGGAGTTTCAGCTCCTTAACATGTGCCACCCTGTTTTTAAAGGGACCAAAAGTAATTGGACAGATTAAATAATTGTAAATAAAATGTTCATTTCTAGTACTTGGTTGAAAACCCTTTGTTAGCAATGACTGCCTGAAGTCTTGAACTCATGGACATGACCAGACACTGTGTTTCCTTCTTTTTGATGCTCTGCCAGGCCTTCACCGCGGTGGTTTTCAGTTGTTGTTTGTTTGTGGGCCTTTCTGTCTGAAGTTTAGTCTTTAACAAGTGAAATGCATGTTCAATTGGGTTGAGATCAGGTGACTGACTTGGCCATTCAAGAATATTCCACTTCTTTGCTTTAATAAACTCCTGGGTTGCTTTGGCTTTATGTTTTGGGTCATTGTCCATCTGTAGTATGAAACGACGACCAATCAGTTTGGCTGCATTTGGCTGGATCTGAGCACACAGTATGGCTCTGAATACCTCAGAAAGAATTCATTCGGCTGTTTCTATCCTGTGTCACATCATCAATAAACACTAGTGACCCAGTGCCACTGGCAGCCATGCATGCCCAAGCCATCACACTGCTTCCGCCATGTTTTACAGATGATGTGGTATGCTTTGGATCATGAGCTGTACCACGCCTTCGCCATACTTTTCTCTTTCCATCATTCTAGTAGAGGTTGATCTTGGTTTCATCTGTCCAAAGAATGTTCTTCCAGAACTGTGCTGGCTTTTTTAGATGTTTTTTAGCAAAGTCCAGCCTAGCCTTTTTATTCTTGATTCTTATGAGTGGCTTGCACCGTGCAGTGAACCCTCTGTATTTAATTTCATGCAGTCTTCTCTTTATGGTAGATTTGGATATTGATACGCCTACCTCCTGGAGAGTGTTGTTCACTTGGTTGGCTGTTGTGAAGGAGTTTCTCTTCACCATGGAGAGTATTCTGCGATCATCCACCACTGTTGTCTTCCGTGGGCGCCCAGGTCTTTTTGCATTGATGAGTTCACCAGTGCTTTCTTTCTTTCTCAGAATGTACCAAACTGTAGATTTTGCCACTCCTAAAGTTGTAGCAATTTCTCGGATGGGTTTTTTCTGTTTTTTGCAGCTTAAGGATAGCTTGTTTCACCTGCATGGAGAGCTCCTTTGACCGCATGTTTCCTTCACAGCTAAACCTTCCAAATGCAAACACCACACCTCAAATCAACACCAGCCCTTTTATCTGCTTAATTGAGAATGATATAATGAAGGGATTGCCCACACCTGTCCATGAAATAGCCTTGGAGTCAATTGTCCAATTACTTTTGGTCCCTTTAAAAACAGGGTGGCACATGTTAAGGAGCTGAAACTCCTAAACCCTTCATCCAATTTTAATGTGGATACCCTCAAATGAAAGCTGAAAGTCTGAACTTCAACTGCATCTGATTTGTTTTGTTTCAAATTCATTGTGGTAATGTCTAGAACCAAAATTAGATAAATGTTGTCTCTGTCCAAATATTTATGGACCTAACTGTATTTCTTACGGGCATCTTTTATGCAGAGCTTCAAACGCGCATTTGTTACACTGATCTTCAGACAGGCATGAAATGCATTCTGGTAATTCGTGTTTGTAGGCGGATAAACGACTAGTCATTGTAGGCTGTATCCAGGATCTCATATCTCCCATAGCCACCGCTGCTATTAATCCTGTACATTCCCATTCATGACGTCACCATGCCCCTTTTCCTGATCACTTCATGCAACGACTTGTCTAACACATTTTTGCTAAAAACCTGCACCTTCCCATCAGCAACTGTAGGAAACCACGTTACTATTTTCAAGGGTGTTTATGATGCCTGTTAAAAAAAGGTAACACACTATGTTGATGTGTACCCCCGAGGGGGAAATGTTTGTCAAACCATACATTTAGTGTATAGCCATTCCAAGTATAGGAGACCAGCTCCTTTGTAGTATGAAAATCTTTTCATGACGCCCTCCTCAAAGTTTCTTCCAAGGGGGTATGGGGGACCTGCAAATTTGGGCCAGGCCTTGCATTAACTTCATAGGCAAACTTTATGGTAGTAAAAAAAAAATAATAATCAGAACTTTTGTTTCAGGTGGCCATCCAGTACCTGGGATCAAAGGCTTATTGGGGTGCATGTGACATTGTGGCAGGTCGGGCCTTGCATTTAATGCATAGGCTTACAGTATGGCTGTAACAAAAGAATAATGTGAACATTGTTTTCCTGTGTCCATCCAGTACGTCAGTTCAAAGGCTTATTGGGGTGCATGTGACTTTGTGGCAGGGCAGGCCTTGCATTCACTGTATAGGTTAACAGTATGGCAGAACCAAATGAATAATGTGAACTGGATTTTCCTGTGGCCAACCAGTACCTGGGTTCAAAGGCTTATTGGGGTGCATGTGATTTTGTGGCAGGTCGGGCCTTGCATTCAATGAATAGGCTAACACTATAGCAGTACCAAAAGAATAATGTGAGCTTGGTTTTCCTATGGCCATCCACTACCTGGGTTCAAAGGCTTATTGGGGTGCGTGTTACTTTGGTTTAGGGCAGGCCTTGCATTTAATGCATAGGCTAACACAATGGCAGACCTATTTCCTTATACTTGGAACACTTTTTCATGAGGCTCTCCTGTACGTCTCATCAAAGGGGTATTGGGGTGCCTCCTAATTTTTGGCAACCCAGCCACTCAATGCATATGCAATAACAGTATAGGAGACACAATGTTTAATAATGGCCCTTTAAGAATAGTAATGCCGACTGATGACCCTATAAAAATAGGCTTTGTGACTTTAAAGGGAATCTGTCACCCTAAATTGGCGGGATATTTAAATGATGGCAGTCAGGTCAGATGGGCGGTGTTTTTGGGTACTTGCCTTAACTTATTGTTCGCCGCTGTCTCCATTATTTCTGGGAATTGTAGTCGTTGCCCTCCATATAACGCGCCTGCGCATTGCAATCTGCGGGCAAAGCATACTGCGCGTGCGCAATTCAAGATTGCAATGCGCAGGTGCATTATATGGAGGGCAACGACTACATTTCCCAGAAATAATGGAGACAGCGGCGAACAACATGTTAAGGCAAGTACCCAAAACACCGCCCATCTGACCTGACTGCCATCATTTAAATATCCCACCAATTTAGGGTGACAGATTCCCTTTAAGAGTCCCTCCTTCATAAATGAAACAAGATGTGCATTATGATGTGTCACACAACACATCACTAGCTAAGGTTGTTAAATGCTACAATGACATTTCCCAGTAAATGCATTTGTATTGTTTGAAAGGAATAGTAACGTTGAAAACACATCAAAAACGCTACATATGAACATAGACAAAGTGGTAGAGGAACATTTTTGTTTTGGGTTAATTATTTTGCCTTATATAAAAGTCATTACCCTGGAAAGGCTTTTCATTGACATATTTCCCAGGAAAACCCATTTTGGTTTAGTTTTTGTGTGTTTTTTGGAGCACCTGTAAAAATGGAGTAAGACTCTGACAACATTGTTCACAGCTGTGACCTGGGAATCAGAAATGCTTCTAGGGGCAGTTCCCATGATGTTCCTTTGTCATTTGAGCACTGTTTCCATAATTTTCTGACGTTGTTAGACTTTAAAAGGACCGCCCGTGGTACCATACATTGGGCTCGTTGCGCGGGTCGAGTACCCGAGTATTCCAATTTGCTCGACCCGAATAACGAGTACCCGAGCACTATAGTGCTCGCTCATCACTAATAATATTGCAAATAGACACAAATATACGCACATAAAAAATATGCAGTGGCCATCAGAAATGAATATACCCTAACAGATTTTTCAGAAAACCTTTATTATCCTTTCAGAATTAACATATTATTAACATATATTAACATATTTTAAGGGATACCATGTTAACAAATACTCTGTGGGCCATTGATTGCAAGCAAAGTTTGTTATTTTGCAAACCTATAAAAATAATTTTGCTAACAAATTCAGTCAAGACCATGTTGCAAAAAATGAGTACACCCCAATGAATGTCTTAGGAGCAATGCTAAAATTTAGGCTACAAACTTCTAATTAACAAACATTCAGCCACAGGTAAGTCTAATTATTCATTAAACAGGTATCCAGCAGACAGTTGACTATAAAAGGGCATTACTTAACCCCTTAACGACCAAGCCATTTTGTAGGTTAAAGACCAGGCCTATTTTTACAATTCTGACCACTGTCACTTTATGTGCTTATAACTCTGGAACGCTTCAACGAATCTTGGCGATTCTGAGATTGTTTTCTCGTGACATATTGTACTTTATGTTAGGGGTAAAATTTCTTCTATATAATTTGCATTTATTTATGAAAAAAATGGAAATATGGCAAAAATTTTGAAAATTTTGCAATTTTCAAATTTTAATTTTTATGCCCTTAAATCAGAGAGATATGTCACAAAAAATAGTTAATAAATAACATTTCCCACATGTCTACTTTACATCAGCACAATTTTGGAACCAAAAATTTTTTTTATTAGGAAGTTATAAGTGTTAAAAGTTGACCAGCAATTTCTCATTTTTACAACAAAATTTACAAAACCATTTTTTTAGGGACCACCTCATATTTGAAGTGACTTTGAGGGGTCAATATGACAGAAAATACCCAAAAGTGACACCATTCTAAAAACTGCACCCCTCAAGGTGTTCAAAACCACATTAAGGAAGTTTATTAACCTTTTAGGTACTTCACAAGAATTGAAGCAATGTGGAAGGAAAAAAGGAACATTTAACTTTTTTTCCCCAAAATTTTTCTTTCAACACAATTTTTTTAATTTTGTCAAGGGTATCAGGAGAAAATTAACCACAATATTTGTTGTACAATTTCTCCTGAGTACAGCAATGCCCCATGTGTGGAGGAAGACCAATCTTTAGGCACACGGTAGTGCTCAGAAGGGATGGAGCATCATTTGAGATTTTGAATGTCAAATTGGCTGGAATCGAGAGCGGACACCATGTAACGTTTGGATAGCCCCTGATGCACCTAAACAGTGGAAATCCCCCATAAATGACCCCATTTTGGAAACTAGACCCCCCAAGGAACTTATCTAAATGTGTGGTGAGCACTTTGAACCCTCAAGGGCTTCACAGAAGGTTATAACTTGGAGCTGTAAAATTAAAAAATCATATTTTTTCCACAAAAATGATGTTTTCACCCCAATTTTTATTTTCCAAAGGATAATAGGACCTCAAAATTTATTGAGCAATTTTTCCTGAGTACGCTGATACCCTATATGTGGGGGTAAACCACTATTTGGGCGCATGGCAGAGCTCGGAAGGGAAGCAGCGCCATTTGACTTTTTTGGCTGGAATTGAGATTGGACGCCATGTCGCATTTGGAGAGTCCCTGATGTGCCTAAACAGTGGAAAACCCCCACAAGTGACCCCATTTTGGAAACTAGACCCCCCCAGGAGCTTATATAGATGTGTGGTGAGAACTTTGAACCCCAAGGGCTTCACAGAAGGTTATAACGTAGAGCTGTAAAATTAAAAAGTCATATATTTTCCAAAAAAATTATCTTTTCACCCCCAATTTTTACTTTCCAAAGGGTAACAGGACCCCAAAAGTTATTGTGCAATTTTTCCTGAGTACGCTGATACCCCATATGTTGGGGTAAACAACTATTTTGACGCATGGCAGAGCTCGGAAGGGAAGGAGCACAGTTTTCGCATGCAGACTTTGATGGAATGGTCTGCGGGTGTCATGTTACGTTTGGAGAGCCCCTGATGTGCCTAAACAGTAGAAACCCCCACAAGTGACCCCATTTTGGAAACTAAACCCCCCCAAGGAACTTATCTAGATGTGTGGTGAGCACTTTGAACCCCCAAGTTCTTCACAGAAGTTTATAACGTAGAGCCTTGAAAATAAAGAAATCATATTTTTTTTCCACAAAATGATCTTTTTGCCCCCAAATTTTTATTTTTATAAGGGTCACAGGAGAAATAGGACACCAAAAGTTATTGTGCAATTTGTCCTGAGTACGCTGATACCCCATATGTTGGGGTAAACCACTATTTTGACGCATGGCAGAGCTCGGAAGGGAAGGAGCGCCGTTTTCGAATGCAGACTTTGATGGAATAGTCTGTGGGTGACATGTCACGCTTGGAGAGCCCCTGATGTGCCTAAACAGTAGAAACCCCCCACAAGTGACTCCATTATGGAAACTAGATTCCCCAAGGAACTTATCTAGATGTGTGGTGAGCACTTTGAACCCCCAAGTGCTTCACAGAAGTTTATAACGTAGAGCCTTCAAAATAAAAAAATCATATTTTTTTCCACAAAAATTAGCTTTTTGCCCCCAAATTTTTATTTTTATAAGGGTAACAGAAGAAATAGGACCCCAAAAGTTGATGTGCAATTTGTGCTGAGTACGCTGATATCCCATATGTGTGGGTAAACCACTGTGATCATCTTACTGCGATCTTTGGGAGGCAGAATGAACAAAACCACAAAAGGTGAAGAATTGTTTTTATTTTTTTACGCTGTTCCTCGAGTGATATTAGTGATTAGGTGACTTTATTCTTCGCGTTGGTGCGATTACAGCGATACCATATTTATACCCTTTTTTCATGTTTAGCTTCTGTCACACACTAAAAGACGCTTTTTTTGTAAGAATTTTTTGTAAGAAATTTTTGCATCGCCATATTTTGAGAGCTATAATTTTTCCATATTTCGGCCAAAAGAGTTATGTGCAGGCTAATTTTTTCAGGGACGAGCGGACATTTTTATTGGTACCATATTCGGGCACATTTTGATAGCTTCCTATTCCGATTTTTGTGGAAGCTGAATAAACAAAAACCAGCAATTCAGGAATTGTTTTTTTTTTGTTTTTTTTTCCCCATTCTGCATGTGGTAAAATTGATAAGGTAGCTTTATTCTTCGGGTCACTACTAGTGTTGAGCGATACTGCTCGATATCTAAAAATATCAGATCGGAATGGTATCGCTGATATCACTAAATATCGGCGATATCTGATTCCGATACCGGAAGTCCCATGTAAGTCTATGGGAACAAAATATCGCAACTAAAAAAAACCTTTATTTCCTTGTAAACACTAAATATACACACATAGAATACATATATATATATATATATATATATATATATATACATGTCATTGTGACATATATATATACATATATGTATAGTTTATACACTTCTACATAGTAAAAATTTCACACCTGTAGGGGTTAATTAAAGGTGTAAATTCGTTGTAAAAAAAACAGACTTTTTTGCTACGAATTTACACCTTTAATTAACCCCTACAGGTGTGAAATTTTGCACACATAGACTGATGTAATTGTTTGTGCAAATCAGATAGCAAAGGACATGAAAAGACATGGTTAACCCTATGTACACCAAGTGTCATTTCATGTCGGGTTCTGCATTTTCACAAAAGCCGTCAATTGAATTAGCGGCTATTATACTATGTAGAAGTGTATGAACTATAAATATAAATATATATATATGTGTCACAAATTCAATGACATGTATATATATATATATATATATATATATATATGAGGTGTAAAATTGTTTAAAAAAAATGCGTGGGCTCCCGCCCTATTTTCGCAACCAGACAGACAAAGCCAGCGAATGGGGGCAGATAATAATAGCCCATAGAGGGACCATTATTTTTGCCCCCCCCCCTGGCTACTAACATCTGCCCCAGACACCCCAGAAAAGACAAATCTATAATTAGATTCGCCCTTTCTGGCACTTTGCCCGTCTATTCCCATTGCCCTGTAGATGGCGAATGGGTTAATATGGGGTTAAAGCCACATTGCAATTGAAAGGTGACCTTAAGCCAGGTTAATAATTGAGAGCTGTCAATTAAACAACTATCAATTATTAATCCTATTGCATGAAATAAAAATAAAACACACACACTTTAATTAAAAATCATTTTAATGAAATAAAGACACATGTTTTTGACCATCTTTTATTTGACTGCAAAAACCATTTCCTGTAATAAAAATAAAATAAAAAAGCAAAATTATTCTTACCTATCCCATGCACAGTCAGGTCCCACGGTGTAATCCTTCAGAAAGGGTTAATGTTTACTGCAGGGACCGCAGCTAATGCTGCAGCCTCACAGTAAACCCCCAAATGAATGAGCTCCTCTCCTGGCTGACAGGAGAGGAAGTGGAAAGCTTAATTGATTGCTTTCCACTTTCACTTCAGGTCAGCCAGGGACACAATCAGTGACGTCAGAGGGAACTGATTAACAAAAATAGGGGTTCCTTTCGAATAAAAAATGGCGTCGGGTCCCCCCTATTTTTGTTAACCAGCCAGATGAAGCAGACTGCTGAGGCCTGGATTTTCAGGCTGTTAAGGAGCCAAGATCCATGGACCTTGCCAGCCTGATAATACCAGGCCACAGCAGTCTGCATATCTTGGCTGATTAACAAAAATAGGGGATCCCCTCGAAAAAAATTGGCGTGGGGTCCCCCCTATTTTTGTTAACCAGCCAGATGAAGCAGACCGCTGAGGCCTGGATTTTCAGGCTGTTAAGGAGCCAAGATCCATGGACCTTGCCAGCCTGATAATACCAGGCCACAGCAGTCTGCATATCTTGGCTGATTAACAAAAATAGGGGATCCCCTCGAAAAAAATTGGCGTGGGGTCCCCCCTATTTTTGTTAACCAGCCAGATGAAGCAGACCGCTGAGGCCTGGATTTTCAGGCTGTTAAGGAGCCAAGATCCATGGACCTTGCCAGCCTGATAATACCAGGCCACAGCAGTCTGCATATCTTGGCTGATTAACAAAAATAGGGGATCCCCTCGAAAAAAATTGGCGTGGGGTCCCCCCTATTTTTGTTAACCAGCCAGATGAAGCAGACCGCTGAGGCCTGGTTTTTCAGGCTGGTAAGGATCCAATATCCATGGACCTTGCAAGCCTGATAATACCAGGCCACAGCAGTCTGCTTAGCTTGGCTGGTTAATAAAAAAAGGGGATCCCCTCGAAAAAAAAACGGCGTAGGGGTCCCCCTATTTTTGTTAACCAGCCAAGTAAAATGCAGACTGCTGCGGCCTGGTATTAAAAGACTGTCAAGGCCCATGGATTTTGGCCCTCAACAGCCTGATAGTACCAGGCTACAGCAGCCCCACATTTGGCGCATCAAAAGATGTGCCAATTGTGGCACTTTACCCGGCTCTTCCCACTGCCCTGTAGCGGTGGCAAGTGGGGTAATAAGGGGTTAATGTCACCGTTGATTGCACGGTGACAATAAGCCCGGTTAATAATGGAGAGGTGTCAATAAGACACCGATCCATTATTAATCCCAAAGTTATTAAATGTATAAAAAAAAGACAAAGCAAGAAAAAAGTCTTTTAATGAAATAAAAGAGACAACACAGTTTTCATTAATTTTATTATACACTCATTCCTGCGACGCCATCGATCTCCTGTAAAAAAAAGAAAAAAAACAAACCAACAGTATACCACCTGTCCGACGCAGTCCATAGTAACGACAGTCCCACGACGATCCAGCTCTGCTACATCGCTATGACAGGCAGAGCCTGTCATCGCAACGCAGCACAGCTGATTACCTGCTTCCCCGGCGGTGACGTCATCGGACTGACTGCTTTACGGCCGGGATTACCCAGCAGTCACTGCAGTTATCGCGAGAAACTGCATGTGACCGCCGGGGAAAGATGATGGCGGCCATGAAGCAGTCCAGCCCGTGACTGCCGGAGATCTTCTGCCAGGTAAGTGCCGCTGACTCCTGACAGACCCGACCGACGGACACTGACAGTGACAGTGACAATCCCGATTCTGGTATCCGATATGACGAAAATATCGGAACTAAGTATCGAAAGGCCGATAGAGCTAATATCGGCCGATACCCGATACTTGCGGTATCGTATTGCTCAACACTAGTCACTACGCTTATAGCGATATCTCATTTATATTTTTTTTATGTTTTGGTGTTTTTTACACAATAAAAATTTTTATAGAAAAAATAATTATTTTTGCATCAGTTTATTCCGCAAGCTATAACTTTTTTATTTTTTCGCTGATGATGCTGTATAGCGGCTTGTTTTTTGCGGGACAAGATGACCTTCTCAGGGGTACCATGTTTATATATATCCGTCTTTTTGATTGCGTGTTATTGCACTTTTTCCTAGCGGTATGATGATACCGCTTGGAAAAAGTATAATTTACTACTTTTCTGTTTTTTTTACGACTTTCACTGAAGGGGTTAACTAGGGTTACACTTTTATAGATGTGATTTTTACAGACACGCCGATACCAAACGTGTATTTTTTTGTTTTTTTGTTTTTTTATTGCCTAAACATGTGTATTTTTAAGGGGAATTTTTTTATTTTTTAATATTTTTTTTTACAAATTTTTTAAAAAATGTTTTTTTTACCTAGTCCCTTTATAGGACTTTCACTTTTTCATTTTTCTTGAAGGTATAATGTATTGCAATGCTCCTGCATTGCAATACATTATAGCAATGGAGAAAGCTGCTGTGACCATGGTCACAGTGTGTTATGATTTGGTAGCTGAGGAGAGCAAGCAAAAACGGCAATACACCAGAGAGGTTGGAATCTACTGGATTGCAGTACCCTGACTAACCACCACAACTAAAGGCAGCCGTGGAGCGTACCTACGTTGGTCCTAGACGCCTCGTCACAGCCTGAGAGGTTAACTACACCTAAAGATAGAAAGAGGAAAAGCTATCTGCCCCGGAGCAGATCCCCAAAGAACATAGGAAGCCCCCAAACATGTAATGGCGGTTAGACAAGAGGAAATACAGACACAGACAGAAAATAGTATGAGCAAACGTTGGGGCCCAATCTTCCTAGACAGAAAAGGATAGGAAGGACACTTACTGCAATCCCAAAAAACCCTAAAAAGTACCAACTCTACTAATTGCAAAAACACCTGAGATCACACGACCTCTACCACCTAAATTAGTTCTCTGGTGTAACAAAACTAAGCCTCAGCCACTGAAGAAAAACTGGAAAAGGCAAATGAACAAACAACAGTGGCTCAGACAAACTGAGAGGAGCACAAGCCCCCGGAGGGGACCTGGCTGACCTCCACAAAAGTGCAGGAAACAATTCAAAAAGCAAGCACAAAAATAAAAACAGAAAATGTCTTATCTGAGAGCAGGAGAAGAGGCAAGATTCAGCAAGCTTCCAAGTGAACCAGGAACCACACTTGAGACAAGAACAATTGATCACCGGCAACCTTGATGGTAGGGAACCTCCCTTATATAGGACCAGTCTGTAACTCCTGATTGCCAATCTTCACTAAATGGTTCAGCACTGTCTGCAACCACCAGAGGAAGCTTCTGCTCAGAACTCATTTCTAACACAATCACAACAACAGTGGCTTTCCGTAGCTAGATGACCCGGAGGTTGTCATGACAATCCTGGGTCATCATGGCTGAGATTGAGCCCTTCGATTATATCACGGGGACGCCGATCTGAGGCAGAGGGAGCTCCCGACCCTCTGCCTCCCCCCCTGAACGCTGCGATCGCGCTCGATCGCAGCAGTCAGGGGTTAACAGCAAGGGGCGGCGGGGGCGCCGCTCCTGGCTGTCGTGCAGGAAGCTCGGCCACTGCAGCGCAGAGCTCATGCACTGATTGCGCTGGAGATGCTGAAATTTCAGCATCTCCTGCGCGATCGCTGCTGTGTTTGGTCAGTCAGACTGACTGACCAATCACAGCGCTGTGGGTGCGGGGACCGACGGCAAAGGTCCCTGCACCTCTTGCCGTGCCTGTCAGCTGTCATAGACAGCTGTTGGCACTGAACTACCACTGCGTGTTTACACGCAGTGGTAGTTCAAAGGCTGGACGTGCACAGTCCTTCAAGGTGCCAAAACTGACACCCGGCCTTGACGGACTGTGCACGTCCATGGACATTAAGGGGTTAACAAAGAAAACCCCCTTCCCATTTAATGTTGCCAGCAATGGCACCCCATGGAAGAGAAATGTCTCAAAACCTGAGAAAGAAAATAATTTATTTACACAAGAAAGGTGAAGGCTACAAAAAGATCAGCAAAGTTTTATATTTCAGTCAGAACAATGTTGCAAAGATTATATAAAAATTTAAGATGGAACTGCAACCATCTCATAGAGATGTCCAGGCCAACTATGGAGGTTGATACCTAAACAGGAGCATCTTCTGATGAGAAGGGTTGAAGAAAATCAACATGAAAGTTCACTGCAGTTAGCTAAAGAAGTAGATAGACAAACTACTTTTAATGTTTCCGGTATAATAATACAGTATACATTGCAGAACAATTAGCATGCGTGAGTGTAGTCAACAAAGGTAGCCTCTCCTTAACCTCACACCTGAAAAAGCCCACCTACAATTCACCAGGGCCTATGCAGACAGCGTCAGACTGGAGCACCTTGGACCCACCAGAGAAAATCATTCTTGGGGCCCACTATGGAGCTACATAGAAATAAATACAAGACCACCAATTGTGTGGTAAAACACACAACTATCAGGGTATAATATAAGGTAGTACACATCTTAATTATGTAGCAGGGGTTGGGGTAGAATCATAGAGGGGTAGCCCCCTCATAGAATATAATGTAGCCCCCTAATAAAATATAATGCAGCCTCCTCTCATAGAATATAATGCAACCCCCTCATAAGGTATAACGCAGTCCCCACCATAGAATATAATGTCGCACCCTCATAGGGTATAATGTAGCCCCCCTCATATAGTATAATGCAGCCCCACCACAGAATATAATGCAGCCCCCCCATAGAGAATACTGTAGCCCCCTCATAAGGCATAATGCTGCCCCCCTCATATAGTATGATGTAGCCCCACCGAAATATGTGGTCACCATAGAATATAATGCAGGCCCCCATAGAGTATACTGTAGCCCCCAGAATATAATGTAGTCCCCTAAGAGAATAATGCAGCCTCACCACAGAAAATAATGCAGCCCCCCATAGAGTATATTATAGCCCCCTCATACAGTATGATGTAGCCCCAGAATATAATGTAGTCCCCTGAGAATAATGCAGTCCCCCCACAGAATATAATGTAGCCCCCTCATAAAGTATAATGCAGCCCCTCCCACCCCATCATTGTCCTCATCACCACCTCAATCATTGCCTTCTCCCCTACCATCACTATCATTCTCCCCCACCATTCCCATCACTGCCCATTCCACCACCTCAATCATTGCCTCCTCCCCCACCACCATCATTGTCCATTTCATCACATCCTTCATTGCCCATCACCTCCATCATTGCCTCCCCACCACCATCATTGTACATTTCATCACCTCCATCATTGCCTCCTCACCACTATCATTGCCCATCACCTCCATCATTTCCTCCCCCCACCATCATTGCCCATTTCATCACCTCCATCATTGCCTCCCCACCACCATCATTGCCCATCACCTCCACCATTGCCTCCCCCACTACCATCATTGCCCATCACCTCCATCATTACCTCCCCCACCACCATTGCCTATCACCTCCATCATTGCCTCCCCCACCATCATTGCCTCTCCCACCACCATCATAGCCCATCACCTCCATCATTGCCTCCCCACCACCATCATTGCCCATAACCTCCATGATTGCCTCCCACCACCATCATTGCCCATGACCTCCATCATTGCCTCCCCGTCATCACTGCCCATCACCTCCATGATTGCCTCCACACCACAATCATTGCCCATCACATCCATCATTGCCTCCACCCACTATCATTGCCCATCACCTCCATCAGTGCCTCCCCAACCACCATCATTGCCCATCACCTCGATCATTGCCTCCCCCCACCAATATCATTGTCCTTCCCCACCATCCCTCTCTCACACACACACACACACAGCACCCCATCAATCTCTCACACACAAAGCACCGCACCACATACACACATGCAGGCAGACAGACACACAGCACAACTCACCTCCCCACAGCAGCAGCACATCCCAGAAGACGTCATCCAGCTGGGCTGTCTCAGACAGGAAGCGCCAGGCAGGAAGCAGGTGAGGTGGAGGACGGCACCCTCATCTGCAGACTGCAGTGCACACACAGGCACCACCGCTTAGAAGCGGGCAGTAGTAGCAGGTGATTTGAAAGAGCTGCTGTGCGGCTGCACTGTTCACATCATTTGCATAGCTTGCTCGCTGCTGCCGACTATAGAATAGAGTGTCCCAACACACTGCAATCAAATATGATCTCAGCATTCCGGTGGCATAGGGAAATATCGAGCAGGAAGGGGGCTCCCTGTGTGCTTCCCTGAGACCCTCAGAGCAACGTGATGTGATTGCGTTATTCCAAGGGCCTCCTCCCTGCAGGCCTCCGGATCCAAGATGGCCACAAGGTCCTTCTGGGTCCTGCAGGGAGGTGACTTGTCAGTGCCTGCTGAGAACAGGCACCGGAAAGCCTCTGCAAACTGTCAGATCAGCGACATGACTTTATATAGTAATGTCCCACCCTGGGACAATGTAAAACTGTAAAAAAAACATAAAAATAAACATGTGAAAAATAATTTTTAAAAAATCCCTAAATAGAATTAAAAAAAATATTTCCTCAACATACACATTACTATTATGTAAATAAAAATAAACAATAAAAGTACACATATTTAGTATCGCCGCCTCCATAACGACCCGCCCTATAAAACTGTCCCACTAATTAACCCCTTTAGTGAACCCCTTAAAAAAAAGCAAAAAAACAATGCTTTATCATTATACTGCCTAACAAAAAGTGGAATAACACGCGATCAAAAAGACGGATATAAATAAACATGGTACCGCCTAAAACCTCATCTTGTCCCACAAAAAACTAGCTGCCATACAGCATCATCAGCGGAAAAAAAAAGTTATAGCTTGCAGAGTAAAGCAATGCAAAAATAATTATTTTTATATAAAATAGTTTTTATTGTATAAAAGCACCAAAACATAAAAAATAAAAATGAGGAAGCACTGTGATCATACTAACCCGAAGAATAAAACTACTTTATCAATTTTACCCCATGCGGAATGGTATAAACGCCACCCCAAAAGAAATCAATGAATCGCTGGTTTTTGTTTATTCTGCCTCCCAAAAATCGTAATAAAACGCGATGAAAAAATGTCATGTGCCCAAAAATGGTAGCAATAAAAACGTCAACTTGTGCCGCAAAAAATAGGACCTCACATGACTCTGTGGCCCAAAATATGGAAAAATTATAGCTCTTAAAATATGGTGATGCAAAAACTATTTTTTGCAATAAAAAGCAACTTTTAGCGTGTGACAGCTGCCAATCATAAACACCCGATATAAATACCCACTATAAATAGTAAATCAAACCCCCCTTTATCAACCCCTTAGTTAGGGAAAAATAATAAAATTAAAAAAGTATGTTTATTTCCTTTTTTCTGTTAGGGTTAGGATTAGGGTTAGGGTTGGGATTAGGGTTAGGGGTGTGTTAGGGTTAGGTTTGTGGTTAGGGTTATGGTTAGGGTTGGGATTAGAGTTAGGGGTGTGTTAGGGTTAGGGTTGGAGCTAGAATTGGGGGGTTTCCACTGTTTAGGCACCTCAGGGGCTCTCCAAACGTGACATGGCGTCTGATCTCAATTCCAACCAATTTTGTGTTGAAAAAGTCAAAAGTCGCTCCTTCCCTTCCGTGCTCTGCCATGCACTCAAATAGTGGTTTACCCCACATATGGTGTATCAGCGTACTCAGGACAAATTGCAAAACAGCTTTTGGGGTCCAATTTCTCCTGTTACCCTTGGGAAAATGAAAAATTGGGACGAGAAGATCATTTTTGTGGAAAAATTATGATTTTTTATTTTTACGGCTCTATGTTATAAACTTCTGTGAAGCACTTGGGGGTTCAAAGTGTTCACCACACATCTAGATAAGTTGCTTAGCGGGTCTACTTTCTAAAATGGTGTTACTTGTGGGGGCTGCAACTGTTTAGGCGCATCAGGGGCTCTTCAAACACAACATGGCGTGATCTCAATTCCAGCCAATTTTGCATTGAAAAGTCAAATGGCTCTTCTTCCCTTCCGCGCTCTGCTGTGCGTCCAAACAGTGGTTCCCCCCCATATATGGGGTATCAGCGTACTCAGGACAAATTGCACAACAACTTTTGATGTCCAATTTCTCCTGTTACAATTGGCAAAATAAAAAATTGGATCTGAAATAAATATTTTGTGAAAAAGTTAAATGTTCATTTTTTTTAAACATTTCAAAAATTCCTGTGAAGCACCTGAAGGGTTAATAAACTTCTTGAATGTGGTTTTGAGCACCTTGTTGGGTGCAGTTTTTAGAATGTTGTCACTTTTGGGTATTTTCTATCATATAGACCCCTCAAAGTGACTTCAAATGTGATGTGGTCACTAAAAAAAATGGTGTTGTAAAAATGAGAAATCGCTGGTCAACTTTTAACCCTTAGATTCCTAAAAAAAAAAATTGTTTCCAAAATAATGCTGATGTAAAATAGACATGTGGTAAATGTTATTTAGTAACTATTTTGTGTGACATACAGTACAGACCAAAAGTTTGGACACACCTCATTTAAAGATTTTTCTGTATTTTCATGACTATGAAAATTGTAAATTCACACTGGAGGCATCAAAACTATGAATTAACAAATTTGGAATTATATACGTAACAAAAAAGTGTGTAACAATGGAAATTATGTCTTATATTCTTGGTTCTTCAAAGTAGCCACCTTTTGCTTTGATGACTGCTTTGCACACTCTTGGCATTCTCTTGATGAGCTTCAAGAGGTAGTCACCGGAAATGGTTTTCACTTCACAGGTGTGCCTTGTCAGGTTTAATAAGTGGGATTTCTGGCCTTATAAATGGGGTTGGGACCATCAGTTGTGTTGTGCAGAAGTCTGCATGCCTGGTTCCCACCATGAAGCATAGAGGAGGAGGTGTGATGGTGTGGGAGTGCTTTGCTAGTGACACTGTTGAGGATTTATTAAAAATTGAAGGCATACTGAAGCAGCATGGCTACCACAGCATCTTGCAGCGGCATGCTATTCCATCCGGTTTGCGTTTAGCTGGACCATCATTTATTTTTCAACAGGACAATGACCCCAAACACACCTCCAGGCTGTGTAAGGGCTATTTGACCAAGAAGGAAAGTGATGAGGTGCTACGCCAGATGACCTGGCCTCCACAGTCACCAGACCTGAACCCAATCGAGATGGTTTGGGGTGAGCTGGACCGCAGAGTGAAGGCAAAAGGGCAAACAAGTGCTAAGCATCTCTGGGAACTCCTTCAAGATTCTTGGAAGACCATTTCCGATGACTACCTCATCAAGAGAATGGCTACTTTGAAGAACCTAGAATATAAGACATAATTTCAGTTGTTACACACTTTTTTGTTAAGTATATAATTCCACATGTGTTAATTCATAGTTTTGATGCCTTCAGTGTGAATGTACAATTTTCATAGTCATGAAAATACAGAAAAATCTTTAAATGAGAAGGTGAGTCCAAACTTTTGGTCTGCACCGTATTTCTCTGTTTAAGGGCATAAAAATTCAAAATTTGAAAATTGCTAAATTTTTGCCATATTTCCACTTTCTGCATAAATAATTGCAAGATATATTGAAGAAATTTTACCACTATCATGAAGTACAATGTGTCACAATAAAACGCTCTCAGTATCGCTAAGATTCGTTGAAGTGTTCCTGAGTTGTAACCTCATAAAGGACAGTGGTCAGAATTGTAAAAATTGGCCCAGTTATTAATGTGCAAACCACCTTTGGGGGTAAAGGGGTTAACATGCTTTGTGTAAAAATACGGTGGTTTAAATAAAAAAAAACACTTTTCTTGCTGCAATTCACAAATTTTTTGTATCGTAATTTGACTATTGTCATTCATGCTGATGACTGTGCTTTGTGTGAAATTACGGTGCTTTAAAATTTGTAAATACTGCTTGGCCTGCTACAAATTACAGAGACATAGCAATTACAAATTACGTAAGGCATATGGTAAGGGGCGGCGAAATGGAGCTGCTGCTGATGATGAAGCACGCAGACAGTGAGGATGTAGGGCAGGTGTGACTGCTCCTGTTGCTGCAACACAAGCAACATGCCCAATATTACCCATTGCTTTTGTCCCACTTTGCAGGGAGGCACAGAACACCATTTCTGAGGTCACACCAGTGCAAACAGGTGGTCTGTTGAATAGCAGATAATGTTACCAGCATGCTTGCCAGCAAAACTCAGTCTTCCACAAGGTCCATATAATATGATCTCAGCACACACCAGTGGTATTTTGTGGTGATGATTTTAATCAAAAATAAAGTACATACAACAAAAGTTTCGGTCGAGCACGACCTTCCTCAGTGTACTGTAACATGAAAAATAAAAATATATATATACAAAAACAATGAATAAAACATAGGGCATGAAAAGAAGTATATACAAGTATGTCAATGGAGATACTGTCACGCTGTATAGCAGATCTATATATGTGATGTCAGTAATCTATATCAAAAGGGCAACATACTATATAACATGCGCATAGATATATGATAACATAGAATTACCTGACAGAATGTCCAGTGGGTCAATACTGAATCCGTTATACGCTGTCTCCGGCTAGAGGGTGACCGGGGTCTATGCTGACCCTAAACTGGGGTCCTGACTAATCCCTCTACCTGGAGGTACTGTTAAAGGTACAGAGGTCCAGGCCACCAGCGTAAACCCTGTCTCCTATCAATCCCTGCCAACTGTAATCTAGTCCTAAGAAGGACCCTGATTACCACCAAAGGGAATGAACAGGTAACGGTTAATGAACAGAAAGACATACAAGAAAGACAAGAAATAAAGTAAATAAAGTCTTACATACAACACTCACACACAGTAGGAACACCTAAGGTCTCAGAGATAAACTATAAGCTATAAGAGTAAAAACAACTAAGGAGCTCTTAGCTTAAGTATTCTCAGAACCGCTCCTGTCTGCTAGACTACATGAATGCTTTCACCGGCGTCTAACACCCAGACTGGCAGGAATATAAAGGAAACTAATTAGAACATAATCAAAAGCAGCCGGGCGAGGCTGGACCTAGTCTTAGCAAAGAGCTAGGTAAAATTAACTCTCTCATTACCAAACACAAAGAAACAGCAGCTCAGCTGTGAGAAGTCAGAATGTGCAATCGCGACGATCTTCGTGGCGATGCACCCATGACAGTACCCCCCCTTCTACGAGGGGACTCCGGACCCTCAGGGCCAGGTCTGCCCGGGTGAGTTGTGTGAAAGGTCCGAACCAATCGATCTGCGTTAACATCAGACGCAGGGACCCACGTCCTCTCCTCAGGACCATACCCCCTCCAATGAACTAAGTACTGAAGGGATCGGCGACTGAGACGTGAGTCAATGATTTTCGACCCATGAAATTCCACGTTATCATTGACCACCACTGAAGGAGGAGGTAGAGGTGACGGTATGACTGGTGCCACATACTTTTTAAGTAATGACTTGTGAAACACATTATGAATTTTAAACGTAGGAGGGAGGTCCAGACGAAATGCCACAGGATTAATTATGGAACAGATCCTGTACGGCCCGATGAATCTGGGACCCAACCTCCAGGAGGAAACTTTAAGTTTTATATTCCTGGTAGACAACCAAACCAGATCGTTCACCTTCAGATCTAGACCAGAAACTCTCCCCCTATCAGCCATCCGTTTGTAACGGTTCCCCGTAACCTTCAGTCTTAACCGATCTGGAACTATCAGTCTCCCTGGAAGTCCCACAGGGGCATCCCCCTGAGCCCCCAATACCTCCCCCTCAAGCTCAGAGCATACAGCTGACACCACAACTCCCTCCTGAGGAATAGGAACCGGATCATCCGTCCTCCCGGCCCCTGGGAAAGTACAAGATAAGGCATCAGGAAGCAACTTTATTGAGCAGTCATATGCGCGATGAGGAGGTAACTCTTTACACCCCTCCTCTGACAACATCTCCCCAAAGTCCTCCAGAAAAGGAGGCAAAGTCCTAGGCACAACCGCACCGATGACCGTGCTCATGCAGTTATTCCTGCAAAATTCACCCCACTGGCTTATCTTTCTGGATTGCCAATCAATCACTGGGTTATGTTTAGCCAACCAAGGAAGTCCCAACACAATAGGAGTAGGTAGACCCTCCAACACATAACAAGACAATTGCTCTTTATGTATTGCCCCTACTCGAAGATCTATGTTATGAACAGCTTGTACCAAGCTACCTTGACCGAGAGGTCTAGAATCAATAGAGACTATAGGGACTGGTTTGGCCAATACACTTAGTTGCATACCATGCACCTGGGCAAACCGAGCGTCCACCAGATTAGCCCCGGACCCACTATCAAGAAAAACAGAAATCCTCTCAGTTCTAGTACCAATCACCACCTCCGCAGGCACGAGAAACTGAGAGGGATTTGGGGACGAAATACACACTCCCAGGTTAACTCCTTTGCTCAAAGAGGCCCGGGATGGACACCCCCCAACAAAATGTCCCTCTCTCCCGCAAAAGAAACACCTTCTAGTCTTGCGGCGCACCGCCGATTCCCTCCTACAAAAAGATGTCCCTCCCAACTGCATGGGTTCCTCAGAACAGACCAGGGGAACCTCAGTATAAGGGACTTTAGTAGTAGGTGGAGTCATCACGGGAGGCGGAGTTACCTCGCGTCTTCCCCGAAGTCGTCTATCAATGCGAATAGCGAGGGCCATAGCAGCCTCCAGTGATGGAGGAGAATCATACTGAGCCAACACATCTTTTAATTTGTCAGACAACCCTTGACAAAACTGGCTCCTAAGAGCTGGGTCATTCCACTGAGTATCTGTTGCCCATCTACGGAACTCAGAAGAATATTCCTCCGCTGGACGATTTCCTTGCCGTATTTTACGTAACTTTGTTTCAGCAAGGGAAACTCGATCCGGATCATCAAATACCAGACCCAGGGCAGTAAAAAATCGATCCACTGACTGGAGATCTGGGGAGCCTGGAGGAATAGAGAACGCCCAAGATTGAGGGTCCCCTTGTAAGAGCGAGATAACAATTCCCACCCTCTGCTCTTCACTCCCAGATGACCGAGGCCGCAGCCGAAAGTACAATTTACATGCCTCCCGGAAAGTAAAAAATTTGTCCCGCCCACCAGTGAACCTGTCCGGGAGAGCAACCTTAGGTTCAGATCTGGTTTGCTCCGGGGGGGACAAAACCTTGGACTTAATGTCTGCAAACTCCATGGACAACCCCTGCAACTGCCGGGCCAGCTGGGCTACTGGATCCATGACAGCTAGGGAGAATCTTTAGTATGGCCGGTGAAAATGTCACGCTGTATAGCAGATCTATATATGTGATGTCAGTAATCTATATCAAAAGGGCAACATACTATATAACATGCGCATAGATATATGATAACATAGAATTACCTGACAGAATGTCCAGTGGGTCAATACTGAATCCGTTATACGCTGTCTCCGGCTAGAGGGTGACCGGGGTCTATGCTGACCCTAAGCTGGGGTCCTGACTAATCCCTCTACCTGGAGGTACTGTTAAAGGTACAGAGGTCCAGGCCACCAGCGTAAACCCTGTCTCCTATCAATCCCTGCCAACTGTAATCTAGTCCTAAGAAGGACCCTGATTACCACCAAAGGGAATGAACAGGTAACGGTTAATGAACAGAAAGACATACAAGAAAGACAAGAAATAAAGTAAATAAAGTCTTACATACAACACTCACACACAGTAGGAACACCTAAGGTCTCAGAGATAAACTATAAGCTATAAGAGTAAAAACAACTAAGGAGCTCTTAGCTTAAGTATTCTCAGAACCGCTCCAGTCTGCTAGACTACATGAATGCTTTCACCGGCGTCTAACACCCAGACTGGCAGGAATATAAAGGAAACTAATTAGAACATAATCAAAAGCAGCCGGGCGAGGCTGGACCTAGTCTTAGCAAAGAGCTAGGTAAAATTAACTCTCTCATTACCAAACACAAAGAAACAGCAGCTCAGCTGTGAGAAGTCAGAATGTGCAATCGCGACGATCTTCGTGGCGATGCACCCATGACAGATACATGGTATAATCATAATAGAATGAAATATGATTAACGTATAATGCTTAGAATCATCCAATATATTATCCATAGGGAATAGGGTATATTTTCTATTTTCTGTACTTGGCCTCTCAGTGCCAGATATTGGTATGTATGTTTCCACGGCTTATTAGGTGTGATTTTTGTTGAGGGGTGACACATACCTCTTTAACACATACATATATCCCTATGGATAATATATTGGATGATTCTAAGCATTATACGTTAATCATATTTCATTCTATCATGATTATACCATGTATCTACATTGACATACTTGTATATACTTCTTTTCATGCCCTATGTTTTATTCATTGTTTTTGTATATATATATTTTTATTTTTCATGTTACAGTACACTGAGGAAGGTCGTGCTCGACCGAAACGTTTGTTGTATGTACTTTATTTTTGATTAAAATCATCACCACAAAATACCACTGGTGTGTGCCGAGATCATATTATATTATCTCACGGATTGGGATCCTACTCGGGCACCACTACCTCTTCCTAGCAGTTGTGCCAACGATTTTTCTTCATACGTATCAACCCTTTCATTAAGCACACTGTATCTGGGCAATGTCATCATCCCTCACATTTTCATATAATGCGGATGAAACATCCAATATTATAGCACGATCCACTCTATCTAGTGATTTCCTGCGAGTTCCCCCTAAAGAAACCAGGGGTCGAGATCTAGAAAGAGAACTCAGAAGATGTACCAATTATGAACTTCATTGCGCAACCCTCACGGAATACCTCAAAGTCCAGAGGATACCGAGAGGGTTACTCGTCCCTTTACGTCCCACTCTATTTAGTGATTCACAAGAATTTCGTATTAAGTTTGAACAAATTATTAACAAATGTTCTTTTGATCTCATGACTCTTACGTTGGAACATCTCCATCGAGCCATCATCAAAAGTAAAGAGGAAATAACTAACATCGAGAGTCAACTTACCGCTTCCACAACAACAGAGGAATTTACTAACCTCAAAACAAGAATCAACGACACTATCAACTTACACCGCCGGGAGACCGAAACAAGAAAGAGAAACAAATTCGCCCGCGATACTGAGGATTACGAGCAACAGAGGGTCTACAAATGGAAAGTATCGCCTACGTCTGGGAACTTTTCACGCTCTTATTACAGATCTTCTACAGATGCATCGACCTCGGGATCAGACCGAGAAAGATCTTTCCAGTCCAACCGTTTTTTAGGACAAAGGAGACGGGCCACAAGAAGAAGAGGACACGTCGAGGAAAGAGACATCCACACAGATTTCAACCAAGTGACCCGCTCCCAGGTAACAATCCCCTGGTAATTAACATTTCGTCTAGAAGCTTGGGCATAGTGGAACACCAATTATTACAAAAGGGCTTATCCTTTTGTCCCAGTTATCGGTACAACACGTTTAAACTTGACATGGACTTACAACGTTTTTACAGATCCCTCAGATTGAAACTATACTTTGCTAATGTCTCAACTTCCAACACTAACACAGATACTTCAACCACACCTTTGTCAGCCCATCATCTGGGCTTACGCAATAAAAGTACATTCAGACCCCCCTATGGATCTCATGCTTTGGAGACTTTCATCTCCTTTATCCACACCACATTTTCTGATCTTAAAGAGGACATGAATAGGAAAAAGTTATTCTTTCCTTCTAACATGACATCCCTTTATCAACAGGCCTTACGGAACCTACAGGAGGATAAGAACATTATAGTAAAACCAGCAGATAAGGGGGGAGCAATAGTTGTACTGGACAAAAGAATGTATCTGGGGGAAGTAAATCGTCAGTTAAATGACATTTCCATTTACCAAAAATTAGAACATGACCCCATTAATAAAATCAACTCTGACATTCAGGCCATCCTCACCAAATACATCATGAAGGGTACCATAGACAACAAGACTGGTGAATATCTTCAAAACAAATTTCCTATAACTCCAGTCTTCTACGTACTACCAAAGGTACACAAAAATCTCACTAACTCCCCCGGGAGGCCCATAGTTGCCTCCACGGAATCCATCTTTTCACCAATAGCTAAATATTTGGAAAAAATTCTGACACCACTTACAAAACAATCCTCCTCCTTTCTTCTAGATACAGGAGAATTTATCAATATGATT
>JARQOD010000005.1:353377430-353428130 GCA_033576555.1 Oophaga sylvatica | reverse complement strand
AAAACTTGTCTGCTGCTATGACAAGGCTTTTTTGCCGCTGCTCTTTCAACCTGACGTAATTGCCTGTAGGAAAGAGTCCTCAATTTTCCCTTATCAGCACGCACACGTGTGAATTGTGAATCAGCTACATACTTCTTGATTGTGCGATGATCACGATGAAGTGTCTTGGCAATGTTGATTGTAGTCATGCCTTGACCTAAACTCTCCACAATTTGTTGCTTCTCAGCAGCCGACACATCCTTTTTCTTTCCCATTTTGGCAGAAAATGTAGGCTGCTTAATAATGTGGGACAGCCTTCCTAAACAGTCTTGCCTTTCATTGGACACACCTACCAAACAAATTAGCACAGGTGTCTGCAATTGCTTACAGTGATATAAAGAGCCCTGACACACATCACCATCAATGAGTTTAACTGACAAACAAAAAAATTACCTTATCACTCCTAAACAATTTTTGTATAATAATTTGGAACACAGTGTAGGATTAGTAATGAAGAGGTGTCTTATTGACACCTCTTCATTACTAAGCCTTGCTTAATGTCATTAACCCCACTTGCCACCACTACAGGGCAAGTGAGAAGAACCTGACAAAGCTCCAGAATAGGCACCTCTAATAGAGGCACCTTTTTTGGGCAGCTGTGGGCTGCTGTTTTTAGGCTGGGGGGCCCATATTCATGGCCCCTTACCAGCCTGAGAATAGCATCCCGCAGCTGTATAGTTTTGCCTGGTTGGTTCAAAAACTAAGGGGGACCCCACGTTGGGTTTTTCATTCATTCTCCCTGCTCGCTGTTTCCGGCAGAGCAGGGAGAATAATGACAGGGAGCTTCAGCACCACAGGCAAGGGAACAGCGGTTTACTGTAGCACTACTTCCCCTGCGGCCGTCCATGTGGTCACGATGCGGCACACGGATATACCATGTATTTACACTAACACACGGACACGGATATCTCCGGGACCTTGTTTACCGGTAATGGAAATATCTGGACATGTGAAACTGGCCTTATACAGCTGGCAATTAGCAGGTGCTGAAATCAATTAATGGACCTGATCATTCTGAAGTACGCATGCGTATCAAACGCATGCGTATGCATGTCCTTGCGTACCAATGAGTTCTCATAGACAGTAATGCGTTGTTTTGACGCACTCATCCGCATGCGCAAAAATGCAACATGTTGTGTTCGCATGACACTGCCGCATACCGCAAAATGACGCGTGCGTACGCATCCGCATGCGAACTGATGCAAACGCATGTCCATGCGTACACAATGTTTAATATATGTACGTGTGACGCCTGTTGATCTATGCGGATCATACGCTGCGCACAGATACGCAAATGTGAAACCAGCCTTACACATATTTGGTCGCGCCACATTCACAATCATCCAATCAAAATATAAACATAATTAAATGCCAGAATTACATTTTTTGGTGGCCGCAACATTGCAATAAAATACAATAACAGGAAATAAAAACATTGTGTCTATCCCAAAATGGTATCATTAAAACAGATCAGTGCACAAAAAATAAGCCCTCACCCATACGTATACGTAGTCTCAGAAAATGGCCTTTTTTTTCTTTTTTTTTTACAAACTTTGGACTTTTTTTACCACTTAAATAAAAAAGAACCTAGGCATGTTTGGTATCTACAAACTCATAAGACATGGAGAATCACATTGGAAGGTCAGTTTGAGCATTTAGTGAACATGGTAACTTTGCAATTACATCACACTTAGAATTTTTTCCCATTTTCCAGTACACAATATGGTAAAAGTAATAAAAGCAATGGTGTTGTTCAAAGTACAACTCTTCCCGCAAAAAATAACAAGTCCTCACACTACTACTGTATTGCCTAACAAACAGGCAATCTCAACATGTGTTCCGGCTGGCTAACAACCGCGAATCAAGCAGCTGCGGGGACTCATACATATTACTTGAGCAGGCCCAAGATACTTGGATAGCACCTGAGCATGCTCACATAATGCGATATCCGAGCACTCATTATTTATTATGTAAAATTCAAAGAGAAATTAATTCCACTTGAATAAACTTACTCATCCCTACTAGTAGGGCTATTATCAAGTAGCAGCTCTATGCTCTGAGTTTTGGGTAGTTACCAGTACAGTAACAGCAAGATACAGTGGGGGAAATAAGTATTTGATCCCTTGCTGATTTTGTAAGTTTGCCCACTGACAAAGACATGAACAGTCTATAATTTTAAGGGTAGGTTAATTTTAACATTGAGAGATAGAATATCAAAAATAAAATCCAGAAAATCTCATTGTATAAATTATATAAATTTATTTGAATTTTTCTGTGGGAAATAAGTATTTGATCAGATACGAACTATTCGCGCCGGAGCTCATTTTCGCTTTTGCGTTTCTGTTTTTCACTCCCCTTCTTCCCAGAGCCAAAACTTTTTTATTTTTCCGTCAATATGGCCATATGAGGGATTGTTTTTTGCGGGACGAGTTGTGCTTTGAAAGACACCATTGGTTTTCCCATGTTATGTACTCAAAAATGGGAAAAAATTCCAAGTGCTGTGAAATTGTAAAAAAAGTGCAATCCCACAATTGTTTTTTGTTTTTTTCTTCACCATGTTCACTAAATGCAAGAACTGACCTGTCATTATGATTCTCCAGGTCAATACAAGTTCATAGACACCAAACATGTCTAGGTTCTTTTTTATCTAAGTGGTGAAAAAAATTCCAAACTTTGTTAAAAAAAAAATTGTGCCATTTTCCAAGACCCGTAGTGTCTCCATTTTTCGTGGTCTCGGGTTGGGTGAGGGCTTATTAATTGCATGCCGCGCTTATGTTTCTAATGATACCAGCTTTGTGCAGATCCGTTGTTTTGATCGCCCGATATTGCATTTTAACACAATGTCAAGGTCACCAAAAAAAAGTAATTCTGGCATTTTTAACTTTTTTCTCGCTACGTCGTTTGGCAATCAGGTTAATCCTTTTTTTATTGATAGATCGGGCGATTCTGAATGTGGCGATATCAAATATGTGTATGTTTGATTTTTTTTGTTTTATTTTGAATGGGGCGAAAGGGGGGTGATTTTAACTTTTGTATTATTTGATTTTTTTTAATACTTTTAAGACCATTTTTTTTTACTTTTGGCATGCTTAAATACCCTCCATGCCTCAGGTCACCTCTATGTAGCAGAATTACAGCATTGCTATTAGCACTGACCACAGGGTGGCACTCATAGCAATCTGCCATCAACAACCATAGAGGTCTCCAGGAGACCTTTGGTTGTTATGGCGATGCACCAATGACCCCCAATCACATGACGGGGTCAGTGGTGCGCGTATTTCCGGCCCGGCGGCCAGAAGTGCGTGTTAAATCCTGCTGTCAGAGTTTGACAGTGGCGTATAACTAGTTAATAGGCACGGGCGGATTGCGATTCAGCTCGCACCTATTGCGGGCACATGTCAGCTGTTCAAAACAGCTGACATGTCCCGGTTTTGAGGTGTTCTCAACGCCAGAGCCCACTTCAAAGGGGGAGATGCGACATGCGCCGTACTGGTACGGCGCATATCTCAAAGGGGTTAAGAGTTCTGATCCTACAGACCAGTTAGATGCTCCTAATCAACTCTTTACCTGCATTAACCCCTTAATGTCCACTGACGTGCAGAGTCCGTCATGACAAGGTGTCAGTTCCGGCACCAGGACGGACTCTGCACGTCATGGCTTTGATCTACCACTGCGTGTAAACACGCAGTGGTAGATCAGTGCCGACAGCTGTCACAGACAGCTGACAGGCACGGCAAGCGGTGCGGGGACCTTTGCCGTCGGTCCCCGCACCTACAGAGCTGTGCTTGGTCAGTCAATCTGACTGACCAAACACAGCAGCGATCGTGCAGGAGAAGCTGAAATTTCAGCTTCTCCAGCGCGATCAGTGCAGGAGCCGGCGCTGCAGTGGCCAGGCTTCCTGCACTGACAGCCAGGAGCAGAGCCCCCACCGCCCCTGGCTGTTAACCCCCTGACTGCTGCGATCGAGCGCGATCGCAGAGCTCAGGGGGGGAGGCAGAGGGTCGGGAGCTCCCTCTGCCTCAGATCGGCACCCTGCAATGTATTTGCAGGGGCCGATCTCTGCCTTGATGACCCGGGGGTTGTCATGACAACCTCCGGGTCATCTAGCTACGGAAAGCTGCTGTGATCATTGTCACAGCAGCTTCCACTATAGTTGCAATGCATTGCAATGCCAGAGCATTGCAATGCATTGTAACTGCAATAAAAAGTAAAAAAAGTGAAAGTCCCATAAAGGGACAAGTTAAAAAAAATCATTTTTTAAAAAAAATTGTAAAAAAAATATTAAAAAATAATTTAAAAAAAATCCCCTAAAAAATACACATTTTTATGTAATAAAAAAATAAAAAACAAAAAACATACACATGTTAGGTATCGCCACGTCCGTAAAAATCCCATCTATAAAAGCGTAACCCTAGTTAACCCCTTCAGTGAAAGCCGTAAAAAAAAACACAAAAAAGTGTATTATTAGTGCATTATACCGCTTGGAAAAAGTGCAATAACACGCGATCAAAAAGTCAGATATAAATAATCATGGTACCGCTGAAAACGTCATCTTGTCCCGCAAAAAACAAGCTGCTTTACAGCATCATCAGCGAAAAAATAAAAAAGTTATAGCTCGCGGAATAAACTGATGCAAAAATAATTATTTTTTCTATTAAATTTTTTATTGTGTAAAAAATGCCAAAACATAAAAAAAATATATAAATGAGGAATCGCCGTAACCGTAGTGACCCGAAGAATAAAGCTGCTTTATCAATTTTACCACACACGGAACGGAGGAAAAAAAAAAAAAAAAAACAATTCCTGAATTGCTGGTTTTTGTTCATTCTGATTCCACAAAAATCGGAATAGGAAACGATCAAAAAACGTTATGTGCCTGAATATGGTACCAATAAAAACGTCAGCTCGTCCCGCAAAAAATAAGCCCACAGATAACTCTGTCGGCCGAAATATGGAAAAATTATAGCTCTCAAAATACGGCGATGCAAAAATTTCTTACAAAAAATTATTCCAAGAAAAAGCATCTTTTAGTGTGTGACAGAAGCTAAACATGAAAAAAGGGTGTAAATCTGGTATCGCTGTAATCGCACCGATCCGAGGAATAAAGTCGCCTAATTATTAATACCGCACGAGGAACGGCGTAAAAAAGAAAACCAATTCTTCACCTTTTGTGGATTTGTTCATTGTGCCTCCCAAAGATCGCAGTAAGGCGATCACAGTGGTTCCCCCCGCATATGGGGTATCAGCGTACTCAGGACAAAATGCACAATAGCTTTTGGGGTCCTATTTCTCCTGTTACCCTTAGAAAAATAAAAATTTGGGGCAAAAAGTTCATTTTTGTGGAAAAAAATATGATTTTTTTTATTTTCACGGCTCTACATTATAAACTTCTGTGAAGCCCTTGGGGGTTCAAAGTGCTGACCACACATCTAGATAAGTTCCTTGGGGGGTCTAGTTTGCAAAATGGGGTCATTTGTGGGGGGTTTCTACTGTTTAGGCACATCAGGGGCTCTCCAAGCGCGACATGACACCCGCAGACCATTCCATCAAAGTCTGCATTTAAAAACGGTGCTCCTTCCCTTCCGAGCTCTGCCATGGGTCAAAATAGTGGTTCCCCCCCACATATGGGATATCAGCGTACTCAGGACAAATTGCACAATAGCTTTTGGGGTCCTATTTCTCCTGTTACCCTTATAAAAATAAAAATTTGGGGGCAAAAAGATTATTTTTGTGGAAAAAAATATGATATTTTTATTTTCACGGCTCTACGTTATAAACTTCTGTGAAGCACTTGGGGGTTCAAAGTGCTCACCACACATCTAGATAAGTTCCTTGGGGGGTCTAGTTTCCAAAATGGAGTCACTTGTGGGGGGTTTCTACTGTTTAGGCACATCAGGGGCTCTCCAAACGTGACATGACACCCGCAGACCATTCCATCAAAATCTGCATTTGAAAAAGGCGCTCCTTCCCTTTCCAGCTCTGCCATGCGTCAAAATAGTGGTTTACCCCACATATGGGGTATCAGCATACTCAGGACAAATTGCACAATAACTTTTGGGGTCCTGTTACCCTTTGGAAAATAACAATTGGGGGTGGAAAGATCATTTTTGTGGAAAAGATATGATTTTTTTATTTTACTGCTCTACGTTATAACCTTCTGTGAAGCCCTTGGGGGTTCAAAGCTTTCACCACACATCTAGATAAGTTCCTTGGGGGGTCTAGTTTCCAAAATGGGGTCACTTGTGGGGGGTTTCCACTGTTTAGGCACACAGGGACTCTCCAAATGCGACATGGCGTCCAATCTCAATTCCAGCCAAAAAAGTCAAATGGCGCTGCTTCCCTTCCGAGCTCTGCCATGCACCCAAATAGTGGTTTACCCTCATATATGGGGTATCAGCATACTCAGGACTAATTGCACAATAACTTTTGGGGTCCTTTTATCCTTTGGAAAATAAAAATTGGGATGAAAAGATAATTTTTGTGGAAAAAATATGATTTTTTAATTTTACGGCTCTACGTTATAACCTTCTGTGAAGCCCTTGGGGGTTCAAAGCTCTCACTACACATTTAGATAAGTTACTTGGGGGGTCTAGTTTCCAAAATGGGGTCACTTGTGGGGGTTTCCACTGTTTAGGCACACAGGGACTCTCCAAATGCGACATGGTGTCCAATCTCAATTCCAGCCAAAAAAGTCAAATGGCGCTGCTTCCCTTCCGAGCTCTGCCATGCACCCAAATAGTGGTTTACCCCCACATATGGGGTATCAGCGTACTCAGGACTAATTGCACAATAACTTTTGGGGTCCTTTTATCCTTTGGAAAATAAAAATTGGGATAAAAAGATAATTTTTGTGGAAAAAACATGATTTTTTAATTTTACGTCTCTACGTTATAACCTTCTGTGAAGCCCTTGGGAGATAAAAGCTCTCACAACACATTTAGATAAGTTACTTGGGGGTCTAGTTTCCAAAATGGGGTCACTTGTGGGGGTTTCCACTGTTTAGGCACACAGGGACTCTCCAAATGCGACATGGCGTCCAATCTCAATTCCAGCCAAAAAAGTCAAATGGCGCTGCTTCCCTTCCGAGCTCTGCCATGCGCCCAAATAGTGGTTTACCCCACACATGGGGTATCGATGTACTCAGGAGAAATTGTACAACAAAATATTGTGGTTCATTTTCTACTGATACCCTTGACAAAATTTTAAAAAATTGTGTCGAAAGAAAAATTTTGAGAAAAAAAGTTAAATGTTAATTTTTTCCTTCCACATTGCTTCAATTCTTGTGAAGTACCTAAAGGGTTAATAAACTTCTTGAATGTGGCTTTGAACACGTTGAGGGGGCAGTTTTTAGAATGGTGTCACTTTTGGGTATTTTCTGTCATATTGACCCCTCAAATTCACTTCAAATGTGAGGTGGCCCCTAAAAAAATGATTTTGTAAATTTTGTTGGAAAAATGAGAAATTGCTGGTCAACTTTTAACACTTATAACTTCCTAACAAAAAAAAATTTTGGTTCCAAAATTGTGCTGATGTAAAGTAGACATGTGGGAAATGTTATTTATTAACTAATTTTTTGTGACATATCTCTCTGATTTAATGGCATAAAAATTTTCAAAATTTTTGCCATATTTCCATTTTTTTCATAAATAAACGCAAGTTATATTGAAGAAATTTTACCACTATCATGAAGTACAATATGTCTCGAGAAAACAATCTCAGAATCGCCAAGATCCGTTGAAGCGTTCCAGAGTTATAACCTCATAAAGAGACAGTGGTCAGAAATGTAAAAATTAGCCTGGTCTTTAACCTACAAAATGGCTTGGTCGTTAAGGGGTTAAAGACAGCTGTCTTACATAGTCACCTTTATAAAAGACTCCTGTCCACAGACTCAATTAATCAGTCAGACTCTAACTTCTACAACATGGGCAAGACCAAAGAGCTTTATAAGGATGTCAGGGACAAGGTCATAGACCTGCACAAAGCAGGAATGAGCTACAAAACCATACGTAAGATGCTGGGTGAGAAGGAGACAACTGTTGGTGTAATAGTAAGAAAATGAAAGAAATACAATATGACTGTCAATCGACATCGATCTGCGGCACCATGCAAAATCTCACCTGGTGGGCTAATCTTGATCATGAGGAAGGTGAAAGATCAGCCTAAAACTACATGGGTTGAACTTGTTAATGATCTCAAGGCAGCGAGGACCACAGTCACCAAGAAAACCAATGGTAACACATTACGCCATAAAGGTTTAAAATCCTGCAGTGTCCGCAAGGTTCCCTTGCTCAAGAAAGCACATGGGCAGGCCTGTCTAAAGTTTGCCAATGAACACCTGGATGATTCTGTGAGTGATCCCCACTGTCAAGCATGGAGGTAGAAACATTATGCTTTGGGCGTGTTTCTCTGCTAAGGGCGCAGTACTACTTCACTGCATCAATGGGAGAATGGATGTAGCCATGTACCGTAAAATCCTGAGTGATAACCTCCTTCCCTCCACCAGGACATTAAAAATGGGTCATGACTGGGTCTTCCAGCAAGACAGTGACCCAAAACATACAGCCAAGGCAACAAAGGAGTGGTTCAAAAAGAAGCACATTAAGGTCATGGAGTGGCCTAGCCAGTCTCCAGACCATAATCCCATATAAAACTTATGGAGGGAGTTGAAGCTTCGAGTTGCCAAGCGACAGCCTCAAAATCTTAATGATTTAGAGATGATCTGCAAAGAGGAGTGGACCAAAATTCCTCCTGACATGTGCGCAAACCTCATCATCATCTACAAAAAATGCCTGACTGCTTTGCTTGCCAACAAGAATTTTGCCACCAAGTATTAAATCTCGCTTGCCAGAGGGATCAAATACTTATTTCCCACAGCAAAATGCAGATAAATGTATATAATTTATGCCATGTGATTTTCTCGAATTTATTTTTGATATTCTATCTCTCAATGTTAAAATTAATCTACCCTTAAAATTATAGACTGTTCATGTCTTTGTCAGTGGGTAAACTTACAAAATCAGCAAGGGATCAAATACTTATTTCCTCAACTGTAAGAGTCACTTTCTGCCATAATATCCATGTGCCTGCAGATTCTATGGAAAAAATCAGGCTACATTCTTATCAAAAGCTTTTGGTATTGGATGCACATGTCTGTATTTTACGTATAACTAAAACATAAAGACTACATTTACGTGCTAAATACTAAATACTAGTAGATTACCTTTAGTAGATCATCTACAGAAATAGTTTCCATACATGAGGCAGAAAGCATAGATTTAAAGTGCCTCCTTTTTTGTACAATCATAAAAAACTGCAGCAAATCGATAAATTATGCAGAATAAAGCTATAAAATATTCCATATCACGTTTACAGTGTGATTACCAGATGTGGCTTAGTAATAAAGGAACTAGCAATACCCTGCAGGCTTTCATGGAATGAGGTATTTTTAAAAAGTGAAATGGAATCTTGCTGTAATCATCAGTTTTTTAACTAACCCTCTTCAATTACATTGCTCCCCAATCCTCGCATACCCCTAGAATATACACAAAAACAAAAATGAACAAAACCTTTGGAAGTGGCTTTGGTATCCATATACCTTTACAAAGACCAAATGTGTTTACATTCTATTTTTTTAACATGCATCATATTAGGTTTTTCATTTATATAAAAATATTTAATTATATAATTGTTTAATGTAGTTCTCCTTTCACTTTTTGGATTGCATATTACTGGAATTGTTACTTGCTTCAAATTAATGCAAGCCATTCATTAACTCTATGACCTAAATGGTGTATATATATATATATATATATATATGTACATATATATATATATATATATATATATATATATGTGTGAAGAAACCGATTGTATCTTAATTTCCCAGGCAGCCATATTTTTGCAAACCAAGAAGAATTTACTTTTTATCTGTATATTGGCTTGCGGATTTAAGTGTTTATGTCTGGTGGGTCAACAAGACAGACTTGCATACCATTTAACATACTATGTAAAGGTAATGCCACACTAAACAAGAACGCTAACGAGATCGCTAAAAAACGTCACTATTTAGCGATCTCGTTAGTGACGTTGTTGTGTGTGGCATGTAGCAACGACGTGGCCCCTGCTGTGATCTCGCTGATCGTTCACTAGAGTTCTGGACCGTATTTTGATCGTTGGCGTCCCGCTGGTGAGCCTATATCGCTGTGTCTGGCACCTTTTGTGAACGATGTGCGCTGTTTTTTACATCGCAATGACCGCCAAAGTCGTTAAGGAGATCGCTAACCGCTTATGCGTCGTTAACGAGATCGTCCAGTTTGGCAGCTACTAGCAACATCAAAACGATCACAAAAACGATCGCATTAGTATGCGTCGTTATCGTGATCGTTAGCGGGAACGTTTAGTGTGGCAGTACCTTAAGTCTGTAATAGGGACTTGTACTTAGTGTGTGTTTATCTTTGTTTATTGTGTGTTGATATGCTAATTGTGTATTGTATTCTATAAGGAGTTTGTTGACTTCAAAGGTAGATAGGGAAAGGCTGTGAGGGTGGACTGAAGGACACTGGGTAAATCTAAAATCTATACCTGCCTCGGGTATAAAAGAGACTTGCCAGCTCAGAGTACTTCAGGCCCGGCTGAAAGAACACAGAACTGCTCTCGGTTATCTCCCTATGCTTGTCGTTACCTCCTCTCTGGGTGCGTATCACAGGTGGAGTAATGACCCTGGGAGCTCGAACATAACATCTACCATTATCCCTGCGTGTCAGTGGAAGGGTGAGACCCTGTAATGTGCACCATCTTGGGGTAATTGCTGGGATTGTTCTGTTTGCTATTAGGTGTTGTGGTTCAATAAAGTATTGCCACTCTGTTTTACACTAACTCTGTGTTGTCTGTGTAATCTTATGCCCACCAGGAGAGAGAGCGGGCATTCAGTGGTATGAGCCCTGGTCCATGCAGTCTTGCTAAAGGCAGCCGGGCCAGCAGACAAGAGCACCCACTGATCCCGTTTCTCCACAATATACAGCTCTGGGAAAAATTAAGAGACCACTGCACAGTTTTATAAAAAGCAGATTCTCTACATGTCTGACAGCCATTCCATTCCAGTGTCAGTTGAATTCCAACCAGAGTACACCTCATTCTACTTAATGTGCTTCTGATTAGGTGATCAACTGAACCATATCTTATTTAACGAAGGAAAGTATAACAAACACTGATGTGGTGTTCACAATCCTCTTGCAATAGGACAAGCTGGATGGCAAAACAAGTGCTAGTGATATCCCAAAAGTAATAGGAATGAAAAAATAACTTTTAACCATGCCAAAGAAGTTGAAAAGAAAAATCTTGAGTGAGGAAAAGAAGAGCTTAATTCTGGATTTATTAGCAGAGGGATACAGTGAGCGTAATGTTGCCTCCAGTCCATTACAACAAGGTCAAGCAGCAGACATTGGGGATTACAAAGCTACAGACCGGCAGAGGGCGAAAACGACTCTCCACTGACCGGGATGACCATCATCTTATTCGAATGTCACTCAGCAACCGCAGGATGACATAAAGTGACCTATAAAAAGAATGGCAAATGACATCTGGGGTGAAGTGCACTGCAAGAACAGTTCATAAGAGACTCCTAGAGGCAGGGCTCAAGTCATGAAAAGCTAGAAAAAAGCCTTTCATCAATGAGAAGCAAAGGAGAGCCAGGCTAAAGTTTGCCAAAGACCATAAGGATTGGAACATAGTGGACTGGATTAAGGTAATCTTCTCCGAGTCTAATTTTCGGCTTTGCCCAATACATTACATGGTCGTCAAATGGTTAGAAGGGGAGGCGTACAAGCCACAGTGTCTTGCACCCACTGTGAAATTTGGTAGAGGATCGGTGATGATCTGGGGATGCTTCAGCAAGGCTGGAATTGGGCAGGTTAATCTTTGTGAAGGACGTATGAATCAAGCTTCATACAAGGTTATCCTGGAAAAACAGACAATGTTCCCCAACTCTGAGGACTGGTTTTTCCAGCAGGATAATGCGCAATGCCACACAGCTAGGTCAATCAATGTGTGGCTGTCCTGAACCTCATTGAAAACCTCTGGAATATAATCAAGAGGAAGATGGATAGTCACAAGCCATCAAACAAAGAAGAACTGCTTAAATTTTTGTACCAGGAGTGGCATAAGGTCACCCAAAAGCAGTGTGAAAGACTGGTGGAAAGTATGCCAAGATGCATGAAAGCTGTGACTAAAAATCATGGTTATTCCACAAAATATTGATTTCTGAACTCTTCCTGAGTTAAAACATTAGTATTGTTGTTTCTAAATGATTATGAACTTGTTTTCTTAGAATTATTTGATGTCTGCAAGTACTGCATTTTTTTGTTATTTTGACCATTTCTCTTTTTCTGAAAATAAATACAAAATTTATTGCTTGGAATTTCGGAGACATGTTGTCAGTAGTTTATAGAATAAAAGAGCAATTCATATTTTACTCAAAAATATACCTATAAAGAGAAAAATCAGACAAACTGAACATTTTGCAGTGGTCTCTCAATTTTTGCCAGAGCTGTGTATATATATATATATATATATATATATATATCTATACATATATATATATATATATATATATATATATATATATATATATGTATATCTATATATGAAAAACTTCCTTCTCACCCCCACTGGGGGTGGTCTTTTTGTTGTCCTTTCTTATTCTCGGGTACTCTATCAGAGGCCTGGGAGTTTGAGGGTTCTGTGCAGGATCTTAGCTGTTCCCAGCATTGCGCTTTTCTCGACAGAGAGCTCAGATGGTGCTCCTGGGATCTCTTGTAGCCATTCTTCCAACTTAGGGATCACTGCTCCAATTGCCCCTATCACCACTGGAATCACTGTTGTCTTCACCTTCCACATCTTCTCCAGTTCTCCTTTGAGGCCCTGGTATTTTTCCAGTTTCTCGTATTCCTTCTTTCTGATGTTGCTATCACTTGGCACTGCCACATCTATTATCATTCCTGTCTTCTGATCCTTGTCTACTATGACAATATCTGGTTGGTTAGCAAACACCTATCACAGAACAGAAGATCTTAGATCTATATATATACGTATATAAATATATATATATATAGTGTGGTCCAAAAGTAGGTGGACAGAAAATAATAACATTTATTTTGATTTATATATAAAATTATATTTACTAACACAAGCATAGTATTGACAATTAAATTTTATTCTGATCAATAATACAAAAGCCCTTAAATTTTATCAACGCAGGTGCTCAAACTGTTTTCCATCACAATTTGCACAGCTTTGAAGTCTGCCTCTTACGCTTTGACAAACATTTTTGCACAAGTCTCTTTGGGTATTAATTTCTTGAAATGCATCTCTTATGTAATTTTTCAAATCACTGACACTTTTTGGTTTACGACTATAAACTTTGTCCTTGAGTATTCCCAAAAGAAAAAATCCATTGCGGTCAAGTCAGGTGAACATGCCGGCCAATCAAATGGGCCTCTTCGGCCAATCCATTTATTAGGAAATGTTTCATCAAGATTCTTGCGGACTACTCTTGAATAATGTGGAGGGGCCCTATTTTGTTGGAAATAAAGGTCATTTGAATTAGGCGGTTGCTGTAACAGGGGAACAACTTGATTCATTAGAATTTCGAGATACTTATCTCCTGTGACTGTTCCATCAAAAAAGGTCCAAAAATACCAAAACTTGAAATACCACCCCGAACATTGATACCAGGCTCATTTAGTTGTTGCTCTAATGTTAAATGCATGTTCTCATTATACCAGTAAATACAATTATGTCTGTTAATATGACCAGATAATTTGAAAGAAGCTTCATCACTCCACATAATGTTATCTAAAATTACTGGATTTTCTTCAATTTCGTAAAACATAATCTCATTAAATTGCAGCCGCCTGTCTGGATCATCCTCCAATAAACCATGAATTAGACGTGGACGATAAGCTTTCCACCCAATAGATTTCAGGATTCGCATGATGGAAGCTCATGAAATTCCCAATTCTAAAGAGACTCTTCTGGTGGACTTTCTTGGACTTTGAAGAAATGTTTCAGCAACAAGTTGTTTATTATTTTCTGTACAGGCTGTTTTGGGTCGACCAGTTTTTGGAACATTAAGGATTGAGCCAGTGGCATTGAATTTGTCACGAATGCGGTAAATGGTTTGTCTCTTTGGGGCTTGAATACCAAATGTTTCAACCCAATTTGCTCTAACTGTTTCAGCATTTTGAGATTTCCAATACTCTTTTAATATCCATTTTCTTTGATCTGTATTTCAATTATTTGGCATTTTGGGGAGATTTATCTGTTAAATCTGGATCTGTGAAACTGACTCAGTTGCCCGTAGCAACCAATTAGCAACCAATCAGAATCCACCTTTCATTTTCCAAAGAGTCTGTGAAGTATGAAAAGTGGAATCTGATTGGTTGCTAAGGGCAACTGAGTCAGTTTCACTTTACACCATGTTTGATAAATCTCCCCTTTCATAACCCTATTACACATACTGTCCACCTACTTTTGGACCACCCTGTATATACATATATACATATGTATATATATACATATATATATAAATATATATATGTATATATATATATACATATACATATATATATACAGTACAGTCCAAAAGTTTGGACACACGTTCTCATTTAAAGATTTTTCTGTATTTTCATGACTATGAAAATTGTAAATTCACACTGAATGCATCAAAACTATGAATTAACACATGTGGATTTATATACTTAACAAAAAAGTGTGAAACAACTGAAATTATGTCTTATATTCTAGGTTCTTCAAAGTAGCCACCTTTTGCTTTGCTGACTGCTTTGCACACTCTTGGCATTCTCTTGATGACCTTCAAGAGGTAGTTACCGGAAATGGTTTTCACTTCACAGGTGTGTCCCATCAGGTTTAATAAGTGGGATTTCTGGCCTTATAATGGGGTTGAGACCATCAGTTGTCTTGTACAGAAGTTTAGTGGATACACAGCTGATAGTCCTACTGAATAGACTGTTAGAACTTGTATTATGGCAAAAAAAAGCAGCTAAGTAAAGAAAAACGAGTGGTCATCATTACTTTAAGAAATGAAGGTCAGTCAGTCCGAAAAATTGGGAAAACTTTGAAAGTGTCCCCAAGTGCAGTTGCAAAAGCCATCAAGCGCTACAAAGAAACTAGCTCACATGAGGACTGCCACAGGAAAGGAAGACCAAGAGTCACCTCTTCTTCTGAGGATCGCAGGTTTACAGCAGCTCAGATTAGAGACCAGGTCAATGCCACACAGAGTTCTAGCAGCAGACACATCTCTACAACAACTGTTAAGAGGAGATTTTGTGCAGCAGGCCTTCATGGTAAAATAGCTGCTAGGAAACCACTGCTAAGGACAGGCAACAAGCAGAAGAGACTTCTTTGGGCTAAAGAACACAAGGAATGGACATTAGAACAGTGGAAATCTGTGCTTTGGTCTGATGAGTCCAAATTTGAGATCTTTGGTTCTAACCACCGTGTCTTTGTGCGACCATGAAGTATAGAGGAGGAGATGTGATGGTGTGGGAGTGCTTTGCTGGTGACACTGTTGGGGATTTATTCAAAATTGAAGGCATACTGAAGCAGCATGGCTACCACAGCATCTTGCAGCGGCATGCTATTCCATCCGGTTTGCATTTAGATGGACCATCATTTATTTTTCAACAGGACAATGACCCCAAACACACCTCCAGGCTGTGTAAGGGCTATTTGACCAAGAAGGAAAGTGATGAGGTGCTACGCCAGATGACCTGGCCTCCACAGTCACCAGACCTGAACCCAATCGAGATGGTTTGGGGTGAGCTGGACCGCAGAGTGAAGGAAAAAGGGCCAACAAGTGCTAAGCATCTCTGGAAACTCCTTCAAGACTGTTGGAAGACCATTTCCGGTGACTACCTCTTGAAGCTCATCAAGAGAATGCCAAGAGTGTGCAAAGCAGTCATCAAAGCAAAAGGTGACTACTCTGAAGAACTTAGAATATAAGACATATTTTCAGTTCTTTCACACTTTTTTGTTAAGTATATAATTCCACATGTGTTAATTCATAGTTTTGATGCCTTCAGTGTGAATGTACAATTTTCATAGTCATGAAAATACAGAAAAATCTTTAAATGAGAAGGTGAGTCCAAACTTTTGGTCTGTACTGTACTGTATATATATATATATATATATCTATAATATAACGGTGGGAGCGTCACTCTGTCTGAAGCCTTTATAGACTGCGCAAGCGCGACACGCCTGCGCAGTCTGGCTCCAGACAGAGTGAGGCATCCAGAGCGGTGAGTACTCTGTATGGCGCCGGAGATCGCGGTATGCATACTGGATGCATACCGCGATCTACGGCGCCATACTCACATACTTACCTGACCGGGAGGAGCGTTGCCGTGGCGCTTCTTTTCTCCCGGGGCAGGAGACCAGGAGTGCACATCGGATCGCGCATGCGCAATATCGCTATCCGGCGCCATATTGCTGAAGACACATTTACAGTGTGTCTTCAGCAATATGGCGCCGGACCGCGCGGTATGGGCATGTGCGTACTCCGGCGCCGCTTTCCTCCCCCGGCGTCCAGCAGAATGGAACAGCGCTGGAGCACAGGGATGAAAGGTGAGTATAAATGTTTGTTTTTTTTGTGGTATCTGTGCAGTTTAATAGCGGTGAGGGGGCCATGCACATCAGGATAGGGGGGCGTGAGGGGACCATGCACATCAGGGTTGGGGGGTGAGGGGGCCATGCACATCAGGATAGGGGGGGCGTGAGGTGACCATGCACATCAGGATAGGGGGGTGAGGGACCATGCACATCAGGATTGGGAGGTGAAGGGACCATGAATATCAGGATTGGGGGGGTGAGGGGACCATGCACATCAGGATTGGGGGGTGAGGGGACCATGCACATCAGGGTTGGGGGGTGAGGGGGCCATGCACATCAGGATAGGGGGGACGTGAGGGAACCATGCACATCAGGATTGGGGGGCGTGAGGGGACCATGCACATCAGGGTTGGGGGGTGAGGGGGCCATGCACATCAGGATTGGGGGGGTGAGGGGACCATGCACATCAGGATAGGGGGGCTTGAGGGGACCATGCACATCAGGATTGGGGGGTGAGGGGACCATGCACATCAGGATTGGGGGGGTGAGGGGACCATGCACATCAGGATTGGGGGGTGAGGGGACCATGCACATCAGGTTTGGGGGGTGAGGGTGCCATGCACATCAGGATAGGGGGGGCGTGAGGGGACCATGCACATCAGGATTGGGGGGGCGTGAGGGGACCGTGCACATCAGGATTGGGGGGTGAGGGGACCATGCACATCAGGATTGGGGGGTGAGGGGACCATGCACATCAGGATTGGGGGGTGAGGGGACCATGCACATCAGGATTGGGGGGTGAGGGGACCATGCACATCAGGATTGGAGGGTGAGCGGACCATGCACATCAGGATTGGGCGATGAGGGGACCATTCATACCAGGATTGGGGGGTGAGGGGACCATTCATACCAGGATTGGGGGGTGAGGGGACCATTCATACCAGAATTGGGGGTGACGGGACCATTCATACCAGAATTGAGGGGTGAGGGGACCATGCATTCCAGGATTGGGCAGGAGGTGACCTTGCATACCAGGATGAGGAATGGGGTGCCATGCATAGTAGATTTGGGTGGGGGTGAGGGGACCATACATACCAGGATAGGGATGAGGGGTGCCATGCATACCAGAATAGGAGGGGGGAAGCACATACCAGAATGGGAGACCATGTACCTATAAAAATGCTTGCCACCTGGGCGTAGAACGGGTTCATCACTAGTAATATATATATATATATATATATATATACATATATATATATATATATATATATATATACACACCGTTTATGTTGGATCCATGTAGCCATGTAGCCATAGAGTATATATATGTAAGGTATATAAAAGGTATAATGGCAAGGCAAAAGGAGTTCTGTACTGGAGATCTATTTAAAAAAAAAATAAGTTATGACTGTGGGATTTCAGAGATATTTAGTGCTGTGAAAAATATCAAAGGTTACTTCTCTGGTTCTCATCGAAGGCATTATGAGGTAAAATGATATTATAATCTGATTGAATGCCAAACATAAAGCAGATAAATGGCTTTGCATGCATTGTGTTTGCCAAGTCTAACATGATGAAGCAGTTTTTAGTTAATCGCTGGATTCTATAGCAGAAGAATATCATTCTGTTGTTTTCATATTAATAGAAAATGTATCAAAATCTTGCAGGTTGCCTTTGAAGTTTCTTACGGTTTGGCAAATGGTAATACAATTCTCTGAGGGCACAGAGTACTAGCATCTAATAACACCAATTGTTTTGAGCTGATTTGGAGGCACATAATGCCAGGCTAAATTTTTACGGTTAGAGGTGAACTTCCACCCAACACTTACTTACCTGAGTCTGTGCAGTACAGTCAGATCTAAATAAATACTTGACTTTTTAATATGTAGTAAAGAAAGTATTTATTTATACAGATCATTATTTCTATGTTATTCTTAAAGGTGCTGCCAAAAAAAGTTATGATTAACCATGCGTATGTAGTATTATATGCTTGTCATTCAAACAAAAGGTGGAATGATCATGTAATCAATCATGTAATGCAGAATCTACTGAGTTTACTACCTCTGGCTAAAATGTCATTATTATTTGCATATGGAAAAGAGTTTTCTAATTGGATAGTTTTGTGATTTTGCAGTACTACAGTGTTTAGGGCTGTACCATACAGAGCAATAAGTATGTTTTCAAGGTAAAGCTATGGTATCCTGATGATATTTCTAGTCCACAAACATTTCTCAAATTTTAAACATATACACTATACGATATAGTGTCACCAGTAGAGATGAGCGACTTTGCCTCCGAGAGGGTCGAGTCGGGTTTCGGACCACCCGACTTTCTCAAAAGTCGAGTCGAACGAAATCGGCCTACTATCGGAAAAAGTCGAGTCGGAGTCGGAAATCCAACCCCAATGCAAGTCAATGGGGAAGAAAATTCGCCAGTGAGTGGAGGACAGTAAACACACCTACAGTGCCCATTTCAATGCCAACGACATCAATTTTTATTATTTAAGCTTGCCAACCTTAATTTACTTTATAATAATAGTTGCTAGAGATGAGCGACTTTGCCTCCGGGAGGGTCGAGTCGGGTTTCGGACCACCCAGCTTTCACAAAAGTCGAGTCGAATGAAATCGGCCCACTATCGGTAAAAGTCGAAGGTCCGACTGAAACATGAAACCAAATGCAAGTCAATGGGGAAGCAAAGTCGGCAGGAAGTGGAGGACAGTAAACACACCTACAGTGCCCATTTCAATGCCAACGACATCAATTCTTATTACTTAAGCTTGTCAACCTTCATTTACTTAATAATAATAGTTACGCATTGAAACTGGGGGTTATTTGGCTAAAGTTGTGGGGGGGCAGGGCTGGCTCCAGGTTTTCGTGTGCCCCGGGCGAAAGAGTGTCAGTGGGCCCCTTTAACACATACCACAATTCATGATGCTACGATACGGCAGAGAAATATAGGTATAGTACAATGCCAAATACGTCACTTCTTACATTACATGACTGATATCTATTTTAAATTCTACAATAGCTCAAAAACCGGACAGTATATTCCTCCATACAGTATTATGGCCACCACATAGTGCACCATACAGAATAATAAGCCCCATATATTGCTCCATACAGAATAATTGGTCCCATATAATGTTCCATAAAGTATATGATGAGCTCCACATAACGCTACAGTATATGACGGTCCCCATATAATGTGCCATACAGTATAGGACTGTCCCCAAAGAGTATAATGAGCCCCACATATTGCTCCATACAGTATAATGAGTCGCATATAAAGCTCCATACAGTATATGATAGGCCCCATATATTGCTCCATACAAAATGGGCTCCATATAATGCTCCATACAGAATAGGCCCCATATGTGCTTCATATGATGCTCCATACCCTACATGATGCCCCATAAATACTGAACCACATATGATGCTCTAGTATATGATGGGCCCCATGGATGATGCTCCAGTGTATGATGGGCCTATATAATGCTCCATATATAATGGGCCCAATATGATGCTCCAGTGTATAATGGGCCCCGTATATGAAGCTCCAGTGTATGATGGGCCGCATTTATAATGCTCCAGTGTATGATGGGCCCCATGGATGATGCCCCAGTGTATGATGGGCGTATATAATGCTCCATATATAATGGGCCCCATTTATAATGCTCCAGTGTATGATGGGCCCCATGGATGATGCTCCAGTGTATGATGGGCTTATATAATGCTCCATATATAATGGGCCCCATATGGTGCTCCAGTGTATAATGGGCCCCGTATATGAAGCTCCAGTGTATGATGGGCCGCATTTATAATGCTCCAGTGTATGATGGGCCCCATGGATGATGTCCAGTGTATGATGGGCCTATATAATGCTCCATATATAATGGCCCCATTTATAATGCTCCAGTGTATGATGGGCCCCATGGATGATGCTCCAGTGTATGATGGACCAATATAATGCTCCATATATAATGGGCCCCATATGAAGCTCCAGTATATGATGGGCCCCATGGATGATGCTCCTGTGTATGATTGGACTATATAATGCTCCATATATTATGGGCCCCATTTATAATGCTCCATTGTATAATGGGCCCCGTATATGATGCTCCAGTGTATGATGGGACCCATTTATAATGCTCCAGTGTATGATGGGCCCCATGAATGATGCTCCAGTGTATGATGGGCCTATATAATGCTCCATATATAATGGGCCCCATTTATAATGCTCCACTGTATAATTGTCCCCGTATATGATGCTGCAATGTATGATGGGCCCCATTTATAATGCTCCAGTGTATGATGGGCCCCATGCATGATGGTCCAGTGTATGATGGGCCTATATACTGCTCCATAAATAATGGGCCCCATATGATGCTCCAGGATATGATGGGCCCCATGGATGATGCTCCTGTGTATGATTGGACTATATAATGCTCCATATATTATGGGCCCCATTAATAATGCTCCATTGTATAATGGGCCTCGTATATGATGCTCCAGTGTATGATGGGCCCCATTTATAATGCTCCAGTGTATGATGGGCCCCATGAATGATGCTCCAGTGTATGATGGGCCTATATAATGCTCCATATATAATGGGCCCCATTTATAATGCTCCAGTGTATGATGGGCCCCATGGATGATGCTCCAGTGTATGGTGGACCAATATAATGCTCCATATATAATGGGCCCCATATGATGCTCCAGTGTATGATGGGCCTATATAATGCTCCATATATAATGGGCCCCATTTATAATGCTCCACTGTATAATTGGCCCCGTATATGATGCTACAATGTATGATGGCCCCATTTATAATGCTCCAGTGTATGATGGGCCCCATGCATGATGCTCCAGTGTATGATTGGCCTATATACTTCTCCATAAATAATGGGCCCCATTTATAATGCTCCAGTGTATGATGGACCCCATGGATGATTATCCAGTGTATGATGGGCCTATATAATGCTCCATATATAATGGGCCCCATATGATGCTCCAGGATATGATGGGCCCCATGGATGATGCTCCAGTGTATGATGGGCCTATAAAATGCTCCATATATAATGGGTCCCATATGATGCTCCATTGTATAATGGGCCCAGTATATGATGCTCCAGTGTATAATGGGCCCCGTATATGATGCTCCACTGTATGATGGGCCCCATTTAAAATGCTCCAGGGTATGATGGGCCACATGGATGATGCTCCAGTATATGATGGGCCTATATAATGCTCCATAAATAATGGGCCACATTTATAATGTTCCAGTGTATAATGGGCCCTATCTATGATGCTCAAGTGTATGATGGGCCCCATGTAAAATTCTCCAGTGTATTATGCTCCCCATATATTGCTCCAAACAATACAAAAAATGAAATACCTCTCCTGGCTGAGCACTGCTCTACTCTGAACTCCTCAGCGTTGCCATCTTCCAGCTCTCTGCACTTGGACTGTTCAGGCAGAGGGCAAACAGACGTGATATCATCGCGCTCTCTAACCTGAATGTCACTGTCAGGAAGCGTGGAAGACGTCACAGCGGTGCAGCAGGGAGAGGTAAGTATTGCAAGTGCTGGGTCCTTGAGCAAGCAGGGGGGGCCCACTCGTGGGCAACGGCACTGGCACAGGTCTCCTCATAGTACACCAATGTCTCTGAAGGCGAATGGGCCCCCCACCGTCAGAGACACCAGCGTACTATGAGGGGCCCTGTGCCAGTGCAGTCGCCCATGAGTGGGCCCCCCACCTGCTCAGAGCACCGGCACTTGTCAGGGTGCACCAGGTGCTGACACCGGCCCTGAGGGGGGGAAACCCCGTTAGGGAGGTGGAAAAACTGGCATATGTTGAGGTGTAGGCTGGACGTTCAGCAGCTGCAAATGGAGGAATTGGAGAAGTCGGAGGAAGAGGAGGACAAAGCGAGCCATTTTGCTGGCAAACTATGTGTCATCAGAGGAAGGTGGTACAAAATAGTTTGAAACCCAGGCATGGTTCATTTTAATGAAGGTGAGATCACCAACATTTTGGGTCAACAGCCGGGTCCTACTTTCTGTCAGGATTGATCCAGCAGCACTGAAGACTCTTTCTGATAGCACACTACCAGTAGGTCAAGCTAGCTCCTGTAAGGCATATTGTGCCAATTCAGGCCAGGTGTCCAGTTTACAGGCCCAGTAGTCAAAGGGGAATGAACTGTGAGGGAGAACATTGATAGGGGAGGAGAGGTAATTTTGAACCATAGTTGACAACTGCTGTCTCCTGTCTCTTGCAATCGATTCAGTATTAACAGTCCTGTGAGCGGTACTCGACAAATCAGTCCACAACATGGTCATGAAACCCCTGTCTCCAACGCCACTTTGGCTGTGTGCACCACAAATACCTCTTCCATTTGGCCCAGTACGGCTCATGGTAAAACCTGCACCGCTGCTGTGTGCTGGGAATGCCTCTAACAAACGGTTTACCAGAGTTGCTTGTTTGTTCGCCAATATTAGCTCTAGGTTCTCCTGTGGCATGATTTTCGGTAATTTGCCTTTATAGCATGGATCAAGGATGCTGGCCAACCAGTAGTCGTCATCCTTCATAATTTTGGCAATTCGGGGGTCCCTTTTTAGGATCCGCAAGACATAATCACACATGTGGGCCAATGTTCCAGGTGTCAATGATGCACTGCCAGTGGTGGGTGGAGGAGCACTTTCTGCCAAATCCACATCCCTCCAGTCATGCACAAATCCTGTACCTGACCTTGGCAAGCCAACATTTTCTCTTGCCCCTTGAGAAGCATCCTCCTCCCCAAAATAAGCATCCTCCTCCTCCTCTTCCTCTTCTTCCTCCACCTCATCCAGGACAGTTCCCTGAGCAGACAATGGCTGACTGTCATCAAGGCTTTCCTCCTTCTCCTCCTCTTCCTCCTCCGCTTCAAACGCCTGATCCTTATTGTGCGTCAAAGTTTGCATGAGCAGACGCATAAGTGGGATGCACATGCTTATGAAAGCGTAGTCTGCTCTTACCTGTCATGTGCATTCCTCAAAATACTGAAGGACTTTACAGAGGTCTTTCAGCTTTGACCACTGCACACCCGACAACTCCATGTCTGCCTTCAAACTGCCTACCCGTGTATCCTCCCACAAATGCAGTACAGCCTGCTTCTGTTCGAACAGCCTCTCTACCATGTGCATGGTGGAGTTCCAACTTGTTGCAACGTCTATGATTAGGTGGTGCTTGGGGAGGTGGAGCGATCGCTGCAGCCTCTGCATACGACTGGAGTCTACGGGCGAGTGACAGATGTGCGAGCACAGTCTTCGCACCTTATGGAGCTGGGCTGTTAAATCCGGATAGCTATTTAGGAAGCACTGCACCACCAGGTTCAAGGTGTGAGCCAGGCAAGGTATGTGTCTGAGTTTTTCCAGGGCTATGGCCGCCACAAAATTACGGCCGTTATCACTGACTATCTTACCTGGCTCAAGATGTAGACTGCCCAGCCATGACTGTTTCTCGCTGCAAGTAGTCGGCCAGAACTGTGTGTCTGTTTTTGCCCAAAGACATCATCTTTAAAACAGCCTGCTGACGCTTAGCACTAGCTGTTCAATAGTGGGACACCTCGTATGCAACACTGGCAGCTGCGGATGGAGTGCTCATGCGACTGCTCTCTGTCGACGAGCTTTCGCTTCTGGAGGAGGAGTAGGGGGTCGAACGCCTGCAGCCAACTGTTGCCTATACAGTGGGCTAGGCAGCACTGTCCCACCGCCGCTGTCCCCTGTGGACCCTGCATCCACCACATTAACCCTATGCGCAGTGATGGACACGTAATGGCCCTGGCCTTGCCTACTGACCCATGCATCTGTTGTGAGGTGCATCTTTCCACTCACTGATTGATAGAGTGCATGGACAATGGGGTCTTTCACATGCAGGTGGAGGGCAGGGATGGCTTTTCTAGAAAAGAAGTGCCAACTGGGTAGTTCATAGCGTGGGACAGGGTAGGCCATGAGATATCGGAACGGTGTGCTTTCAACCAAATGGAAGGGCATCATCTCTAATGAGATCAGTTTGGCAATGTAGGAGTTCAAAGCCAGTGTACGCGGATGAGAGGATGAGTACTTTCTTGTCCTACTCAGAGTGTCTGCTAGGGTGAGCTGGACTTGAGAGCTGCATATGGGGGAACTAGCGGCGGACATGACGGACTGAGAGGGGGTTGGTGATGGTGATGGTGGTGGTGATGGCCTAGATTCAGTCTTTCATTGCAAAAACATTGTGATTCCCTGACTGCTTTGGCCTTGCGACGACACCTCAACATTTCTTGCTGGTGGTGTGCTAACCATTGGGCTTACAGTGGGGGAAGTGATGTAGCGTTGCTGGCTACCTTCAGTCAGAGCAGGAGCACATGTGCTACCTGAGGTTTTGTAGTCCGTCCACACTTGAAAGTGCATGGTATTTAAATGTCTAAGCATGCAACTGGTATTCAAATTTCGGAGATTTTTCCCTCGGCTAAAGGTCCTTCCGCACTTCTTACAGATAAACTTTGCCTCATCAATAGGATTTTGGTTAAAAAAAGTGCCACACTGCACTCTTCCTACTATGGGATAAATTTTCAGGGCTTGCATGCTGTGCAAATTTGACCGTCTGGCCAAGCTGTCCTGTAACTCTTTTTTTTATTTAACACGTTTTTGGACTGCTATGGGCCTGCCAGATAACCGCTGCTGCGACGTCGATGCCTGCTGCAGATCCTTCTTCTCTTCTGAGCTGTTGCCATCGACACCCTCTTCCCCAATGGATGCCAATCCGGGTCAACAACTGGGTCATCCATCACCTCCACTTCAATATCATCTGCACCTTCCTCTTGTCACCGTGTAAGGTGGTATAGTATGCGGGAAGGGGCACCTGAGTTTCATCAGGGTCAAACTCTGGCTCAGTAGACTGCAAAGGCAATGTAGTGCTCTGGGTGAATGTACCAGCAGAATCATATAGCAGTGGCTGTGCATCAGTGCACTACATGTCAGATTCATCTTGGACTGGGGAATTCAGGATTTGACTTAATAACCCAGGCATGGTATGTGAAAAGAGTTCCATGGAGTAATCTGAAGTGTGCCCTGCCGCATCCTTCGCTTTTGGTGGGGGTGAAGGATACAAGGAAAGGTGTTGGTCCTGACCAGGAACCTGCACTGATGACTCAGTGCTTGCATTTTTTGAAACTTCAGAAGAGGAGGCAATAGAGCTGGAGGCTGTTTCGGCAATGAAAGCCAAAATCTGTTCCTGATGATCCGGCTTTAAAAGCGGTTTACCTACTCCCAGAAAAGGGATCCTTCCAGGCCTTTTGGAGCCAGACGATGACACAGGCTTAACACCTCCTGCCTTAGGTGCTATTGTGCTTTTGGCATTACCAGCAGATGCAACACCACCATCAGTACCAGCTGCCCACATCCACGGCCTCTTCCACCATACTTCCTCATGTTTGGGAAAATGTACCAAAAATACCAGCAGATATATGGTACTGTAACAGAAGCATACAGCTGTATACAGTGTTTGGGTAATTTGAAATCTCCATATATATTTCCGGAGTAACACACAGACGCTCTGAGGCTCAGTATGGATTAGGCCAGAATATAAAAAGCAGAAAAAAGGTACTGTATCAGAAGATACCAGGTGTATATAGTGTTGGGGTAATTTTAAATCTCTGTATATATTTCGAGAGTAACACACAGACGCTCACAGGCTCAGTATGGATTAGACAACAATATACAAAAGAAGAAAAACGGTACTGTATCAGAATCATACAGCTGTATACAGTGTTAGGGTAATTTTAAATCTCCGTATATATTTCCAGAGTAACACACAGATGCTCACTCAGTCTGGATTATACCAGAATATAAAAAGCAGAAAAGGGTACTGTATCAGAAGTGTACAGCCGTATACAGTGTTGGGGTAATTTTAAATCTCTGTATATATTTCCGGAGTAACACACAGAGGCTCACAGGCTCAGTATGGATTAGACCAGAATATGAAAAGCAGAAAAAAGGTACAGTATCAGAAGATACCAGGTGTATACAGTGTTGGGGTAATTTTAAATCTCCGTATATATTTCCAGAGTAACACACAGACGCTCACAGGCTCAGTATGGATTAGACCAGAATATAAAAAGCAGAAAAAGGGTACTGTATCAGAAGATACCAGGTATATATACTGTAGGGGAAAATTGTAATTCTCCGTATATATTTCCGGAGTCACACACAGACGCTCTCAGGCTCAGTATGGATTAGACCAGAATATAAAAAGCAGAATAACGGTACTGTATGAGAAGCGTACAGCTGTATGTAGTGTAAGGGTAATTGTAAATCTCCGTATATATTTCCAGAGTCACAGACAGACGCTCTCTCAGTATGGATTAGACCAGAATATAGAAAGCAGAAAAAAGGTACTGTATCAGAAGATACCAGGTGTATATACAGTAGTGTAGGGGAAAATTGAAATCTCCGTATATATTTCCGGAGCCACACACAGATAGTCAGCATGTATTTGTCCATGATACCAGTCGATACACGGTAGTGCAGCTCTATACGGTGTGGGAAAAAATGAACTCTCAGCAACTGTGCAGAAAAAAAGAATAAAAGTATTAGTGCTGTGTAAAAAGCAGTATGCACAGCAGTGTAGACACAGCAATACAGTTGCAGGCAGCCTACTAACCAGTGCTGCTGCACACAAGAAAATCCTACCCTGTCAATGGCAGGCAGCCTAATAACTAGCGCTGCTGTACACAAGAAAATCTTCCCATGTCAAAGCACACTAACTGTACAGCACAATTGCTATCAGCACAAGCACAGAAGAACTTCTCTTTCCAGCCCTAACTCTCTCTCTGCTGATTAAGATCGGCAGAAGTAAAATGGCGTTCGGTGGTCAGGGCTTTTATAGCCACTATGACGCTCCCCAAAGCAAGCCAATCACTGCAATGCCCTTTTCTAAGATGATGGTGGACGCTGCCCATGTCATCTCATTGCCCACAGTGTACGTCCTTGCTCATTGGCTGAAAAAAGGGGCCTGCAAGCATTCTGGGAAACACAACTTTGGCGCTCGGGTCGACAACCGCAAGGCCGACTTCACGCTACGGTTGGGTTTCGCTCGGCGAAACTCAACTTTAGCGAAAGTCGGCGACTAATGAATCTGACCGACCTACTTCGCTCAACTCTAATAGTTACGCATTGAAAACTGGGGGTTATTTTTCTAAAGTTGTGGGTGGGGGGCAGGGCTGTCTCCAGGTTTTCGTGGGCCTCGCCCGGGCGAAAGAGTGTCAGTGGGCCCCTTTAACACATACCACTATTTATGATGCTCCGATACGGCAGAGAAATATAGGTATAGTACAATGCCAAATACTTCACTTCTTACATTACATAACTGATATATGTTTTAAATTCTACAATAGCTCAAAAACCGGACAGTATATTCCTTCGTACAGTATTATGGCCACCACATAGTGCGCCATACAGAATAATGAGCCCCATTATATTGCTCCATACAGAATAATTGGTCCCATATAATGTTCCATACAGTATATGATGAGCTCCACATAATGCTCCAGTAAATGATGGTCCCCATATAATGTGCCATACAGTACAGGACGGTCCCCATAGAGTATAATGAGCCCCACATATTGCTGCATACAGCATAATGAGTCGCATATAAAGCTCCATACAGTATATGATGGGCCCAATACATTGCTCCATACAGAATGGTCTCCATATAATGCTCCATACAGAATAGGCCCCATGTGTGCTTCATTTGATGCTCCATACCCTGTATGATGCCCCATAAACAATGAACCCCATATGATGCTCCAGTGTATGATGGGCCCCATGGATGATGCTCCAGTGTATGATGGGCCTATATAATGCTCCATATATAATGGGCCCAATTTGATGCACCAGTGTATAATGGGCCCCGTACGTGATGCTCCAGTGTATGATGGGCCCCATTTATAATGCTCCAGTGTATGATGGGCCCCATGGATGATGCTCCAGTGTACGATACGTTACGATACGATACACTTTATTGATCCCGGTGGGAAATTACAGTATTACAGCAGCAATACAAACAGCAGTACATAAAATATTAGGACACAAATCTTGCACAGGTGTACCAACATTACATAATAAATAAAAGTGTGTAGTTCAGGTGTATATAAGACAATGTTAATTGACATTAGTACACCAGCCATCAGTCATTATTTTCTGCCACCCTTAGGAAATTATTATACATCCCCATAGCAGTAGGTACAAACGATTTCCTGAATTTCTCCTTCTTGCACCTTTGTAGGATTAGACGGCTGCTGAATGTGCTCTTCTGCTTCAAGAACAGCTCGTATAGGGGGTGTGTATTATTGTTCATTATAGCCCTACACTTCTTCTGAATTCTATCCTCCAATACCTCCTCAAAAGAGTCAAGATGGAGGCCAACAGCTGCGCTTGACTTCTTGATAAGTTTGTTGAGTTTATTAGCGTCAGCTACTCGCACACTACTGCCCCAGCAAATGATAGCAAAAAAGATGGCGCTTGCTACAACGGACTGGTAGAACATCTCCAGCATTTTACTGCACACATTGAACGACCTGAGCTTCCGCAGAAAGCACAGTCTGCTCATTCCCTCTTGTAAACCTTTTCTGTATGACACCTCCAATCAAGTTTACTGTCAAGGTGAACCCCCAAATATTTGTAGCTCTCAACAATCTCAACCTCCTGGCCAGCAACGGTGATCGGTAAGTAATCCTCCTTTTTCCTTCTAGAACTCAACACCATCTCCTTGGTTTTCTTTACATTTAGTTCTAGACAGTTAGTCTGACACCAATCCACAAAGTCAGAAACCACCCTTCTATATTCCTCCTCCCCCCGGCCCCCCACAATGCCCCCTACAATCACGGAATCATCTGAGAATTTTTGGAGGTGACAAAAATCAGATTTATACTGAAAGTATAAATTATGTGCCTATATAATGCTGCATTTATAATGGGCCCCATTTATAATGCACCAGTGTATAATGGGCTCAGTATTTCATGCTCCAGTGTATGATAGGCCCCATGGATGATGCTCCAGTGTATGATGGGCCTATATAATGCTCTATATATAAAGGGTCCCATTTATAATGCTCCAGTGTATAAAGGGCCTCGTATATGATGATCCAGTGTATGATGGGCTCCATTTATAATGCTCCAGTTTATGATGGGCCCCATGGATGATGCTCCAGTATATGATGGGCCTATATAATCTTTCATATATAATGGGCCCCATTTATAATGCTCCAGTGTATAATGGGCCCTGTATATGATGCTCCAGTGTATGATGGGCCCCATTTATAATGCTCCAGTGTATGATGGGCCCCATGGATGATGCTCCAGTGTATGATGGGCCTATACAAGGCTCCATTTATAATGCTCCAGTGTATAATAGGCCCTATATATGATGCTGAAGTGTATGATGGGCCCCATATATAATTCTCCAGTGTATAATGCTCCCCATATATTGCTCCAATCATTACAAAAATTGAAATACCTCTCCTCGCTGGGCACTGCTCTACTCTGGACTCCTCAGCATTGCCATCTTCCAGCTATCTGCACTTGGACTGTTCAGGCAGAGGTCGTACAGACGTGATGTCATCGCGCTCTCTGACCTGAATGTCACTGTCAGGAAACGCGGATGACATCACAGCGGTGGAGCAGGGAGAGGTATGTATTGCAATTGCTGGGGCCCTGAGCAAGCAGGGGGGCCCACTCGTAAGCAAAGTCACTGGCACAGGGCCCCTCATAGTACGCCGGTGTCGCTGACGGCTAGTGGGCCCCCCACCGTCAGAGACACCAGCGTACTATGAGGGGCCTTGTGCCAGTGCCGTCACCCACGAGTGGGCCCCCCACCTGCTCAGGGCAACGGAACTTGTCCGGGTGCGCCAGGTGCTGACGCCGGCCCTGGGGGCTGGTACAGCCCAGTTAGGGAGGTGGAAAAACTGGCATATGTTGCAAATGGAGGAATTGGAGATGTTGGAGGAAGAGGAGTACAAAGCGAGCCATTTTGCTGGCAAACTATGTGACATCAGGGGAAGGTGGTACAAAATCCTTTAAAACCCAGGCATGGTTCATTTTAATGAAGGTGAGATCACCAACATTTAGGGTCGACAGCCGGGTCCTTCTTTCTGTCAGGATTGATCCAGCAGCACTGAAGACACTTTCTGATAGCACACTACCAGCAGGGCAAGCGAGCTCCTGTAAGGCATATATTGCCAATTCAGGCCAGGTGTCCAGTTTACAGGCCCAGTAGTCAAAGGGGAATGAACTGTGAGGGAGAACATCGATAGGAGAGGAGAGGTAATTTTGAACCATAGTTGACAACTGTTGTCTCCTGTCTCTTGCAATCGATTCAGTAACAACAGTTGTGTGAGCGTTACTCGAGAAATCAGTCCACAACATGGTCATGAAACCCCTGTCTCCAACGACACTTCGGCTGTGTGCACCACGAACACTTCTTCCATTTGGCCCAGTATGGCTCGTAGTAGAACCTGCACCTCTGCTGTGTGCTGGGAATGCCTCTAATAAACGGCTTTCCAGAGTTGCTTGTTTGTTCACCAATATTAGCTCTAGGTTCTCCTGTGGCATGATATTCTGTAATTTGCCTTTATAGCGTGGATCGAGGATGCTGGCCAACAAGTAGTCGTCATCCTTCCTAATTTTGGCAATGCGGGGGTCCCTTTTTAGGATCTACAAGACATAATCACACATGTGGGCCAATGTTCCAGGTGTCAATGATGCACTGCCAGTGGTGGGTGGAGGAGCACTTTCTGCCAAATCCACATCCCTCCAGTCATGCACAAACCCTGTACCTGACCTTGGCAAGCCAACATTTTCTCTTGCCCCCTGAGAAGCATCCTCCTCCCCAAAATAATCATCCCCCTCATCCTCCTCTTCCTCTTCTTCCTCCACCTCATCCAGGACAGTTCCCTGAGCAGACAATGGCTGACTGTCATCAAGGCTTCCCTCCTCCTCCTCCTCTTCCTCCTCCGCTGCAAACGCCTGATCCTTAATGTGCATCAAAGTTTGCATGAGCAGACGCTTAAGTGGGATGCTCATGCTTATGATGGCGTAGTCTGTGCTTACCAGCCGTGTGCATTCCTCAAAACACTGAAGGACTTTATAGAGGTCTTTCAGCTTTGACCACTGCACACCCGACAACTCCATGTCTGCCCTCAAACTGCCTGTCCGTGTTTCCTCCCACAAATGCATTACAACCTACCTCTGTTCGCACAGCCTCTTAACCATTTGCATGGTGGAGTTCCACCTTGTTGCAACGTCTATGATTAGGCGGTGCTTTGGGAGGTGGAACGATCGCTGCAGCCTCTGCATACGACTGGAGTCTACGGGTGAGCGACGGATGTGCGAGCACAGTCTTCGCACCTTATGGAGCAGGGCTGTTAACTCCGGATAATTATTTAGGAAGCACTGCACCACCAGGTTCAAGGTGTGAGCCAGACAAGGTATGTGTCTGAGTTTTGCCAGGGCTATGGCTGCCACAAAATTATGGCCGTTATCACTGACTACCTTGCCTGGCTCAAGATGTAGACTGCCCAGCCATGACTCAGTTTCTCGCTGTAAGTAGTCGGCCAGTACATCCATGGTGTGTCTGTTTTTGCCCAAAGACATCATTTTTAAAACAGCCTGTTGACGCTTACCACAAGCTATTCGATAGTGGGACACCTCGAATGCAACACTGGTAGCTGCGGATCGAGTGCTCGTGCGACTGCTCTCTGTAGATGAGCTTTTGCTTCTGGAGGAGGAGGGTCGAATGCCTACAGCCAACTGTTGCCTATATCGTGGTCTAGGCAGCGCTGTCCCACTGCCGCTGTCCCCTGTGGACCCTGCATCCGCCACATTAACCCAGTGCAGAGTGATGGACACATAATGGCCCTGGGCATGCCTACTGGCCCATGCATCTTTTGTGAGGTGCACCTTTCCACTCACTGATTGTTTGAGTGCATGGACAATGCAGTCTTTCACAAGAAGGTGGAGGGCAGGGATGGCTTTTTTAGAAAAGAAGTGCCGACTGGGTAGGTCATAGCGTGGGAACGCTTAGCTTTCAACCAAACGGAAGGGCATCATCTCTTATGAGATCAGTTTGGCATTGTAGGAGTTCAAAGCCAGTGTACGCAGATGAGAGGATGAGTACTTTCTTGTCCTACTCAGAGTGTCTCCTAGGGTGAGCTGTACTTGAGAGCTGCATATGGGGGAACTAGCGGCGGACATGATGGACTGAGAGGGGGTTGGTGATGGTGATGGTGGTGGTGGATGGTGGTGGTGATGGGCTAGATTCAGTCTTTTGTTGCAAAAACATTGTGATTCCCTGACTGCTTTGGCCTTGTGATGACACCTCAACATTTCTTGCTGGTGGTGTGCTAACAGTGGGGGAAGCGATGTAGCGTTGCTTGCTACCTTCAGTCGGAGCAGGTGCACATGTGCTACCTGAGGTTTTGTAGTCCGTCAAAGCTTGCAAGTGCATGGTGTTTAAATGTCTAAGTATGCAACTGGTATTCAAATTTCAGAGATTTTTCCCTCGGCTAAATGTCCTTCAGCACTTTTTACAGATAACCTTTGCCTCATCAATAGGATTTTGGTCAAAAAAGTGCCACACTGCACTCTTCCTACTATGGGATAAATTTTCAGGGCATGCACGCTGTGCAAATTTGACCATCTGGCCAAGCTGTCCTGCAACTCTTTTTGTTTTTTTAACACATTCTTGGACTGCTACGGGCCTGCCAGATAAATGCTGCTGCGATATCGATGCCTGCTGCAGATCCTTCTCCTCTTTTGAGCTATTGCCAGCGGCACCCCCTTCCCCCAATGGATACCAATCCGGTTCAACAACTGGATCATCCATCACCTCCTCTTCAATTTCATCTGCACCTTCCTCTGTGTCACTGTGTAAGGTGGTATAGTATGCGGGAAGGGGCACCTGAGTTTCATCAGGGTCAGATTCTGGCTCAGTAGACTGCGAGGGCAATGTAGTGCTCTGGGTGAATGTACCAGCAGAATCATCTAGCAGTGGCTGTGCATCAGTGCACTCCATGTCAGATTCATCTTGGACTGGGGAATTCAGGATTTGACTTGATAACCCAGGCATGGTATGTGAAAAGAGTTCCATGGAGTAATCTGAAGTGTGGCCTGCTGCATCCATCACTTTTTGTGGGGGTGAAGAACACAAGGAAAGGTGTTGTTCCTGACCAGGAGCCTGCACTGACGACTCAGTGTTTGCATTTTTTGAAACTTCAGAAGAGGAGGTGATAGAGCTGGAGGCTGTTTTGGCAATGTAAGCCAAAACCTGTTCATGATGCTTCAGCTTTAAAAGTGGTTTACCTACTCCCAGAAAAGGGAGCCTTCCAGGCCTTCTGGAGCCAGACGATGACGCAGGCTCAACACCTCCTTCCTTAGGTGCTATTGTGCTTTTGGCACTACCAGCAGGTGCACCACCACCACCATCAGTACCAGCTGGCCCCCCACGCCCACGTCCATGGCCTGTTCCACCATACTTCCTCATGTTTGGGAAAATGTACCAAAAATACCAGCAGATATATGGTACTGTATCAGAAGCGTACAGCTGTATATGGTGAAGGTGAAAATTGTAAATCTCCGTATATATTTACGGAGTCACACACAGACGCTCTCAGGTTCAGTATGGATTACACCAGAATATAAAAAGCAGTAAAAGGGTACTGTATCAGAAGATACCATGTGTATATAGTATAGGGGAAAATTGTAAATCTCCGTATATATTTCAAGAGTCACACACAGAAGCTCTCAGTCTCAGTATGGATTAGACCAGAATATAAAAAGCGGAAAAAGGGTACTGTATCAGAAAATACCAGGTGTATACAGTATAGGGGAAAATTGTAAATCTCCGTATATATTTCCGGAGTCACACACAGACGCTCCCAGGCTCAGTATGGATTAGCAAAAACACTTCATGGAAAAGAGCCCAATATAAAGATCACAATAATAATGATAATATGATAAACACAAAATCATTGGGGCAAAGAATGTGGGACATATCAGGGAAATCGCAAAAAAGCACAAAATTATACAAACGAAAAAACTGCGATCAAAAAATTCCCAAAGAATCCATAAAAGGTACAAAATATTTTATTAAAGATTATCAGGATATGAGGTAAAAAATGGGACAGGGGTCAATACCAAAATACACATGGAGATGAGGGGCACACAGAGTGGGAAAAGGGGATAAACACAGTAAACATGATCTTTAATTGACATATGGCACAATTGCATCATGCATCATGTTGATATGAATAATACATCAAAACAAAATATCCAAAAAGGCTATCCTGCCGAAACGCACGTCGGGGAGGGCACGCAGTGGAGGTCCACTTATCTGGTATTTGCAGGTAATTATTTAGCGTATCATATTGCGTCCTGCTACTTATACTATATAGGACTTTTGGGAGTGGACACATACTCTGTTGTTATGTAGGTTATATGCAGATATATATATATTTTCTGTCTATTACATTTCATCCTGCTACCTGCATTAGGATATTTGTGTATGACACATACGCTGTTTTGATGTATTATTCATATCAACATGATGCATGATGCAATTGTGCCATATGTCAATTAAAGATCATGTTTACTGTGTTTATCCCCTTTTCCCACTCTGTGTGCCCCTCATCTTCATCTTTGTATTTTGGTATTGACCCCTGTCCCATTTTTTACCTCATATCCTGATAATCTTTAATAAAATATTTTGTACCTTTTATGGATTCTTTGGGAATTTTTTGATCGCAGTTTTTTCGTTTGTATAATTCAGTATGGATTAGACCTGAATATAAAAAGCTGAAAAAGGGTAATGTATCAGAAGATACCAGGTGTATATAGTATAGGAGAAAATTGTAAATCTCTTCCCTTCCCTTTCCCCTTCCCTTCCCTCCTCTTTAAATTATTAAATTCAATAAAATTATTTGAAAAGAAAATTGTAAATCTCAACATATATTTCAGGAGTCACACACAGACGCTCTCAGGCTCAGTTTGGATTAGACCAGAATATAAAAAGCAGAAAAAGGGTATTGTATCAGAAGATACCAGATGTATACAGTGTAGGGGTAATTGTAAATCTCCGTATATATTTTCGGAGTCACACACAGACGCTCTCAGGCTCAGTATGGATTAGACCAGAATATAAAAAGCAGAAAAAGGGTACTGTATCAGAAGATACCAGGTGTATACAGTGTAAGGGTAATTTTAAATCTCCGTATATATTTCCAGAGTCACACACAGACGCTCTCAGGCTCAGTATGGATTAGACCAGAATCTAAAAAGCAGAAAAAGGGTACTGTATCAGAAGCGTACAGCTGTATACATTGTGGAGGTAATTGTAAATCTCTGTATATATTTCCGGAGTCACACACAGACGCTCTCAGGCTCAGTATGGATTTGACCAGAATATAAAAAGCAGAAAAAGGGTACTGTATCACAAACGTACAGCTGTATACAGTCTAGGGGTAATTGTAAATCTCCATATATATTTCCGGAGTCACACACGGATAGTCAGCATGTATTTGTCCGTGATACCAGCCGGTATACAGTAGTGTGTGAGGAGCGTACAGCTCTATATGGTGTAGGAAAAAATGAACGCTCGGTAACTGTGCAGAAAAAAAGAATAAAAGTATTAGTGCTGTGTAAAAATCAGTCTGCACAGCAGTGTAAACACAGCAATACAGATAGCAGGCAGCCTATTAACCAGCACTGCTGCACACAAGAAAATCCTCCCCTGTCACTGCACACTAACTGTACAGCACAATTGTTATCAGCACAAGCACATAAGAACTTCTCTTTCCAGGCCTAACTCTCTCCTCACTGATAAACAGCGTCAGCAACCTCTCCCTACTGTTCAGATCTGCAGAAGTAAAATGGCGGTCGGCGGTCAGGGCTTTTATAGACACTATAACGCCCCCAAAGCAAGCCAATCACTGCAATGCCCTTCTCTAAGATGGTGCTGGACGCGGCTCATGTCATCTCGTTGCCCACAGTGTACGTCCTTGCTCATTGGCTGAAAAAAGGCGCCTGCAAGCATTATGGGAAAACCGACTTTGGCGCTCGGGTCGACGACCGCATGGCCGACTTCATACTATGGTCGGGTATCGCGACTTATGAATCTGACCGACCTGTTTCGCTCAACTCTAGTCAATAGTGTTTGCAGGGTTTTGGTCATATGATGCAAAAAGGGAAATTGTGCAAACCCATGGCCAAATTGGGAAAGTGCAGAGGCAGACGGCTTTGTAAGTGTGCCACCTAAAATGAAGTTTATTATTACAGAGAATTCACACCTGGTAGATGTCTTGAAGACAGTTTTGTGATTTTTCGATTCATCTGATTGGTGCTTGGCATATGCTTCCTGTCAAAACAACTCAATTCAGTTAAATATAACTGATTTTCTGTTTCAGAAAATTCTGCAACAAATTTGCCGCAAGTGAAGTCACCCTTATTTATGTCAGTGTTTACTGTCATTGTCATTATCTTCACTCATGCATGTTCTCACCTAGCCTTGTGAAGGCTGCATCCGTGCTGTATACCCCTTTTGAAAAACAATCAAGGTTTCCCTGTCTGTCATCATCATCTACTCCTTTCATGAACTGAGTTTAAGGGACTACCGTACTTGTTAAGTGTATGTCACATGGTTGTTTAGTATTTGATGAAATGCTTCTGACAGCAACTTCTTCCTTTCATCACAATTACCTGTGCATAGATTTTTTTTTTATAAAGAATTGAATAGAGAATAATTTTCTTCCTTGTATATTATGATTATACATCACAGCATTTTTCATCCACTTTAATAAATGGGAAAAAAATCATAAAAAGTGCATACAAAAATGTTGCAAAAACTCACATTTTTAATGCTTTGTTTTTCCTGTCAGCTCATCAGTATTTCCATCAGATTTTCCACCTTCAAAATGCCTTTTAGGCTAACTATGCAATGATATATGGGACTTCACTTCAATAAAAATCATTCGAGTACTACACTTGTTACTGGTACAGCTGTTTTTTTAATCCACATGCAAATGAGGGCAATTCAGTGCACCCATGGCATCTCAATGAGCTAGGTGCACCCTTATAACCCTTCAAGTCTTGAGGAATTCCCTAAAGTGGGATGGACAGTGCTCACTCCTAGAGTGAACGCTGCCTCACTGATTCTGGTTGCATAGCTCCCAACCGTCCTGGATTCAGTGAGACTGCCATGATTGGAGTGCTCAATCCAGCATCCCTGCACATCAGAGCTGTTGTCCTGGCTTCTATACACACCTCTCAAAAACTCTGTAGCTCCTCCTCTTGGGGTGGGGCCGCCTCTCTCTACTCAGTGCATAAATTAAACTATAGTTGTGCACAAAAGTTTACATACCCTAACAGAATTTTTGCATGCTTGGCCTTTTTTCAGAGAATATAAAGGATAACACCAAAACTTTTTCTCCATTCATAGTTAGGGGTTTGGTGAAGCCATTTATTGTCAAACTACTGTGTTTTCTCTTTTTAAATCATACGTGAGAAGCAAATGGACAGGCAGACTTTACGCTGCATAATGAAATGTTTTTTCTTGTTTTTTGTTTGAAAGGCAACAGGAAAGTTTGTTTATAGATTACCGTCTGCTATAAAAGAGCAGTGGTGCATCGTGTAGAAGGTACAGCAAGTTAATTTGAACGGACCAGGAAGTGATTTTTTTATGTGAATAAGATTGAAATCGTCTGTGAGAAAATTATCACTGACATGTCACAAGAGCAGAATTCAGAGTCACACACATCACATGTCCATCATGTGGAGACACGGGACAGGTGTAGGCTGCTCTCAATGAATAAGGAGCCTTGTACAGGGAAAAAACGCTCCCCGCCTCTCTCCACAGGGAGAAGGCATTTTTGTTTCAACGGTCCCCTCTCAAGAGCCACAGGAGGGACACCCTCTCCTCTTTCTTCTCTCAGTCCCTTTCTCCTTCTTCTTCAGACTTTTCTCCTCTTTCCTCGCTGCCATCCCTCTCTATACTTCTTTCCCTATCATTCCTTCTTTCCCCTCCCTCACATCTCTGACACATCCATTTTCTTCCTCTTCCTCTTCTTCACCTTCCCCTCCACCTCTCTCCCCTCCATCTCTCCCCCCTCCTCTTTCCCTCGCTCCTACCTCACACCTCCCTTCTCTTCCTCTTTTTTCTACTTCGTTATCAACTGGGTCAACGCCCAATCAAAGCAATGTGGTGTCCCTGTATTCAGTGCCTCCAGCACAGGGCACCCTGTCTATCCCAAGCACAGGAAATAGAGACAAGGATATCCAAAAAGGAGGATTTTTAATGACCAAACTACACCCTCTGGTGTGAGACGTAGAACAATTGTTTGATAACGCAAAATATACAGATTTTATACATTGACGTTTCGGCTATAAGCCTTCTTCATGAATTTAATCTGATTCTGGAAAACATGAAAAATAAAAGATATGCCATATGCATGAAAAAAAAGAAAAATATACAATCAAATAAAGAAATATATATGTACACACTCACATATATATAATATCTGTACATATAAGAATAATTCCCAAGTCTAGTAGTCTATTCAGGAATGAACATACATAATGAAAATAGATATTTTTATATTCTACCACGAAAACATGTAAATTATCTATCAAGTATATCCTTAATAGGATTGAAATATGTCAAAAAGGGACCTAAATATGAGTCCCTTATTAGAGAAAATGTATAGATTTCTAGGATTGAAAGGGATGTACTATAAGGGTGATAAATATAAATAAACCATTGAAACCAGATGATACACATGAGAAAAGGAAAATAATGATTGATATTATATCACATATAAGAGACAATGATATATTTTACATAGGTAAGTATTGCGTTGTTCTTGGTGGTAGAGAAGCTGGATTCACCTTAAATATAAGAGAAAATTGGTTCTATGGAGCCAATGCAAACTCAGTCACTGAGAGCTTTCTAAAGCCCGATTTCCATACCTGCAGAGAGTGAGATATAACGACGTCAAAAGTATATAGGTGGGAGCCTGATAATGGACGGACGTCTGGTGACCTTCTCTTTTGTGTGGTTGACATCGATACCTGCACAGTCCATTCCTTGTCTCTCCTACTCTACCTGGAAGAACAGCAACGCAAAGTCTGGAAGAACAAAGTCCAGTGATGTCAGAAGCAAGTTACATCCCTGGGACACTGTATTGCCCACCAGACGAAACACCTGTCAAATGACTGGAAGACCACTGTGGAGAAGATGGCTCCCCAACAACTCCGAAAATGCTGCAGGCCTTCACTGGTCTAGTGTCATATTGCAGAACCTGGATCCCTGATGCCTCAGTCCTAATGCAGCCTCTGTGTGCTTACATCAACGCAACCCCGCTCCTTCTATCGGACGCAGCCTTCAACTCATTCTGGAGATTGGAAGAACTCCACAGTCTCAGCGCCAATACCAGGCCTACCTGACAACGAGAAGTCTTTCCGTCTACCTGATGGAAGAAAGAAGGTCATGCTACTGGAGTCCTGACACGGATTTACGGGAGAAAACAGAGACTTTTAGGCTGCCTCTCAGCCAGCTTGGATCCAGTTGCAAGAGGAGCACCCTCCTGCCTGATGGCAGAATCTGCAGCACACACCTTCCTGGACAAGGTTGCTGACATCATTCTTGAACAGCCACTGGAAACTCTCACTCCACACGACATCTTGGCAATCTTCAATCAAGCTCAACCAACAATAATCTCCCCACGCCAGGCATCTTTGTGGCACCTCTATCGCCTTTGTCTCATAATGTCACCGTCGCCAGACCTACAGTCCTCATCCCGACTACTCTACTCCCTCTCCCAAGGGGGTATACAATATGGACTTTCCAGAACAAAATTTACAGAATTTATCCTCTACTTGGATGGCTCCAGATTTGCAGATAATGAAGAAGTTTCCACACAGGAAGTGCAGTGACCAGCAATCAAGAAATCCTGTGGTCCAGAAGTCTGTCACCTAGCCTGTCAGCCCAGGAAGCAGAACTGATAGCGCTGACGAAGGCCTGCCAGATGGCAGAAGGCAAGACTGCAAACATCTACACCGACTACAGGTACTCGCATGGCATAGCACACGACTTTGGGCCCATCTGGGCTACAAGGGACTTCATCACAGCAAACGGGACAACCGTGAAGCATCATGGAGCCTTCAGGGACCTGCTGGGTGTACTCCAACTTCCAAAATGGTGGCAATTTGAAAAATCAAAAGCGCATGGAAAACTGAGAACAGAAGAGGCGTGAGGCAATAACATGGTGGACATGGCAGCCAAAGAAGCGGCCAAAGGAAGACAACATGGAGAAGTGGGAGAGGTCGTAGAGCCGGACGGCTACTACATGACGACTGAAGACAAGAAACCTGACAAAAAGACGTCCTGGGATCTGCTCAAGAAGTTGCAAGACCAAGCTCCAAAAGGAGAAGAAGAGCTGAATGCGAAAAAAGCAACACGTGAAGAAGAAAGGCTATCAATAATGGACTTCAAACTCTGCCTACCACAAAGTATGCACCCTATGGTGGTCCAATGGGCACATGGACCCACATATCAAAGACACAGATGAATGATCTGATTGGTGCTTACTGGTTCGCTTCAGGGATCTCCACCCTAACAGCCAAATTCACCAGCAGCTGTCTGACCTGCGGCAAATGCAAGCCTGGACGTATGGAAGAAAGTCCCCCTCACCTCATCTGGAAAGACCACTCTACCAGCTTCAAAGGATCCAGATAGACCACATCCAGATATCGCCAAGTGAAGGATTCAAATACGCCATTGTGGTCAAAGAAGTATTTTCTAGATGAACAGAAGCGTTCCAAGTCAGCAAAGACTACTGCAAAGCAGCTACTTTCGGAAAATAGTGTGCAGATACGGGGTTCCAGAAATTATAGAAAGTGATCAGGGACCCGCATTCACAGCAAATCTGACACACGAGTCCCCGTTAGCAGTAGGGTCAGATTTAGGCCTACACACTCCTTACCACCCCCAGAGCAGCGGGAAGGTAGAAAGACTGAACGGAACACTTAAGAATAGGATGCTGAAAATTGCCCAAGAGACACGCAAACCATGGCATGAGACACACCCCCAATTGCACTGTTTAGCATAAGGCACACTCCCAGAGACCCAGAAAAGCTGTCACCATGCGAAATTTTGTTTGGGTCTAGTCCCAAGTTAGGTGCATTTTTCCCTCAGCAGCAGAATATGCAAATGATATCTTGTTTGCTTATGTAATTGAATTGGTCAAAAACTAATGTCCATTCTCGAGTTTTTCTCTTCACTGCCAGATTTGATGGTCCTGTCCAAGAGCCCCAGATGACACCAACCTCTGTGTAACTAGAGGGAAAGCCTGCTTGGATCCACATATCGCATTGCAAGGAAGCTCCCGTACCAGGAGAGACACCTAAGCCATGAAGGATGTCGTGGATGCTCTGACTGACCAGACAGATGACCTACCTGATGAAGAATACACACGTTTTTTCTGAACATGCAATTAAATAAAGAGACTATGATTGCAAACACATGAACCACTGCTAGGGACAGTCCTCCTGACCGCCCATTTGCGAAAAGTCTGTATTCGGTGGGGGAGGCATGCACAAGGCATATCTCAACCCGCCGGCAGCACAAAAGAGTTGCAGCACTTTGGGACAGGAGCAGGTTTTTAGGGCAAGTGGTATCTAAGGGGGGACTGTCAGGGAAATATATATGTATTCCATATATTCAAAGTATATTCATATATATGCATTCACAGTTAGATAGATCTCACTTGCTAAAAATCCTGTGCTCACACATCTATGCAAAAAGCTGATGCCAGCTATAATCAGTCGTTAAAGACGACCCTGGCCTTCATAAGGAACAAGTACAGAGAGTCTTAATATATATTTATTGTTTTCTTTACTAGTCATGCAAGAAAGCTAGGGCAAAGAACAAAAACAATAAATCTGCAACTTCAGCCCTTTTATCATAATTATCATAATTATCATACTTACACTAGAACAGCCAATAATCTAGCAGCTTTTAATTGTATGTTAATTGACTAACCAGCCCCTTTTTGTAAACGTATAAAACCTTGAATGAATAATAAATGTGTGGTCTTGACGAACTGCTATACTGACACTTCCGTGTGGACAGTTTTCATTTCGTTCTGAGCGCTCAAAAAGACATTTAATAGAAAATTGGGAACAGAAGCAGCAAACACTTCAGGATAGATTTATCCTAATTAAATTTCCATAACAATGACAACCCAAAACATCTCAATTACCCTGATCAAAAGTTTACGTACCCCATTTCTTAATACCGTGTATTGCCCCCTCTAACATCAATGACAGCTTGTAGTCTTTTGAGGTAGTTGTGGATGAGGTTCTTTATTTTCTCAGATGGTAAAGTTGCCCACTCTTCTTGGCAAAAAGCCTCCAGTTCCTGTAAATTCCTGGGCTGTCTAGCATGAACTGCGCTCTTGAGATCTCCCCAAAGTAGCTAAATGATATTGAGGTCACCAGACTGAAATGGCCACTCCAAAAAATTCACTTTGTTCTGCTGTAGCCAGTGACAGGTCAAATTGGCCTTGTGTTTTGGATTGTTATCATGTTGGAACGTCTAAGTACGTCCCATGCGCAGCTTCCTGGCTGATGATTGCAATTTTGTCTCCAGTATTTGCTGATAACATGCTGTACTCATCTTTCCTTCAACTTTGACCAAGTTTAATGTGCTTTTGTAGCTCACACATCCTTCAAAACATCAGCGATCCACTTCTGTGCTTTACAGTAGAAATGGCGCTCATTTCATCATAGGCCTTGTTGACCTCTCTCCAAATGTAATGTTTATGGTTGGGGCCAAAAAGTTCAATTTTGGTCTCATCATTCCAAATTACCTTGTTCCAGAAGTTTTGAGGCTTGTCTCTGTGCTGTTTTGTGTATTGTAGGTGAGATACTTGGTAGCATTTGTGCAACAATGACTTTCTTCTGATGACTCGACCATGCAGCCCATTTTTCTTCAAGTGCCTCCTTATTGTGCATCTTGAAATAGCCACACTGCTAGTTTTCAGAGTTCAGTATTTCAGCCGATGGTATTTGTAGGTTTTTCTTTGCATCCCGAACAATTTTCCTGGCAGTTGTGGACAAGATTTTTGTTGGTCTACCTGACAGTGGTTTTGTTTTTACAGAGCCCCTGATTTTCCATTTGTTAATCACAGTTTGAATGCTGCTAACTGGCATTATCAATTCCTTGGAATTATCAATTCCTGTTTTATACATTTCAACTACCTTTTTCCGTAGATCCATTGACAATTGTTTTGCTTTCCCTGTGACTCACAATCCAGAAACGTCAGTGGCTGGATGAAAGATGCAAGAGTCTGTCTGGATCCCAGAAACTCACTCAGCTTTTATGCACACACTCTGATTGCAAGCAAACAGGTCACACGTGAGGATGCTATCTTTAGTAGTCATTCAAACCCATTTGTGTCAACTTTTGTGCATGTTATCAGGCCAAAATCACCAGGATATGTAAACGTTTGATCAGGGTCATTTGGATGTTTTGGGTTGTCATTATGACTTAAAAAGAGAAAAGTAGGATTCACCGCACACAAAAATAGAATTTGAAGCAAAAAGTAATTTTATTGTGCCCTTTACAGAAAAAAGATAAATGTGCCACTTTTATAGAGAGACTAAAGGTACAAAAAAGGCCGAAAATTAATGCCCCTAGAAGCAGTCGCCAAAAGCTGTGGCGTATGGAGAAGGTATTAACAATCTGTGTAGGATGAATGCTGCAGGGTATGGCTAGATGGGTCAATCTGATGGCGCTCCTGCGCATTTCCATGGCTGCTAGATGCGGCCAGCAGCTTCTAGGGGCATTAATTTTCGGCCCCACCAAGTGCCCTTATTCGATTATACCCACATTTAAGTACCCCATGATTAAGATCCGGGAGGATCGAAACGTCTGGTATCTGTAACTGTATGGGTATTCATGAAATTGTACCTTTAGTCTATCTATAAATGTGGCACATTTATCTTTTTTCTGTAACGGGCACAATAAAATTACTTTTTGCTTCAAATTCTATTTTTGTGTGCGGTGAATCCTACTTTTCTTGTTGACGTTGGTACCTTCACGGTCCAAATTCACCAGCACCCTAATTTATATGACCCGAGTGCACACCTTTCCTCTACCACTTAAAAAGAGAAAACACAGTAGTTTGACAATAAATGGCTTCACCCAACCACTAACCATGAGTGGAGAAAAAGTTTTGGTGTTATCATTCAAGGCCAAGAAAGCAACAATTCTGCAGGGGTATGTAAACTTTTGAGAACAACAGTATATTTTCACTTTTCCCTTGTATAATCAGTAGTGTTGAGCGATACGATACTGCAAATATCGGGTATCGGCCGATATTAGCTGTATCGGGCTTTCGATTCCGAGTACCGATATTTTCGTCATATCGGATACCGGAATCGGATTTGTCACTGTCACTGTCAGTGTCCGTCGGTCGGGTCTGTGAGTGTCCGTCGGTCGGGTCTGTCAGTGTCCGTCGGTCGGGTCTGTCAGGAGTCAGCGGCACTTACCTGGCAGAAGATCTCCGGCGGTCACGGGCTGGACTGCTTCATGGCCGCCATCATCTTTCCCCGGCGGTCACATGCAGTTTCTCGCGATAACTGCAGTGACTGCTGGGTAATCCCGGCCGTAAAGCAGTCAGTCCGATGACGTCACCGCCGGGGAAGCAGGTAATCAGCTTTGCTGCGTTGCGATGACAGGCTCTGCCTGTCATAGCGATGTAGCAGAGCTGGATCGTCGTGGGACTGTCGTTACTATGGACTGCGTCGGACAGGTGGTATACTGTTGGTTTGTTTTTTTTCTTTTTTTTACAGGAGATCGATGGCGTCGCAGGAATGAGTGTATAATAAAATTAATGAAAACTATGTTGTCTCTTTTATTTCATTAAAAGACTTTTTTCTTGCTTTGTCTTTTTTTTATACATTTAATAACTTTGGGATTAATAATGGATCGGTGTCTTATTGACACCTCTCCATTATTAACCGGGCTTATTGTCACCGTGCAATCAACGGTGACATTAACCCCTTATTACCCCACTTGCCACCGCTACAGGGCAGTGGGAAGAGCCGGGTAAAGTGCCACAATTGGCACATCTTTTGATGCGCCAAATGTGGGGCTGCTGTACCCTGGTATTATCAGGCTGTTGAGGGCCAAAATCCATGGGCCTTGACAGTCTTTTAATACCAGGCCGCAGCAGTCTGCATTTTACTTGGCTGGTTAACAAAAATAGGGGGACCCCTACACCGTTTTTTTTTTCGAGGGGATCCCCTATTTTTGTTAACCAGCCAAGCTAAGCAGACTGCTGTGGCCTGGTATTATCAGGCTTGCAAGGTCCATGGATATTGGATCCTTACCAGCCTGAAAAACCAGGCCTCAGCGGTCTGCTTCATCTGGCTGGTTAACAAAAATAGGGGGGACCCTACGCCATTTTTTTTTCGAAGGGAACCCCTATTTTTGTTAATCAGTTCCCTCTGACGTCACTGATGGTGTCCCTGGCTGACCTGAAGTGAAAGTGGAAAGCAATCAATTAAGCTTTCCACTTCCTCTCCTGTCAGCCAGGAGAGGAGCTCATTCATTTGGGGGTTTACTGTGAGGCTGCAGCATTAGCTGCGGTCCCTGCAGTAAACATTAACCCTTTCTGAAGGATTACACCGTGGGACCTGACTGTGCATGGGATAGGTAAGAATAATTTTGCTTTTTTATTTTATTTTTATTACAGGAAATGGTTTTTGCAGTAAAATAAAAGATGGTCAAAAACATGTGTCTTTATTTCATTAAAATGATTTTTAATTAAAGTGTGTGTGTTTTATTTTTATTTCATGCAATAGGATTAATAATTGATAGTTGTCTAATTGACAGCTCTCAATTATTAACCTGGCTTAAGGTCACCTTTCAATAGCAAGGTGGCTTTAACCCCATATTAACCCATTCGCCACCGCTACAGGGCAATGGGAATAGACGGGCAAAGTGCCAGAAAGGGCGAATCTAATTATAGATTTGTCTTTCCTGGGGTGTCTGGGGGCAGATGTTAGTAGCCGGGGGGGGGCAAAAATAATGGTCCCTCTCTGGGCTATTATTATCTGCCCCCACTCACTGGCTTTGTCTGTCTGGTTGCGAAAATAGGGCGGGAGCCCACGCATTTTTTTTCAGCAATTTTACACCTCATATATATATATATATATATATATACATGTCATTGAGTTTGTGACACATATATATATATATTTATAGTTCATACACTTCTACATAGTATAATAGCCGCTAATTCAATTGACGGCTTTTGTGAAAATGCAGAACTCAACATGAAATGACACTTGGTGTACATAGGGTTAACCATATCTTTTCATGTCCTTTGCTATCTGATTTGCACAAACAATTACATCAGTCTATGTGTGCAAAATTTCACACCTGTAGGGGTTAATTAAAGGTGTAAATTCGTAGCAAAAAAGTCCGGTTTTTTTACAACGAATTTACACATTTAATTAACCCCTACAGGTGTGAAATTTTGCACACATAGACTGATGTAATTGTTTGTGCAAATCAGATTGCAAACGACATGAAAAAACATGGTTAACCCTATGTACACCAAGTGTCATTTCATGTCGGGTGCTTCTGTCTTTTCACAGAAGCCAGCTTTACCCGGCAATTGAATCAGAGGATATTTTACTATGTAGAAGTGTATAAACTATACATATATGTATATATATATGTCACAATGACATGTATATATATATATATATATATGTATTCTATGTGTGTATATTTAGTGTTTACAAAGAAATAAAGGTTTTTTTTAGTTGCGATATTTTGTTCCCATAGACTTACATGGGACTTCCGGTATCGGAATCGGATATCGGCGATATTGGCGATGCCATTCCGATCCGATATTTTTAGATATCGAGCAGTATCGCTCAACACTAATAATCAGGTCTCTCCTTCAGTCAAACTCACATCTCCATGTTCGCAAGCTGTGGCGCTATCTAGGAGCCACAGGCAACATTGCTGTAGGTAGGAGAATTTGGTAATCTTGACCTGTACTACAGGCAATGAACACAAAGGCAGGCTGTACATGTCCATTGAGGCACATTGTGTATATCAATGTACTTACATGTTCTTTGTATAATTAGGTGAATAAAAAGATTTTCTTGTTCCCATAAAAATAGTAAAAATAATAAAAAACAATTACAAAACATTATTTTTTTGTGTTGAATCTCCCCAGTGTTTGAACCTACAATCTTAACATTATAAGCAGGAGCGTAAGCTATTGAGTCACAGGCTATGTTGATGAAATGGGGAGAATTTTGTGTCCTTGATCTGTATTGCAGGATTTGACTCTGCAGACAGATTGCATAGAGATACATTGTACATAGCAGTAGTTTGTTATGTCTATTAAGGATGAGCGAGCACAAAAATGCTTGGATGCTTGTTACTCGATCTAAGAAATTCCTAATGCTCGAATGCTCTTTTCGAGTAACAAGTATAATGGGAGTCAATGAGAAATCAGAGCATTTTTCCGGCAGACCTTACATGAAGGTTTGGGGGCTGTGAAAATGTTAAAATAGATTTAAAAAAGTGGTAACTGGAAGGAGAACAGCATGGGGAAGACCCATGGAAGTATCACTGACTCCCAGATCGCTGCTGAGAGCAATGGTGTCACACTTTTACTCCACTTTAAGGACTGACTAATAGGGATGAGCGATATTGCCCAAAATCGTATCGGAATTCCAATTTCCGATATTGGAAAAATATCGGATATCGGAATTTCCGATTTCCGATATCAATGCAAGTCAGTGGGAGAAAAAATCTGAATTACAAAATGACCACTACAGTACTATATCATGGATAAAATGGAGGGTAAACACCTCAGGATAATAGGTAAAGAGTTTGCAGAGGCAAAGGAGCAAAAAAAATCGCTAGAAAAAGGCACAGAGCGAAAACTGTCGCAGGAAAACTGGTCGCCATCTTCTAATTCAATTGCCGGCTTTTGTGAAATTACAGAACCACTCGACATGAAATGACTCATGGTTTACATACAGTTAACCATGTCATTTCATGTAGTTTGATATATGGTTTTCACTAACAATTACATGAGTGTATGTGTGCAAAATTTCACACATGTAGGGGTTAATTAAAGGTGTAAATTCGTTGAAAAAAATTCAACGAATTTACACCTTAAATTAACCCCTACATGTCTGAAATTTTGCATCCATACACTCATGTAATTGTTAGTGAAAACCATATATCAAACTACATGAAATTACATGGTTAACTGTATGTAAACCATGTGTCATTTCATGTCGGGTCTGTAATTTCACAAAAGCCGGCAATTAAATTATCGGCTATTATACTATGTAGAAGTATATGACCTATTTTATATATATATATATATTATATATATATATATATTTTTTTTTTTTTTTTTTGTCTCAATGACATGTATACATATTTATATATATGAGGTGTAAATTCGTAGAAAAAAAAAGTGTGGGCTCCCGCACTATTTTCTGAACCAGATAGACAAAGCCAGTGAGTGGGGGCAGATAATATTAACCTAGGGAGGGTGCATTTATTTAGTGCCCCCCTGGCTAATAACATCTGCCCCCAGACACCCCAGAAAAGGCAAATCTATAATTAGATTCGCCCTTTCTGGCACTTAGCCCATCTATTCCCATTGCCCTCTAGCGGTGGCGAATGGATTAATAATTAATGGATTAAAGCCACCTTGCTATTGGATGGTGACTTTAAGCCAGGTTAATAATTGAGAGTTGTCAATTAGACAATTATATATTATTAATCCTATTGTATGAAATGGTTAGAAAAAAGCCACATACACATTAATGAAAAATCTTTTTAATGAAATAAATACACAGTTTTTGACCATCTTTTATTTTACTGGTAATCCTCGATTCCCTTGTTCTCCTGAAATAAAAATAAAATAATAAAGCAACATTATTCTTTCCTATCCGACGCACAGTCAGGTCCCAGATGTAATTCTTCTGAAAGGGTTAACATTTACTGCAGGGACTGCAGCTAATGCTGCCAGCCTCGCAGTAAACCCCTGTATGAATGAGTTTCTCTCTCAGCTGACAGGAGAGGAAGTGATTAGTGTGGAAAGCTTAATTGATTGCTTCTCACCGCACACCGCACACCGCACAGCATCAGTGACGTCAAAGGGAATCCCGGCTGACCTGAAGTGAACTGATTAGCAAAAATAGGGGATCCCCTCGAAAAAAAAATGGCGTGGGGTCCCCTTATTTTTGTTAACCAGCCAGATGAAGCAGACTACTGAGGCATGGTATTTAAGGCTGTTAAGGATCCAATATCCATGAACCTTGCAAGCCTGATAATACCAGGCTACAGCAGTCTGCTTATCTTGGTTGATTAACAAAAACAGGGGATCCCCTCGAAAAAAAAATGGCATGTGGGTCCCCCTATTTTTGTTAACCAGCCAAGTAAAAAGCAGACTGCTACAGCCTGGTATTAAAAGACTGTCAAGGCCCATGGATTTTGGCCCTCAACAGCCTAAAAATACCAGCCTGCAGCAGCCCCACAATTGGCGCATCAAAGATGTGCCAATTGTGGCACTTTACCCGGCTCTTCCCACTTGCCCTGTAGCGGTGGCAAGTGGGGTAATAAGGGGTTAATGTCACCTTTGATTGAACGGTGACAATAAGCCCGGTTAATAATGGAGAGGCGTCAATAAGACACCGATCCATTATTAATCATAAAGTTTGTACATGTTTAAAAAACTACACAGCCAGAATAAAGTCTTTTAATGAAATAAAACACACCACAGTTCTCATTTTTTTATTGCACGCTCATCCTGCGACACCATCGATCTCCTGTAAAAAAACAAAAATAACAAACCAACACAAATACTCCCTGTCCGACGCAGTCCAAAATCACGAGTGTCCCCCGACGAGTCCAGCTCTGC
>JARQOD010000005.1:353335030-353377330 GCA_033576555.1 Oophaga sylvatica | reverse complement strand
ACTATAGTTAAAAAGAAAACAAAAAACAAAAGGGAAATTAGCCTAACCTTGTGAATAGTAGCTAGCCTCCAATGTTGCAGCTGGGATCCAAGATCAGTCTGACCACAGGCTATGAGCAAAAAGGAAAAAGAAGGATCAACCAGCTGTATATGGATAAAAAGCTTCTCCTTTATTTCATATCGTTAAAATGAGTCCAGACAAGTTAAGAACAAGAAGACATTCTGACGCATTTCTGGCCGAAGCCCTTAGTCATTGTATTGATTTCCGGTGACTAGCTCTTGAAACTCATCAAGAGAATGCCAAGAGTGTGCAAAGCAGTCATCAAAGCAAAAGGTAGCTACTTTGGAGAACCTAGAATATAAGACATAATTTCAGTTGTTACACACTTTTTTGTTAAGTATATAATTCTACATATGTTAATTCATAGTTTTGATGCCTTCAGTGTGAATGTACAATTTTCATAGTCATGAAAATACTGAAAAATCTTTAAATGAGAAGGTGTGTCCAAACTTTTGGTCTGTCATCTATAGGGAGTAAAGAGACAAGGTCTCCATGTCGGAGTCTTTATTGCAATAAGCTATGAATTATGGTTGGACTTAATTTTCATATTTAATTTGCATTTTTTTACTTCAGTGAAAAGAAAATGTGACAACATTGACCTAAGAGTCAAGTTTCCAGGAAACAGTATGCTAAATAAACTGATTGAGTGCAATGTTTTGCGATTTACCATGCCAAAAGTCACTTCCTTTATTTTGTGTCTGACACCTTACACTCCTTTCGCCTCTATCAAAGAAAGAATGACACATTCTTCTCTTGTATAATTTATCTAAATATACTCAAAGCAATGAGGGAATTCCAGACTGCTAACAAGTATGTTAATTGCAATTTGGACTACGACATCAAATCTTTAAGTAATGTTGAATACTTCTAGGTTTCAGTCAGGAAATTTACCAAGACACATTTCTCCCAGCGGCTGCTAAACAGAATGTCTGTTTCCAATATTTGAAAAATAAACCTGATTTGCACTTTTAAATAACCACATTTTACAGCTCCTACTGGACTGCCGAGGAGCCATTGCCTGTTTTTTGTAGCACATTTTGTTACAAAATTTTCCACTTCAAATGCCTGCTCTTTTCAGCCACACTGCTTTATTGATACACCTCTCAGGGCAGTGTATAGTCATAGTCAAGCAAGCTAATTGTCATGCTGTTTTACACTGAGCCTGCTTGACTGTATGCATCGAGGGAATGATTGTACTGACAAGTATAATACCTGGCTTGTAAGTTTTGCCAACATTTAATCAGAATGTCCTATAAAAGGGTGTCAGCTTCGTAGACTGAGCAGGTTTTAACCTTGCAATTTTCTTCTAAGTATAAGCATATTGTAATGCTCAGAGTAAGTATGTATGCTGACTGCAGTGGATGTTGATTTTCACAAGAGGAAATATATATTCTAGAAGTTTATAGGTAGCAGGGGTGCATGATACCTTTATTTGCTAGTCATGCTTGCAATTAGTCAAAGCAGGAAAGAGCACAATTTTAGAATGTTTTCCCTTTAGGTATAAATTACAAAGATAGTTTTGCTACTCTTGGCTCAGTGGTATAAAAAGCACACACATTATCATGTTCCCCTAAGGGCAGCTGTGCTCCTAGCTGAGCTCCCACTTACTCCTGTCGCCCCTTTGCCTTGGGTTTAACAGCTGCTTTTTGTTTAGAATAACTGTGTCTTGGTGGAATTTACAGGGGGGTCAAGGAGGAATGATAAACACCTCCAATGTAGAAGGAACACCTTGCTTGACTTATTTGATCTTCTTGGTAAGAATTACAGATTTTAGACTAAAAAAGTTCAGAAAGCTTTAAATCAAGCTGAAAAATGTTTATTACAATTCAAATTTTTTTCACTGAGCATTATGATATCTGAACAAGGGTTTGCTAATGTTTTATGGAATGTGACAACTTTAGTGTCAGCCTGTGGTGATCTTCATTGGGCTAACAATAAGGTTTGCTTTGCTTTTTCATGCATTTAGAGGAAAACTTCAGACAATAATAAATGACCAACTTTTACTGTGTTTACATGTGTTGATTTAGTGCTCACTGTGTAGAGATGAGAAAATCTATTGGATTTAGAATTCACTGACTTTACCAAATTGTCCCCAAAAATCCCAGAAATTTAAATTTGAAAACTTTGTGAAAATTTCAATACTTGTAAACTTGTGATGTATACATGGAGAGAGGAAAGAAAGAACCTTGAATACCGCAAGAGCTTACGCTTTACAGGTGAGAAAGAGAAGATTCTGACGACCATAGGAGCTCACAATTTACAAGAGAAATAGGAAACTCTCTGACCATAAGAGATTTCACTCTACAGGAGACAGGCGCAAAGGCCCCGCTGACCATAAGAGCTTACAATCTACAGAAGTGATAAAGAGAGGGCTTCATTGATTGTAAGAGCTTCCACTCTACAGGAGAGAGGACCCTGCTGACAATAACAGCTTATACTCTACAGAAGAGAGATACTTAGGCTGGAGTTAGACTAGCGTATGGCATCCGAATGCGTGAGCAAAGGATACGATATGCTAGTGAACCTCGGCTCCTGGTACACAGTCATGCTAAAACAAAAAAGGACCTTTCCCAAACTATTCCAACAAAGTTGATAGCATACATTGACCCAAACTGTTTCAACATGCTGAAGAGTTAGAATTTTCCATCACTTCAACTAAGAGGCTTAGGCCAACTAGTGAAAAACCACCCTAAAGCATAATACTTCCTCCACCAAACTTTATACTTGGCACAGTATAGTCAGGTAGGTAACATTCTTTTGACATTGTCCAAAACCAGACCCATTCATCAAACTGCCAGATTAAGAAGAGAGATTTGTCCCTCCACAGAATTGATTTACACTGCTACAGTGACTCGTGTTCTTACGACTCCACCTGATGCTTGGCATGATGTTTGTTGATGTAAGGCTTGCAGTGGTGGCCAAAAGTATTGGCACCCCTGCAATTCTGTCAGATAATACTCAGTGTCTTCCTGAAAATGATTGAAATCACAAATTATTTGCTACTTTTATCTTCATTTAATTTGCTTGCAAGGTAAAAACACAAAAGAGAATGAAGCAAAAATCAAATCCTTGATCATTTCACACAAAACTCCAAAAATGGGCCAGACAAAAGTATTGGCACCCTTAGCCTAATACTTGGCTGCACAACCTTTAGCCAAAATTACTGCGAACAACCGCTTCCGGTAACCATCAATGAGTTTCTTACAATGCTCTGCTGGAATTGTAGACCATTCTTTTCTGTCAAACTGCTCCAGGTCCCTGATATTTGAAGGGTGCCTTCTCCAAACTGCCATTTTGAGATCTCTCCACAGGTGTTCTATGGGATTCAGGTCTGGACTCATTGCTGGCCACCTTAGAAGTCTCCAGTGCTTTCTCTCAAACCATTTTATAGTGCTTTTGGAAGTGTGTTTTGGGTCATTGTCCTGCTGGAAGACCCATGACCTTTGAGGGAGACCCAGCTTTCTCACACTGGGCCCTACATTATGTTGCAAAATTTGTTGGTAGTCTTCAGACTTCATAATGCCATGCACACAGTCAAGCAGTCCAGTGCCAGAGGCAGCAAAGCAACCCCAAAACATCAGGGAACCTCCACCATGTTTGACTGTAGGGACCGTGTTCTTTTCTTTGAATGCCTCTTTTTTTTTCCTGTACACTCTATGTTGATGGTTTTTCCCAAAAAGCTCGACTTTTGTCTCATCTGACAAGAGAACATTCTTCCACAACGTTTTATGCTTTCTCAGGTAAGTTTTGGCAAACTCCAGCCTGGCTTTTTTATGTCTCGGAGTAAGAAGTGGGGTCTTCCTGGGTATCCTACCATACAGTCCCTTTTCATTAAGACGCCGACGGATAGTACGGGCTGACACTGTTGTACCCTCGGACTGCAGGGCAGCTTGAACTTGTTTGAATGTTAGTCGAGGTTCTTTATCCACCATCCTCACAATCTTGCGTTGAAATCTGTTGTCAATTTTTCTTTTCCTTCCACATCTAGCGAGGTTAGCCACAGTGCCATGGGCTTTAAACTTCTTGATGACACTGCGCACGGAAGACCCGGGAACATTCAGGTCTTTGGAGATGGACTTGTAGCCTTGAGATTGCTCATGCTTCCTCACAATTTGGTTTCTCAAGTCCTCAGACAGTTCTTTGGTCTTCTTTCTTTTCTCCATGGTCAATGTGGTACACACAAGGACACAGGACAGAGGTTGAGTCAACTTTAATCCATGTTAACTGGCTGCAAGTGTCATTTAGTTATTGCCAACACCTGTTAGGGCCACAGGTAAGTTACAGGTGCTGGTGATTACACGAATTAGAGAAGCATCACATGATTTTTCAAACAGTGCCAATACTTTTGTCCTCCTTTTTTAGGTTTGGTGTGGAATTATATCCAATTTGGCTGTAGGTCAATTCTTTTTGTGTTTTTTCATTGAAGACAAATTAAATGAAGATAATAATACCAAAGAATTTGTGTTTGCATTCATTTTCGGGAAGAAACTGAGTATTATCTGACAGAATTGCAGGGGTGCCAATAGGTAAGTTACAGGTGCTGGTGATTACACGAATTAGAGAAGCATCACATGATTTTTCAAACAGTGCCAATACTTTTGTCCTCCCTTTTTTAGGTTTGGTGTGGAATTATATCCAATTTGGCTGTAGGTCAATTCTTTTTGTGTTTTTTCATTGAAGACAAATTAAATGAAGATAATAATACCAAAGAATTTGTGTTTGCATTCATTTTCGGGAAGAAACTGAGTATTATCTGACAGAATTGCAGGGGTGCCAATACTTTTGGCCACCACTGTATATGCCACAGTTTAGCCATGGAGATCCATGCCATGAAGCTTCCACAATTTTGGTGCAGATGGTAATGCCAGAGGAGGGTTGGAACTTTGCTGTTATTGAATAAAAGGAAATTTGGTGACTTCAATGCATTATGTGCCTGCTTTTTAACTTTACATGGTCTGGTACTTCACAACTAAGTTTATGTGGTTTCTAAAAGCTTCAATTCTGCAATATTACCGCTCACAGTTAATAGCTGAATATTTAGGAAAGTGGAATCTGCACAAACTAACTTTTTGTAATGGCGACATCCTTACAAAATACCGCTCTAAAATGTAGTGAGCTCTTTAGTACAACCTATTCTTTCACAAACGTTAATAAAAGCAGACTGCGTAGCTAGTAGAGTTGTGCGAATATCTTCGGTTCTCCGCTTATTCGGCAAGCTATAGCGCTTGCTGAATTAGCAACAGCGGGAACCTAGCTTCCTGGATCACGCCAGCTGAACATCTGATCGCCGCCACAGCTGCATGTGTCGCAGCTGTGTCACAGTCACATCACATGCTTGAACAGCCCAACACACAGGCAAAGGGACTAAATTAAAAACTTGAATTTAATGGTTAAGAAATTTGTCCTATGACCTTTGTCCATATAGTGTGTGAATAAATCAGAATCAAAAATAGGCATAAATTACATGCATAAGAAGTGTTATTTGGCTAGCATAGGGAATGCTAATTGTAGCTATGATACTACATAAAAGCACTAGTGACTTGTTCTTGTGAAAAGATTAGAAAATAACTTTCAAAAGGCCAGTTTAGAAGCAAAGATTTTCCTGCACTAAAATTGCGCCTCTTACACATTTGTCTGCATTGTAGCTATAACAGTATACGTGTGAGTAGGTACAAAGATGCAGTAATGGAAGGAGGCAGAGCAAGGGTTAACATAGAATTTACTTTAATGGGATACTCCGCACAGGGAGAGAATAAAGATACAACAGGAGTATAATGAATATGCAGAGTGAATAACACATAACACAGGAATAGGTGATTTAAAGGAGAGTTCAATAGCAATAGACATCAGTCTGACGACGTCCAGAGTGTGGAATCCTAGGTTTAAATGATGGGGCCAAAGCCATGGCACATGAGGTATCCAGCATGGTCCTGAAGAAGATGAGAATCCGGTTCCCGGCGGCAGTGAGTTCTCAATGACTTGAAGGAGGTCCTGGGTCCAGGGAAGGCAATACAGGAACGTGAGCAGTCTTTGCCACTGCCGGAGCTTAATCTTGCTCGGCAGCTGTGTGTGAGTAGGTAGGGACACAGTTTACAGCGGGTCCCCCCATTTCTCAGTCTCGGCACGCGCGCATCAAGTCTCTGCCTGGAGATTTTGTCACTCCCAGTCAATGGTGCCAGCAGGCACTTTGAAAGTCTCTGTTGACCATCTGTGCAGGAGAATACTGCAACCCTATGATGTGGGCCTGCTCTGTCTCGCTCCTCTGGGGACGGAGCACCAATACTGTCCCTCTGCTCGTCATGTGTTCCTGCAAACTCTGCCTCACTTCCCGTGCGCTTCGGCTTTTTAAGCTTAGCCGCATCCCCATCATTGAGTGCAAAGGTCGATCCTGGGTTTTATTCTTTCCCCCATGCATACATGGGTGACAGCCCCGACAGTTCCGGACCCGTTGCAGAGGTAGTATGTTTGGTCCGGTCCTTCTCCTTACATTCCCCCTCTCTTTGAGCTCGCCATTCCACGTGCGAGAGTTCTTGCAATAGGCGTTAACATTCTCCTATTCTTGGACAATTTGCTGCCAAAGTGATCTTGATCATAATGATTAGGCGGTTTTCCAGCTGTCGAAAGCTCAGAATGTCGTAACTCAGTTAGGACTATTGAATCAAGTTGAGTATTTCAGTCAGGTTGGACTGACGGGGGCGGGGATGTGCCCAGTTCAGGTGAAACAGCCATTTCAGGAATCTCAGGAGACCCATGGGTCTCAGGTATCTGCTCTTCTTCTGGGCCTACCAGTGACGGTTTGGGGCATTTTTCTTCTTCACAATCATAAAGGACTACGGGAAGGTTCTCAGGAGTACTATATTTCTCTTCTTCTCATACAGGGTCTTTTGACACACAGGGATGTAGCATGTTTTGATCTACAACCCGAGTAGGGACATTTTCTTTTCCTTCAGGTTCAACTTCATAGACAGGTCCCTCAGAGTTGATTCGTTGCTTCACCCGATACTGTGTCTTCTCCTATCGACACTCCAGTTTTTCTTGAGGACGCTTGTCTCTTACCAACACTCGATCTCAGGCCTGCAGAGCTGTCCCTCGTAGAGGGGTCACCCCTGGATGCTGCAGTTCTTGAAACCTGGTCTGCACCAGCCGATGTAGAGTCTGCAACAGATGACGATGTTCTCGGACCCAGGTGAACACCCTCGTCCGTGGGTAGTCCTCCCCTGGGTCCAGTTCCATCTCTGTGATCTCTTTCACAGGCCTTCCGAAAAGCAAAGTGTGGGGGATGTAACCTGTGGTGTGGTGTACACTGTTGTTGTATACCCACACCAATTCTGCCACGAATTCTAGCCACCGAATAGGGTTGAGCATTCCGATACTGCAAATATCGGGTATCGGCCGATATTGGCTGTATCGGAATTCCGATTCCGAGTTCCGATATTTTCGTCATATCGGATACCGGAATCGGGATTGTCACTGTCACTGTCAGTGTCCGTCGGTCGGGTCTGTCAGGAGTCAGCGGCACTTACCTGGCAGAAGATCTCCGGTGGTCACGGGCTGGACTGCTTCATGGCCGCAATCTTCTTTCCCCGGCGGTCACATGCAGTTTCTCGCGATAACTGCAGTGACTGCTGGGTAATCCCGGCCGTAAAGCAGTCAGTCCGATGACGTCACCGCCGGGGAAGCAGGTAATCAGCTGTGCTGCGTCGCGATGACAGGCTCTGCCTGTCATTGCGATGTAGCAGAGCTGGATCGTCGTGGGACTGTCGTTATGGACTGCGTCGGACAGGTGGTATACTGTTGGTTTGTTTTTTTTTCTTTTTTTACAGGAGATCGATGGCGTCGCAGGAATGAGAGTATAATAAAATTAATGAAAACTGTGTTGTCTCTTTTATTTCATTAAAAGACTTTTTTCTTGCTTTGTCTTTTTTTTAAACATTTAAAAACTTTGGGATTAATAATGGATCGGTGTCTTATTGACACCTCTCCATTATTAACCGGGCTTATTGTCACCGTGCAATCAACGGTGACATTAACCCCTTATTACCCCGCTTGCCACCGCTACAGGGCAAGTGGGAAGAGCCGGGTAAAGTGCCACAATTGGCACATCTTTTGATGTGCCAAATGTGGGGCTGCTGTAGCCTGGTATTATCAGGCTGTTGAGGGCCAAAATCCATGGGCCTTGACAGTCTTTTAATACCAGGCCGCAGCAGTCTGCATTTTACTTGGCTGGTTAACAAAAATAGGGGGGATCCCCACGCCGTTTTTTTTTCGAGGGGATCCCCTATTTTTGTTAACCAGCCAAGCTAAGCAGACTGCTGTGGCCTGGTATTATCAGGCTGGCAAGGTCCATGGATATTGGATCCTTACCAGCCTGAAAAACCAGGCCTCAGCGGTCTGCTTCATCTGGCTGGTTAACAAAAATAGGGGGGACCCCACGCCAATTTTTTTCGAGGGGATCCCCTATTTTTGTTAATCAGCCAAGATATGCAGACTGCTGTGGCCTGGTATTATCAGGCTGGCAAGGTCCATGGATCTTGGCTCCTTACCAGCCTGAAAAACCAGGCCTCAGCGGTCTGCTTCATCTGGCTGGTTAACAAAAATAGGGGGGACCCCACGCCAATTTTTTTCGAGGGGATCCCCTATTTTTGTTAATCAGCCAAGATATGCAGACTGCTGTGGCCTAGTATTATCAGGCTGGCAAGGTCCATGGATCTTGGCTCCTTAACAGCCTGAAAATCCAGGCCTCAGCGGTCTGCTTCATCTGGCTGGTTAACAAAAATAGGGGGGACCCCACGCCATTTTTTTTTCAAAGGGAACCCTATTTTTGTTAATCAGTTCCCTCTGACGTCACTGATTGTGTCCCTGGCTGACCTGAAGTGAAAGTGGAAAGCAATCAATTAAGCTTTCCACTTAAGGGCCCGTCTCACATAGCGATATCGCTACCGAGATCGCTGTTGAGTCACTAGTTTTGTGACGCAGCAGCGAGCTCACCAGCGATATCGCTGTGTGTGCCATTCAGCGACGATCAGCCCCCCTGCCGGGTATCGCTGATCGTCGCTGAAATGTCAGGACCTTTTTTTGATCGCTGGTTTCCCGCTGACAGGCACACATCGCTGCGTGTGACAGGCGGGAGACCAGCGATCCGCTGGTAACCAAGGTACACAGCGGGTTTCCAGGCGCGGGGCTGTGCCTAGAAACCCGCTGTGTACCTTGGATACCAGCGCCCTGATGCAGGGAGCTGGTATCCAAGGTACACAGCGGGTTTCCAAGCGCTGCGCGGTGCCTGGAAACCCGCTGTGTACCTTGGTTACCAGCGGATCGCTGGTCTCCCGCCTGTCACACGCAGCGATGCGTGCCTGTCAGAGGGAAACCAGCGATCAAAAAAAGGTCCTGACATTTCTGCTACGATCAGCGATACCCGGCAGGGGGGCTGATCGTCGCTGAATGTCACACACAGCGATATCGCTGGTGAGCTCGCTGCTGCGTCACAAAACTAGTGACTCAGCAGCGATCTTGGTAGCGATATCGCTATGTGAGACGGGCCCTTAAGCGATGTTACCCGCAGTGTCGCTGTCCCAGATCGCTGCCTGAGCTGCCTGTTTGACAGCTCAGCAGCGATCATGTAGGATACACCAGCGATCCTGACAAGTGCATATCGTTGTCGGGATCGCTGGTGTATCGTTATGTGACACCCAGCCTTTACTCTCCTGTCAGGCAGGAGAGGAACTCATTCATTTGGGGTTTACTGTGAGGCTGCAGCATTAGCTGCGGTCCCTGCAGTAAACATTAACCCTTTCTGAAGGATTACACCGTGGGACCTGACTGTGCATGGGATAGGTAAGAATAATTTTGCTTTTTTATTTTATTTTTATTACAGGAAATGGTTTTTGCAGTAAAATAAAAGATGGTCAAAAACATGTGTCTTTATTTCATTAAAATGATTTTTAATTAAAGTGTGTGTGTTTTATTTTTATTTCATGCAATAGGATTAATAATTGATAGTTGTCTAATTGACAGCTCTCAATTATTAACCTGGCTTAAGGTCACCTTTCAATAGCAAGGTGGCTTTAACCCCATATTAACCCATTCGCCACCGCTACAGGGCAATGGGAATAGACGGGCAAAGTGCCAGAAAGGGCGAATCTAATTATAGATTTGTCTTTCCTGGGGTGTCTGGGGGCAGATGTTAGTAGCCGGGGGGGGCCACAAAAATAATGGTCCCTCTCTGGGCTATTATTATCTGCCCCCACTCACTGGCTTTGTCTGTCTGGTTGCGAAAATAGGGCGGGAGCCCACGCATTTTTTTCAGCAATTTTACACCTCATATATATATATACATGTCATTGAATTTGTGACACATATATATATATATTTATATTTGTAGTTCATACACTTCTACATAGTATAATAGCCGCTAATTCAATTGCCGGCTTTTGTGAAAATGCAGAACCCGACATGAAATGACACTTGGTTTACATAGGGTTAACCATGTCTTTTCATGTCCTTTGCTATCTAATTTGCCCAAACAATTAAATCAGTCTATGTGTGCAAAATTTCACACCTGTAGGGGTTAATTAAAGGTGTAAATTCGTAGCAAAAAAGTCCGTTTTTTTTACAACGAATTTACACCTTTAATTAACCCCTACAGGTGTGAAATTTTGCACACATAGACTGATTTAATTGTTTGTGCAAATTAGATAGCAAAGGACATGAAAAGACATGGTTAACCCTATGTACACCAAGTGTCATTTCATGTCGGGTGCTTCTGTCTTTTCACTGAAGCCGGCTTTACCCGGCAATTGAATCAGAGGATATTTTACTATGTAGAAGTGTATAAACTATACATATATGTATATATATATGTCACAATGACATGTATATATATATATATATATGTATTCTATGTGTGTATATTTAGTGTTTACAAGGAAAGAAAGAGGTTTTTTTAGTTGCGATATTTTGTTCCCATAGACTTACATGGGACTTCCGGTATCGGTATCGGGTATCGCCGATATTTTAGTGATATCGGCGATACCATTCCGATTCCGATACTTTAGGATATCGGAAAGTATCGCTCAACTCTACCACCGAACCTACCGGTCTTATTCCAATGTCCTTAACGTTTGGATGAGAGTATGATTGAACCTCTCTCAAGCTCCATTCCCTTGGCGGTGATAGGGCTTCATTTGAGACTTCCGGATTTGGTACAAATGGTGCAGTTGCTCCATCACTCGCCCAAGAAAGCAGGCACCTTGGTCTGAGTGGATCCTTTTTGGACATCCGTACACTTGAATGAAGTTCTTACAGATGGCATGCGCTGCTGATTCAGCTGTTTGATCCCGTGTCGGCAAACTTGGTGAAATGGTCTGTCATGACTAGAGATGAGCGACTTTCCCTTTTTTAGGGTCGAGTCGGGTTTCATAAAACACGACTTTCTCAAAAGTCTGGTCGAAAGAAATCGTCCGACTATCGGGAAAAGTCGGGGGTCCGACTGAAACACGAAACCCAATGCAAGTCAATGGGGAAGCAAAGTCGCCATGGAGTGGAGGACAGTAAACACACCTACAGTGCCCATTTCAATGCAAACAACATAAATTCTTAATACTTAAGCTTGGCAACCTTAATTAACTTTATAATAATAGTTACGCATTGAAAACTGGGTTTTTTTTGGCAAAACTTGTGGGGGGTAGGGCTGGCTTCCGGTTTTCGCGTGCCCCGGGCCAAAGAGTGTCAATGGGCCCCTTTAACACATACCACAATTCATCATGCTCCGATACGGCACAGAAAAATAGGTATAGTACAATGAAAAATACTTCTCTTCTTACATGACATGACTGATATCTATGTTAAAATCTACAATAGCTCAAAAACCGGACAGTATATTACTCCATACAGTATTATGGCCACCACATGCGCCATACAGAATAATGAGCCCCATATATTGCTCCATGCAGAATAATTGGTCCCATATAATGATACTGCTCCAGTATATGATAGTCCCCATATAATGTGCCATAAAGTATAGGACGGTCCCCATAGAGTACAATGAGTCCCACATATTGCTCCATACCCACATATTGCTCCATACAGTATAATGAGTCGCATATAAAGCTCCATATAGTATATGATGGGCCCCATATATTGCTCCATCCAGAATTGACTCCATATAATTCTCCATACAGAATAGGCCCCATATGTGCCCCATATGATGCTCCATACCCTATATGATGCCCCATAAATAATGAACCCCATATGATTCTCCAGTATATGATGTGCCCCATGGATGATGTTCCAGTGTCTTATGGGCCAAAATCATGCTCCATATATAATGGGCCCCATTATTAATGATCCAGTGTATAATGGGCCTAGTAAATGCTGCTCCAGTGTCTGATGTCCCCTATTTAGAATGCTCAAAGTATATGATGGGCCCCATGGATGATGCTCCAGTGTCTGATTTGCCCCATTTAGAATGCTCCAGTATATGATGGGCCCCATGGATGATGCGCCAGTGTCTGATCTGCCCCATTTTGAATGCTCCAGTATATGATGGGCCCCATGGATGATGCTCCAGTGTATGATGGGCCAAAATAATGCTCCATATATAATGGGCCCCATTTATAATGCTCCAGTGTGTAATGGGCTGGGTATATGTTGCTTCAGTGTCTGTTTTCCCCTTTTTAGAATGCTCCACTATATGATGGGCCCCACGGATGATGCTACAGCGTCTTATGGGCCAAAATAATGCTCCATATATAATGGGCCCCATTTATAATGCTCCAGTGTGTAATGGGCCCGGTATATGCTGCTCTAGTGTCTGTTTTCCCCCTTTTAGAATGCTCCACTATATGATACTGTATCAGAAGCGTACAGCTGTATAAGGTGAGGGTGAAAAATTTTAATCTCCATATATATTTGCAGAGTAACAGACACAGACTCTCACAGGCTCAGTATGGATTACACCAGAATATAAAAAGCAAAAAAGGGTACTGTATCAGAAGCATAAAGCAGTATACAGTACTGGGTTCATTTTAAATCTCCGTATATATTTGAGGAGTAACACACATGCTCACAGGCTCAGTATGGAGTAGACCAGAATATGAAAAGCATAAAAAGTGTACTGTATCAGTAGCGTGCAGCTGTATACAGTGTTGGGGTAATTTCAAATTTCCCTATATATTTCAGGAGTAACACACACAGTCAGAGGCTCAGTATGGATAACACCAGAATATGCAAAGCATAAAAAGTGTACTGTTTCACTAGCGTACAGCTGTATACAGTGTTGGGGTAATTTTAAATCTCCTTATATATTTGAGGAGTAATACACATGCTCACAGGCTCAGTATGGAGTAGACCAGAATATGAAAAGCATAAAAAGTGTACTATATCATTAGCGTACAGCTGTATACAGTGTTGGGGTAATTTTAAATCTCCTTATATATTTCAGGAGTAACACACACGGTCACAGACTCAGTATGGATAACACCAGAATATGCAAAGCATAAAAAGTGTACTGTATCACTAGCGTACAGCTGTATACAAGGTTGGGGTAATTTTAAATCTCCATATATATTTGAGGAGTAACACACACGCTCACAGGCTCAGTATGGAGTAGACCAGAATATGAAAAGCATAAAAAGTGTACTGTCTCAGTAGCGTGCAGTTGTATACAGTGTTGGGGTAATTTTAAATCTCCCTATATATTTCAGGAGTAACACACACGGTCACAGGCTCAGCATGGATAACACCAGAATATGCAAAGCATAAAAAGTGCACTGTATCAGTAACGTACAGCTGTATACAGTGTTGGGGTAATTTTAAATCTTCGCATATATTTGAGGAGTAACACACACGCTCACAGGCTCAGTATGGATAACACCAGAATATGCAAAGCATAAAAAGTGTACTGTATCAGTAGCATACAACTGTATACAGTGTTGGGGTAATTTAAAATCTCCTTATATATTTGAGGAGTAACACACACGCTCACAGGCTCAGTATGGAGTGGACCAGAATATGAAAAGCATAAAAAGTGTACTGTATCAGTAGCATACAGCTCTGTTGTGAATACCTTGGAGGCGACTTCTGAGCTGGGGCTCCCTCCGGTGGTTGCTGAGGGTAATGAACTAATTACTGAATGGCCTTCAGCTGGCTCTGAATGGTATGATATAAGTGACCTGAGTTCCCAGCAGCCTTGCCGGTAATCAATTGTTCCTCCTGCTCTTGCTTGGAGCATAGCTTGTTTTCCTGCTCTCATTCAGATAAGTGTTTTGCTTTTTTTTTCCTCTGTTGGATTTTCACTGCTGGTTTGCTGCTTGCAGTGGACTGCTGCCTAGTCCCCTTTTGGGGTCTTGCGCTGCAATTGTGCTCGTTTTGTGTTTGCAGTTTTGCTCTGTTCCTTTGTCACTTTTAATTTGCTGAATTGCTGTGTTACACCAGAGATCTGATTTAGGTGGTAGAGATCGTGTGATCTCAGGTTTTTTGTTAATCAGAAGTGTTTTTGTCAGGGTTTTTTGGGCTGCAGTCAGAATTCTTTCCTATACTTTTCTATCTAGACAGAATTGGGCCCCAGCGTTTGCTCATTCTATTTTCTGTCTGTGTCCGTGTTTTCTTCTTGTCTAACCGCCATTACATGTTCGGGGGCTTCCTATTTCTTTGGGGATTCTGCTCCAGGGCAGATATCTTTCATCTTTCTGCATTTAGGTGTAGTTATCTCTCCGGCTGTGACGAGGTGTCTAGGATCACCGTAGGAACGCTCCACAGCTACTTCTAGTGTGGCGGTTAGTTTAGGTTACTGCAATCCAATAGTTTCCAGCCTCTCTGGTGTTTTGCTACTTTGGCTATTTTTTGCAGTTTCTCCTCAGCTACCGAAACATAACAGTATTACCGGCCAAGCTGAAAATTATATGGTACTCACAGAAGGGAAAAATAGTAAAGAGGAAAAAGTTTGTTATATTTTTTACAAACCCTCAGGATATGGCTTTTTCCCTGACACCTGGGGATCCTGTTTTGAATGATGTTGATGTATTTTTTCAGGCTCTGGGGTTATTTTACGATGAACCTAATATCACTGATCAAGGTGAAAAGACCTTGTTGGCATTAAATCAGGGTCGTGAAGACGCTGAGCTGTACTGTCAGATATTTCGAAAATGGGCAGTCCTGACCAAATGGAATGATGATGCTTTGGCAGCCCTTTTTCGGAAGGGTCTGTCAGAAAATGTAAAGGACGTTATGGTGGGATTCCCTGTTCCATCTGGTCTCAATGATTCTATGTCTTTGGCTATTCAAATTGACAGACGTTTGCGTGAGCACAGAGGTATGCGTGAGATAGTGTTGCCTTGTGAGTCAGTTCCTGAGCCCATGCAGTATGATGAAGTGACTTCTGGGGCTCAGCGTCATGAGTTTCGTAAGTGCATTGGGTTATGTTTCTACTGTGGTGACGCTTGCCATGCTATTTCCGTCTGCCCTAAGCGGGGAAGACGTTTTGCGCGCTCAGTTGTCTTGGGTATTGTTCAGTCTAAATTTCTGTTGACTGTTACCCTGATTTGCTCCCTGTCCACATTTTCGGCTCAGGCTTTTGTTGATTCAGGAGCAGCTATTAACCTGATGGATTTTGACTTTGCCAAACGTTATGGGTTTCCCATGATACCTCTGCGGAAGTCCATTCCTTTACTGGGCATTGATTCTACCCCTTTGGCGGAGAATAAACCCCAGTTTTCTACTCAGGTGATAATGAGGGTTGAACCAGATCATCAGGAGAGTTGCAAATTTCTGGTGTTAAATAATCTGCATGACATTATTGTACTGGGTTTCCCTTGGTTACAGACTCATAATCCTGTTTTGGATTGGAAATCTGTGTCTGTGACCAGTTGGGGCTGCCAATGTGTTAATACTGACACTCCTGTTTTTTCTGCCTCTCCCCAGTCTCAGGATGTCCCTGACTTTTTGACTGATTTTTCTGATGTGTTTAGTGAAAGTAAATCTGCATCCTTACCTCCTCACAGGAGCTATGATTGCGCTATTGAGTTAGTGCCTGGTTGTAAATTTCCTAAAGGTCGCATTTTTAATTTATCTGTACCTGAACATGATGCTATGCGATATTATATCAAGGAGTCATTGGAGAAGGGTCATATCAGACCATCCTCCTCACCCTTGGGCGCCGGTTTTTTCTTTGTGGCAAAAAAGGATGGTTCATTGAGGCCGTGTATTGATTATCGCCTCCTGAATAAGATCACTGTTAAATATCAATATCCGTTACCTTTGATTTCTGACCTATTTTCCAGAGTGAAAAGTGCTAGTTGGTTTAACAAGCTTGACCCAGGGGGCGTATAACCTTATTCGCATTAAGCACGGGGATGAATGGAAGATGGTATTTAATACCCCTGAGGGGTATTTTGAGTACCTAGTGATGTATTTTGGGCTTAATAATGCCCCTTCCATCTTCCAATCCTTCATGAATGATATTTTCAGGGATTTTGTGGATAAATTACTGATTGTTTATTTAGATGATATCTTGATTTTTTCCAACGACTGGGACTCTCATGTGAAACATGTTCTGACTGTGTTCCAGATTTTAAGAGAGAATGCAATGTATGTGAAGGGATCAAAGTGTCTTTTTGGCGTACAGAAGGTCTCATTTTTGGGATTCATTTTGTCTCCGTCTGTTATTGAAATGGACCCGGTCAAGGTTCAGGCCATATGTGATTGGGTCCAACCTACTTCATTAAAGGCTCTTCAGAGATTTTTGGGTTTTGCCAATTTTTATCGTAAATTTATTGGTAATTTCTCTGTTATTGTTAAACCATTGACTGATTTGACCAAAAAGGGTTCTGATGTGGTGAATTGGCCTCCTGAGGCAGTTTCTGCGTTTCAGGAACTTAAGCAGAGATTCATTTCTGCTCCTGTTCTACGGCAGCCTGATGTTTCTCTGCCGTTTCAGGTGGAGGTTGATGCCTCTGAGATTGGGGCAGGTGCCGTTTTGTCCCAAAGGGATCCAGAGACCTCTAAGAGTAACCCTTGTGCCTTTTTCTCTCGAAAATTTTCTCCAACTGAACGTAATTATGAAGTGGGTAATCGGGAGTTATTGGCCATGAAGTGGGCCTTTGAAGAGTGGAGACATTGGCTGGAAGGAGCCAAACATCAGGTGGTGGTCCTCACGGACCATAAGAACCTGGTTTATCTCGAGTCAGAGAAGCGACTTAATCCTAGACAGGCCAGGTGGGCCTTGTTTTTCACACGTTTTAATTTTGTGGTTTCTTTTCTTCCTGGCACTAAGAATGTTAAGGCGGATGCCCTCTCGAGGAGTTTCTTTGCAGATTCTCCTGAGTTATCTGATCCTGGTGTTATTTTGAAAGAGGGTGTAGTTCTTTCCGCCATCTCGCCCAATTTGAGACTGGCTCTGGAAGGGTGTCAGGAGGATAAACCTGAGCACTGCCCTGTTGGGAAATTGTTTGTCCCAGACCAGTGGAAGAAGAGTGTGATGTCTGAGATTCATTGCTCCGCATTGGCAGGTCTTCCCGGAATTTTTGGTACCAGAGACTTGGTGCCTTTGTTCTTTCAGCACGTGATTCGGTTACATGGCATTCCGGAGAATATTGTGTCTGACAGAGGAGTCCAGTTTGTTTCCAGATTTTGGAGGACATTTTGTTCTAAACTTGGTGTTCAGTTATCTTTCTCCTCTGCATTTCATCCTCAGACCAATGGACAAACCGAGAGAACAAACCAGACCTTGGAGACTTATTTGAGATGTTTTGAGTCTGCTGATCAAGATGACTGGGTCTCTTTTTTGCCTTTGGCTGAGTTTGCTCTTAATAATAGGGCTAGCTCTGCCACCTTGATGTCTCCATTTTTTTGCAATTCTCGGTTTCACCCTAGATTTTCTTCAGGACAGGTGGAGGCTTCTGTCTGTCCGGGGGTTAACTCTATTTTGCAGTGTATGCAGCAGATTTGGGACCAGGTAGTGGAGAGGTTGTCTCTCTTTCAAGAGAAAGTCCAGCGGTTTGCCAACCGGCACAGGAATGATTGTCCTCGTTTTAAAGTGGGGGACTTGGTTTGGTTGTCCTCAAGAAATATCCCTATGAGGGTTGCATCTCCAAAATTTAAGCCAAGGTTCATTGGACCTTATAAGATCATGGAAATTATTAATCCGGTTTCCTTCCGTTTGCTTCTTCCAGGGACATTCAAGATCCATAACGTGTTCCACAAGTCCTTATTGAAGAGGTTTGTCAAGCCAGTGGTTCCTATGGCTGCGCCTCCCGATCCTGTTTTGGTTGAGGCCAATTTGGAGTATGTGGTTGAGAAAATATTGGATTCTCGTTTTGCTAGACGTAAACTCCAGTATTTGGTTAAGTGGAGAGGTTATGGTCAGGAGGACAATTCTTGGGTGTTTGCTTCGGACATTCATGCTGGGAGACTTATCCGTACCTATCATCGAGCTCATCCTGATCGGCCTGGTTGCGCAGGTGAGGGTTCGGTGACCCCTCCTCAAGGGGCGGGGGTACTGTTGTGAATACCTTGGAGGCGACTTCTGAGCTGGGTTCCCTCCGGTGGTTGCTGAGGGTAATGAACTAATTACTGAATGGCCTTCAGCTGGCTCTGAATGGTATGATATAAGTGACCTGAGTTCCCAGCAGCCTTGCCGGTAATCAATTGTTCCTCCTGTTCTTGCTTGGAGCACAGCTTGTTTTCCTGCTCTCATTCAGATAAGTGTTTTGCTTTTTTTTTTCCTGTGTTGGATTTTCACTGCTGGTTTGCTGCTTGCAGTGGACTGTAGCCTGGTCCCCTTTTGGGGTCTTGCGCTGCAATTGTGCTCATTTTGTGTTTGCAGTTTTGCTCTGTTCCTTTGTCACTTTTCATTTTCTGTGTTGCTGTGTGTTACACCAGAGATCTGATTTAGGTGGTAGAGATCGTGTGATCTCAGGTTTTTTTGTTAATCAGAAGTGTTGGTATTTTTGTCAGGGTTTTTTTGGGTTGCAGTCAGAATTCTTTCCTATGCTTTTCTTTCTAGACAGATTGGGCCCCAGCGTTTACTCATTCTATTTTCTGTCTGTGTCCGTGTTTTCTTCTTGTCTAACCGCCGTTACATGTTCGGGGGCTTCCTATTTCTTTGGGGATTCTGCTCCGGGGCAGATAGCTTTCATCTTTCTGCCTTTAGGTGTAGTTATCTCTCTGGCTGTGACGAGGCATCTAGGATCACCGTAGGTACGCTCCACAGCTACTTGTAGTGTGGCGGTTAGTTTAGGTTACTGCAATCCAATAGTTTCCAGCCTCTCTGGTGTTTTGCTACTTTGGCTATTTTTTTAAGTTTCTCCTCAGCTACCGAAACATAACACAGCTCTATACAGTGTTGGGGTAATTTTAAATCTCCCTATACATTTCAGGAGTAACACACACGGTTAAAAGCTCAGTATGGATAACACGAGAATATGCAAAGCATAAAAAGAGTACTGTATCAGTAGCATACAGCTGTATAAAGTGTTGGGGTAATTGTAAAGCTCCGTATATATATTTGAGGAGTAACACACACGGTCACAGAGTCAGTATGGATAACACCAGAATATGAAAAGCAGAAAAAGTGTACTGTATCAGTAGCGTACAGCTGTATACAGCGGTGGGGTAATTTTAAATCTCCGTATATATTTGAGGAGTAGCACACACGCTCACAGGCTCAGTATGGAGTAGACCGGAATATGAAAAGCATAAAAAATGTACTGTATCAGTAGCGTACAGCTGTATACAGTGTTAAGGTAATTTTAAATCTCCGTATATATTTCAGGAGTAACACACACGCTCACAGGCTCAGTGTGGATTACACCAGAATATGAAAGCATAAAAACTGTACTGTATCAGTAGCGTACAGCTGTATACAGTGTTGGGGTAATTTTAAATCTTCGTATATATTTGAGGAGTAACACACACGCTCACAGGCTCAGTATGGATTACACCAGAATATGAAAAGCAGAAAAAGTGTACTGTATCAGTAGCGTACAGCTGTATACAGTGTTGGGGTAATTTTAAATTTCCGTATATATTTCAGGAGTAACACACACGCTCACAGGCTCAGTATGGATTACACCAGAATATGAAAGCATAAAAACTGTACTGTATCAGTAGCGTACAGCTGTATACAGTGTTGTGGTAATTTTAAATCTCCGTATATATTTGAGGAGTAACACACACGCTCACAGGCTCAGTATAGATTACACCAGAATATGAAAAGCAGAAAAAGTGTGCTGTATCAGTCGCGTACAGGTGTATACAGTGTTGGGGTAATTTGAAATCTCTGTATATATTTCAAGAGTAACACACAGACACTCATATGCTCAGTATGGATTAGACTAAAATATGTAAAAAGCAGATCCGCAAGACATAATCACACATGTGGGCCAATGTTCCAAGTGTCAATGATGCACTTACAGTGGTGGGTGGAGGAGGACTTTCAGCCAAAAAGGGCACTGTATCACAAGCGTACAGCTGTATACAGTCTAGTGGTAATTGTAAATCTCCGTATATATTTCAGGAGTCACACACAGAAGCTCACAGGCTCAGTTTGGATTACACCTGAATATAAAAAGTAGAAAAAGGGTAATGTATTAGAAGCGTACAGCTGTATACAGTGTTGGGGTAATTTTAAATCTCCGTATATATTTCCAGAGTAACACCCAGACGCTCTCTCAGTATGAATTTGACAGTAATACAGAAGGCAGAAAAACGGTACTGTATCAGAAGATACCAACTGTATACGGTTTTGGGGAAAATTGAAATCTCCGTATATATTTCCGGAGTCACACACAGATAGTCAGCATGTATTTGTCCATGATACCAGCTGGTACACAGTAGTGTGAGGAGCATGCAGCTCTATACGGTGTGTGAAAAAATGAACGCTCAGTAACTGTGCAGAAAAAAATAAAAGTATTAGTGCTGTGTAGGTGCTGTGTTAAAATGCAATCTGCACAGCAGTGTACACACAGCTAAAGGAATTCCTCCCCTGTCACTGGCTGGCAGCCTTATAATCAGCTCTGCTGCTCCACACAATAAATTCCTCCCCTCTCACTGGCAAACAGCAGCCTAATAATCAGCTCTACTGCTCCACACAAGCAATTCCTCTCCTGTCACTGTCAGGCAGCCTAATAATCAGCTCTGCTGCTCCACACAAGCAATTCCTCCCCTGTGACTGGCTAGCAGCCTAAGGACCAGCGCAGCTGCACACAACAAAATCCTCCCTCCCCTGTCACTGCACACTAACTGTACAGCTAATCGCTATCAGCACAAGTACAGAATTATTGTTTTTTTTACTGCCTAACGCTCTTCCTACTGAGAACCAGAGCCAGCAACCTCTCCCTATGCTGAGATCAGCAGAAGTAAAATGGCGGTCGGCGGTGAGGGCTTTTATGGGCACTGTGACGCCACACAAAGCAAGCCAATCACTGCAATGCCCCTCTGTAAGATGGTGCTGGCCGCTGCCCATGTCATCGCATTACCCACAGTCTGCGTCCTTGCTCATTGGCTGAGAAAAGGACCTTCAAGCATTATGGGAAAACCGACTTTGTCGCTTGGGTCGCCGAACGCATGGCCGACGTCAAGCTATGGTCGGGTTTCGCTCGGCGAAACCCGAAACCCGACTTTGGGGAAAGTCGGTCTTTTTTTAATTTGACCGACCTGTTTCGCTCAACTCTAGTTATGACCAAACAATGTTCATAGCCTTGATGTGCCAGACCTATTGTCAAGTAATCGATCATCAACACTTCTAAAGGAGCCGAGGTCAGAATAGTTTGCAGAGGAGCTCTTTGTTCTGGAGGCTTGGCCAGTTCACAACTTCTACAGAGTCGGCATACTTCCTCTACCACGGACTTTAGCATGGGGTGATAAACTAATCTTTGCACCCACTGAAAAGTCTTTTCCTGACCGAAGTGAGCTCCTCTTTCATGTGCCTCCTTTTGCAACAAAATTTTGGGAATCACCAATTGTCAAGTGACAGTCAGGGCATGTTGCAATTGGATCTTTCAATACAACAGTCCATTCCTCAGTTGGAGTCTTTCCCATTGCCGAATGGTCTGTAGAGCCCCAGGAGACAGGACCTCCCTCTCACTCTGGTGGGGAAATTGTTTGAGGGAGACCAACTGCTTTATCCAGAGTGCTCCAGAGAGAGGGAGCAGGGGGGTGGGTGTCAATGGTACGGGTATTACGTTGTAGAGATTGCGGTAGTTCTTATTAGATAGGGAGCTGTAGGAAGGGGTAGTAATGGGAGGTATTAGCTGTGGGGGTCAAGGATTGGGAGATATGTCACCAGCAGCGAGGAGAAGCAGAGAAAGGGAATGCAGGTGGGAGAAGGAGAGTGGGCGGCTTGTTTTATGTTTTATTAGGTTTGAGGATGAGGAGCAGGTCAGCAGAGGAGGTCAGGTGGGGAGGAAAGAGGGAAGAGGGGAGATGATTATTTAGTTAGAGGGTGCTTGGGGTTTGGGGATAGCGAAGGAGAGTGAGGATTAAGGGAGCAAACACTGTGAGGGCATATGTAAACATGATGAAGGAGTACGAGGGTTAATATTAAAGCTACATCCAAGTAATAAGAAGTGCATACTCAGCAGACATACTCAAAAGAGACAGATACATAGTGTGGGGTCCTGAGCCCTGCCGCAACAAACTGCCATTGAAATAACTGCAGCTTCTTGATACTTAGCTGCAGTGATACTTTATTGCAGGCAGACGCATGCCATACCCCACACGTGTGACTCCCTTAGGTTGCTACTCTATATATATAACTGAGTAGAGGATCAGGTGAGAGGGATTGTGGAAACTAGTTTGGGATAAATTAGCAATTGGCTACCACACCAGTGGAGGTTAGACATTCAAAGGCGCAGGGCCTGGCTACATCCATATGCTATAACACCTTGCACCTGATAACATCTCTACTGACCCCAACATGGATATACAGTAGTAAGAATTGAGTACAATGCAACAAATTAATTTAGCAAACATTCAGGAGGCACTGTTATATACCATTAAAGGAAATGTTGCAGAATGATAAACATCAGATGACAGCAAGCAGGGATCGTACCACAGATTGTACCATTAAAGGAAATGTTGCAGAATGGTAAACATCAGATGACATCAAGCAGGGATTGTAGCAGAGATTGTACATGTGTGAAGAGATGATGTGGGCCTGCTCCGTCTCGCTGCTCTGAGGATGAAGCACCAATACTGTCCCTCTGTGCATTGCGTGTTCCCGCCAACTCTGCCTCACTTACCACGCGCTGCAGCTTTTTAAGCTTAGCCGCGCCCCCCGTCACTAAGTGCAAAGGTTGGTCCAGGGTTTTGTTGTTTCCCCGTGCAACATGGGTGACAGCCCCAACAGTTCCGGACCCGTAGTGGAAGAGGTACAGTACAGACCAAAAGTTTGGACGCACCTTCTCATTCAAAGATTTTTCTGTATTTTCATGACTATGAAAATTGTAGAATCACACTGAAGGCATCAAAACTATGAATTAACACATGTGGAATTATACATTACACTTTACAAAAAAGTGTGAAACAACTGAAAATATGTCTTATATTCTAGGTTCTTCAAAGTAGCCACCTTTTGCTTTGATTACTGCTTTGCACGCAGAAAAGGTGAACTGCTGGACTCTACATGCCTAGTTCCCACCGTGAAGCATGGAGGAGGTGGTGTGATGGTGTGGGGGTGCTTTGCTGGTGACACTGTTGGGGATTTATTCAAAATTGAAGGCATAGTGAACCAGAATGGCTACTACAGCATCTTGCAGCAGCATGCTATTCCATCCGGTTTGCGTTTAGTTGGACCATCATTTATTTTTCAACAGGACAATGACCGCAAACACACCTCCAGGCTGTGTAAGGGCTATTTGACCAAGAAGGAGAGTGTTGGGGTGCTACGTCAGATGACCTGGCCTCCACAGTCACCAGACCTGAAACCAATCAAGATGGTACGGGGTAAGCTTCAATTTTGAATAAATCCCCAACAGTGTCACCAGCAAAGCACCCCCACACCATCACACCACCTCCTCCATGCTTCACGGTGGGAACTAGGCATGTAGAGTCCAGCTTTGAATGAGAAGGTGTGTCCAAACTTTTGGTCTGTACTGTATGTCTGGTCCTTCTCCTTACATATGCAAAGAAGTGAATGGGGTCCATTATAACTTCAATTTTATACCCATCGCTCTTGTTGGAGGACCTCGCCTGAAGAAGTTTCCATGTCCCACTATATACTGTAGTCTCCTGCACACGACAAGGACTTTCTAGTCTCAGTTCCTATGTTACCATCTTACCCGGGTCCCTGCCACTATGTGCTATGAATGTGATAGTATGAACTCTTGGCCTTGAAACATTATGTCTTTTGATTAAATAAGAATGACATTGCCATGAAATGTGATGTAACAATGCATAACGGTATTTCATAGTTGTACAGTATACGACATTTAAAACAAATGGTAATATAATTATTTACCATATTGAATATTGTGCACACTGTTTCATCTTGAAGGAGCATGAACTCACAATGATTGGCAAATTGGGTGTGAATAGAGAAGACTGCAAACTAAGGTCATGCTCACACGTTCAGTATTTGGTCAGTATTTTACATCAGTATTTGTAATCCCAAACCAGGAGTGGGTGATAAATACAGAAGTGGTGATGTGTTTCCTTCTAGTCGTACCACTCTTGATTTTGGCTTTTAATTACGGCACATGTCAATGTGGCCTAAAGGTTAGCACATTTTTTTTTTTAAGTAAATGCGACACTATAGTCATTAACAAGCATTTAATTTCTGCTTTCTGGTAAAAACAATTAATAACTAAAGCTTAGCTTAGTGGAAGCAAATTACCAGCTTCAGTAGTCCCTGGGAATGGAATAAAACTGTGCTCTGCCACTGGTAAAAATCACAGAGTGGATAAATAGCTGAGTTCACTAATGGGAAGACATTTGCTGCCAGCTAATCTGTTCTGTTTAGTTACACATCAAACTTTAGAAGAATGGTGTGAAAAAAGGATCCCACTAGCAAAATAATTGTAAGTAATTTACAGACTCTTAGATGGCTGTTGAGCCTAAAGGTTCAGATGTTCTGTATTAATCTGGAGTTACACTAGCGTATAAAAAAATTGGTCCAATGTTGATCCAGAAAAGTAGGACGAGTGTCATGCGAGTACAATGCGATTTTTCTCAAGTAGAAATCCATATGACATGCATCTGTAATCCTTATGCAATGCGTTTTTAACATCAGGTTTAACATATAATTTGGTATGTCATTTAACCCCCTTTAACACCCAAGGCTGTGTGGACCTTCATGACAAGGCCAAATTTTACAATTCTGTCCAGTATGACGTAATAACTCTGAAATGCTTCAATGGATCCAACTGATTCTGAGATTGTTTTTTCATGACAAATTGTAATATGTGGTAAAATTTATTCGATATGACTTGCATTTTAATATTTGTGGAAAAAATGGAAATTATGCGCAAATTTTGCAATTTTCAAAATTTTTATTTGTATGCCCTTAAATCAGAGAGTTATTTCACACAAAGTAGTTAATAAAAAACATTTCCCACATGTCTACTTTTCATCAGTACAATTTTTGAAATATAATTTTTCTGTTGTTGGGAAGTTTATAAGGGTTAAATTTGACCAGCGATTTCTCATTTTTCCAACAAAATTTACAAAACCTTTTTTAAGACTACAACACATTTTAAGTGACTTTGGGGAGTCTGTACGACAGAAAATATTCAAAAGTGACACTTTTCTAAAAACTGCCCCTATCAAGGTGCTCAAAATCACACTCAAGAAGTTGATTAACCCTTGATGTACAACCTTTTTTTCACAAAAACTTATTGACACCTCTTCATTACTAAGCCAGGCTTAATGTCACCTTAAAATAGAAAGGTGAAATTAACCCCTTATTAACCCCACTTGCCACAGCTACAGGGCAAGTGGGAAGAACCAGAAAAAGCTCCAGAACAGGCATATCTAATAGATGCGCCTTTTCTGAGCAGCTGTGGGCTGCTATTTTTAGGCTGGTGGGCCCATATTCAAGGCCCCTTTCCAGCCTGAGAATAGCAGCCCGCACCTGTTTAGTTTTGCCGGGTTGGTTCAAAAACTAAGGGGGACCCCATGTCGGGTTTTCTTTCATTCATTCTCCATGCTCGCTGTTGCCAGCAGAGCAGGGAGAATAATGACAGCTGACTTCCTTACCACAAGCAGGGGAACAGCACTTACTGTTGCGCTTCTCCTGCGGCCGTCTGTGTGGTCCTGATGCGGCACACGTGAGTCACATGGATATACCACGTATTTACATGAACACGGATATCTCTGGTACCGTGTTTACTGATACCGGAAATATCTGAATGTGTGATACCGGCCTTATACAAATTTCTAAGTGCTAGAAGAGCACAATACCCTGTCAAGTGATCCTATTTTTGAAATGTTACCCCTTTGAGAATTTATATACAGGTGTAGTGACGATTTTGACTCCACGGGTGTTTTCCAGAAACAAGCAGCAGTTCATGTTCTTGAGTGAAAATTGCAAACTGCCGTTGTAGTGACTAGTACATTGTAGTGATCAGTACATTGTAGTGACCTACAATGTAATGACCAGTACAGTATGCAAAGTTCATGCTTCTGGAGACACGCACCCATAAATTAGGTGGGCTCTCATCGCTACAGAAATGCGAAACATGTGGACCCTAAATGTGGTTTAGGCACACTTTGGGGCTCAGAAGGGAGGCAAGGAGCCATTTTTCTTTCCCAGAGCATTTGTGCTACCAGTAACGTGGAAGCCTTCTATATTTCCAATAACAGATGATGGACCTAAGTGGGGGCTTGTTTTGTGGATTGAGTTGAAGCTTTTATTTGAAACATTTTACATAAGGTTTGGGATCACAATTTTCCTATGCTCTTTGCTAGTTACCTATGTTGTCCTTTTTTTCAGAAGTGCACAAAACTGTGTTTTTATGCATGCCTAAAAAGACTGACACCGCAAGGATCATAGGCCAGACAGAGTTTGCAGTGCCTCCATCATACACATTATAGAAAATCTTCTGCTTGGGATTCCATGTAAATCACATATTTCAGAGATTTACATGGAAACCCCTGTGTAAGGGCTTAGTGCAGATCGCAGGATAAACAAGAACCGAGCCATACTGCGATCTTTGAGAGAAAGAATTAACTTATATTCCCCGTGCAGTCAGGGGCGTACATAGAAATCATGGGGCCCCATAGCAAAAGTCTGAATGGGGCCCTGCCCCCCCCAAAAAAAAAAATCAACAGGTGCTCCTAACTCCAGGCAGGACACATTTAACAAAAAAAAATCCACCCCCAGCTGGCTCACCGTCTTGTGTGTGTGTCATGAATGTTTTCTGCTTCCTGCAATGCAGGTGTGCTGCTCTCTGGCTGCCAGGAGGCGTGGCGTTCTTATGCAAATCCAGCCAGAGACTTCAGCCAACTGCTGACCAGGAAACAAGGAAAGGGGAGCTTCAAGGGGGTATACAGCGGCCGGCGCTTACATTTACCGTATATACTCATGTATAAGCCGTCCCCCCTAATTTTGCCACAAAAAACTGGGAAAACTTATTGACTCGCGTATAAGCCTAGAGTGGAAAATGATTATGCCCTCATATGCTCCATAGATTATGCCCCCATATGATGCTCCACAGATTATGCCCCCATATGCTGCACAGATTATGCCCCCATATGCTGCACAGATTATGCCCCCATATGCTCCACGGATTATGCTCCCATATGCTCCACGGATTATGCCCCCATATGCTCCACAGATTATGCCCCCATATGCTCCACAGATTATGCCCCATATGCTCCACAGATTATGCCCCCATATGCTCCACAGATTAGGCCCTCATATGCTGCACAGATTAGGTCCCCATATGCTGCACAGATTAGGCCCCATATGCTCCACAGATTAGGCCCCCATATGCTGCACAGATTAGGCCCCCATATGCTCCACAGATTATGCCCCATATGCTTCACAGATTAGGCCCCCATATGCTCCACAGATTAGGCCCCCATATGCTGCACAGATTAGGTCCCATATGCTGCACAGTTTAGGCCCCCATATGCTCCACAGATTAGGCCCCCATATGCTGCACAGATTAGGCCCCCATATGCTCCACAGATTATGCCCCATATGCTCCACAGATTAGGCCCCCATATGCTCCACAGATTATGCCCCATATGCTCCACAGATTAGGCCCCCATATGCTCCACAGATTAGGCCCCCATATGCTGCACAGATTATGCCCTATATGCTCCACAGATTATGCCCCATAGTATAGGTCCCTTATGCTGCCGCGCTGCTGCAAAAGAAAAAAAAATGACATACTCACCTCTCGTCGCTGGGGGCTAGGTGCCGGTGTTCTGAGCAGGCGGGGACACCGGCGCGCTATGGGGGACAGGTGCCGGTGTCACCGCTCGCTCAGGACCCCGGCACCTGAGATATTTACCTGTCACCGGACCGGTCCACCCATGTGCTGCTCCCACTTCTGGGTCCTCGGCAGTGAATGATCAGGCAGAGGGCGCGGCGCGCACTAACGACGTCATCACGCCCTCTGCCTGAACATTCACAGTGGGCAGAGAAAGAAAAGTGACCAACAGTCCACATATAATATAAAATATGCTTTTATTAGATATCAAAAAGGAGCAAATAGCCAAGGTGAAAACACATATGGTGCACATTTGCAAAGAGGTGTATAAAAGGAACGCGGGTATACTACTCCAATGTTAACTCTATAAGATATATTTAGAATAATCAGTATAATGATGTGCATATATACAGTTAGGTCCATAAATATTTGGACAGAGACATTTATCTAATTTTGGTTCTAGACATTACCACAATGAATTTGAAACAAAACAAATCAGATGCAGTTGAAGTTCAGACTTTCAGCTTTCATTTGAGGGTATCCACATTAAAATTGGATGAAGGGTTTAGAAGTTTCAGCTCCTTAACATGTGCAACCCTGTTTTTAAAGGGACCAAAAGTAATTGGACAGATTAAATAATTGTAAATAAAATGTTCATTTCTAGTACTTGGTTGAAAACCCTTTGTTAGCAATGACTGCCTGAAGTCTTGAACTCATGGACATCACCAGACACTGTGTTTCCTTCTTTTTGATGCTCTGCCAGGCCTTCACCACGGTGGTTTTCAGTTGTTGTTTGTTTGTGGGCCTTTCTGTCTGAAGTTTAGTCTTTAACAAGTGAAATGCATGTTCAATTGGGTTGAGATCAGGTGACTGACTTGGCCATTCAAGAATATTCCACTTCTTTGCTTTAATAAACTCCTGGGTTGCTTTTGCTTTATGTTTTGGGTCATTGTCAATCTGTAGTATGAAACGACGACCAATCAGTTTGGCTGCATTTGGCTGGATATGAGCACACAGTATGGCTCTGAATACCTCAGAATTCATTCGGCTGTTCCTGTCCTATGTCACATCATCAATAAACACTAGTGACCCAGTGCCACTGGCAGCCATGCATGCCCAAGCCATCACACTGCTTCCGCCATGTTTTACAGATGATGTGGTATGCTTTGGATCATGAGCTGTACCACGCCTTCGCCATACTTTTCTCTTTCCATCATTCTAGTAGAGGTTGATCTTGGTTTCATCTGTCCAAAGAATGTTCTTCCAGAACTGTGCTGGCTTTTTTAGATGTTTTTTAGCAAAGTCCAGCCTAGCCTTTTTATTCTTGATTCTTATGAGTGGCTTGCACCGTGCAGTGAACCCTCTGTATTTAATTTCATGCAGTCTTCTCTTTATGGTAGATTTGGATATTGATACGCCTACCTCCTGGAGAGTGTTGTTCACTTGGTTGGCTGTTGTGAAGGGGTTTCTCTTCACCATGGAGAGTATTCTGCGATCATCCACCACTGTTGTCTTCCGTGGGCGCCCAGGTCTTTTTGCATTAATGAGTTCACCAGTGCTTTCTTTCTTTCTCAGAATGCACCAAACTGTAGATTTTGCCACTCCTAAAGTTGTAGCAATTTCTCGGATGGGTTTTTTCTGTTTTTTGCAGCTTAAGGATAGCTTGTTTCACCTGCATGGAGAGCTCCTTTGACCGCATGTTTCCTTCACAGCTAAACCTTCCAAATGCAAACACCACACCTCAAATCAACACCAGCCCTTTTATCTGCTTAATTGAGAATGATATAATGAAGGGATTGCCCACACCTGTCCATGAAATAGCCTTGGAGTCAATTGTCCAATTACTTTTGGTCCCTTTAAAAACAGGGTGGCACATGTTAAGGAGCTGAAACTCCTAAACCCTTCATCCAATTGTAATGTGGATACCCTCAAATGAAAGCTGAAAGTCTGAACTTCAACTGCATCTGATTTGTTTTGTTTCAAATTCATTGTGGTAATGTCTAGAACCAAAATTAGATAAATGTTGTCTCTGTCCAAATATTTATGGACCTAACTGTATATCCCTCACACATGAATAAGCCTGGTCTATTACATCAGAAGTGGAGAATCAAATTGTTGCGATAAGTCACAGAATATAAACCCCACATATCAACCATATAGGTATAGATCATAACTAGAGTTGAGCGATACTTTCCGATATCCAAAAGTATCGGAATCGGAATGGTATCGCCGATACCCAAAAAATATCGGCGATACCCGATACCGGAAATCCAATGTAAGTCTATGGGAACAAAATATCGGAATTAAAAAAAAAACCATTCTTGCCTTGTTGGTTAATTGTACATGAAGGAAAACAACAAAGAGTAATGTAGAATGTATTGGGGAAGGTTGAGGAGACATTAAAGGCATAGATGTTTAACCCAATCAAATGGAATAGCGTAAATATATATTTTTTAACCCCTTAATGTCCACTGACGTGCAGAGTCCGTCATGGCAAGATGCCAGTTCCGGCACCAGGACGGACTCTGCACGTCATGGCTTTGATCTACCACTGCGTGTAAACACGCAGTGGTAGATCAGTGCCGACAGCTGTCACAGACAGCTGACAGGCACGGCAAGCGGTGCGGGGACCTTTGCCGTCGGTCCCCGCACCCACAGCGCTGTGATTGGTCAGTCAATCTGACTGACCAAACACAGCAGCGATCGTGCAGGAGAAGCTGAAATTTCAGCTTCCCCAGCGCGATCAGTGCAGGAGCCGGCGCTGCAGTGGCCAGGCTTCCTGCACTGACAGCCAGGAGCAGAGCCCCCACCGCCCCTGGCTGTTAACCCCCTGACTGCTGCGATCGAGCGCGATCGCAGAGCTCAGGGGGGGAGGCAGAGGGTCGGGAGCTCCCTCTGCCTCAGATCAGCGCCACCGCAATGTATTTGCAGGGCCTGATCTCTGCCTTGATGACCCGGGGGCGGCTTCCACTATAGTTGCAATGCATTGCAATGCCAGAGCATTGCAATGCATTGTAACTGCAATAAAAAGTAAAAAAAGTGAAAGTCCCATAAAGGGACAAGTTAAAAAAATTGTAAAAAAAATATTAAAAAATAATTTAAAAAAAATCCCCTAAAAAATACACATTTTTATGTAATAAAAAAATAAAAAACAAAAAACATACACATGTTAGGTATCGCCACGTCCGTAAAAATCCCATCTATAACAGTGTAACCATAGTTAACCCCTTCAGTGAAAGCCGTAAAAAAAAACACAAAAAAGTAGTAAATTATACTTTTTCCAAGCGGTATCATTATACCGCTTGGAAAAAGTGCAATAACACGCGATCAAAAAGTCAGATATAAATAATCATGGTACCGCTGAAAACGTCATCTTGTCCCGCAAAAAAACAAGCCACTATACAGCATCATCAGCGAAAAAATAAAAAGTTATAGCTCGCGGAATAAACTGATGCAAAAATAATTATTTTTTCTATAAAATTTTTTATTGTGTAAAAAACGCCAAAACATAAAAAAAAATATATAAATGAGGAATCGCCGTAACCGTAGTGAACCGAAGAATAAAGCTGCTTTATCAATTTTACCACACACGGAACGGAGGAAAAAAAAAAACAAAACAATTCCTGAATTGCTGGTTTTTGTTCATTCTGATTCCACAAAAATCGGAATAGGAAACGATCAAAAAACGTTATGTGCCTGAATATGGTACCAATAAAAACTTCAGCTCGTCCCGCAAAAAATAAGCCCATAGATAACTCTGTCGGCGGAAATATGGAAAAATTATAGCTCTCAAAATACGGCGATGCAAAAATTTCTTACAAAAAATTATTCCAAAAAAAAGCATCTTTTAATGTGTGACAGAAGCTAAACATGAAAAAAGAGTATAAATCTGGTATCGCTGTAATCGCACCGATCCGAGGAATAAAGTCGCCTAATCACTAATACCGCACGAGGAACGGCGCAAAAAAGAAAACTAATTCTTCACCTTTTGTGGATTTGTTCATTGTGCCTCCCAAAGATCGCAGTAAGGCGATCACAGTGGTTCCCCCCCACATATGGGGTATCAGCGTACTCAGGACAAAATGCACAATAGCTTTTGGGGTCCTATTTCTCCTGTTACCCTTAGAAAAATAAAAATTTGGGGCAAAAAGATTATTTTTGTGGAAAAAAATATGATATTTTTATTTTCACGGCTCTACGTTATAAACTTCTGTGAAGCCCTTGGGGGTTCAAAGTGCTCACCACACATCTAGATAAGTTCCTTGGGGGGGTCTAGTTTCCAAAATGGAGTCACTTGTGGGGGGTTTCTACTGTTTAGGCACATCAGGGGCTTTCCAAACGTGACATGACACCCGCAGACCATTCCATCAAAATCTGCATTTAAAAACGGTGCTCCTTCCCTTCCGAGCTCTGCCATGCGTCCATGCGTCAAAATAGTGGTTCCCCCCACATATGGGATATCAGCGTACTCAGGACAAATTGCACAATAGCTTTTGGGGTCCTATTTCTCCTGTTACCCTTATAAAAATAAAAATTTGGGGGCAAAAAGATTATTTTTGTGGAAAAAAATATGATATTTTTATTTTCACGGCTCTACGTTATAAACTTCTGTGAAGCACTTGGGGGTTCAAAGTGCTCACCACACATCTAGATAAGTTCCTTGTGGGGTCTAGTTTCCAAAATGGAGTCACTTGTGGGGGGTTTCTACTGTTTAGGCACATCAGGGGCTTTCCAAACGTGACATGACACCCGCAGACCATTCCATCAAAATCTGCATTTAAAAACGGTGCTCCTTCCCTTCCGAGCTCTGCCATGCGTCAAAATAGTGGTTCCCCCCTCATATGGGATATCAGCGTACTCAGGACAAATTGCACAATAGCTTTTGGGGTCCTATTTCTCCTGTTACCCTTATAAAAATAAAAATTTGGGGGCAAAAATATTATTTTTGTGGAAAAAAATATGATATTTTTATTTTCACGGCTCTACGTTATAAACTTCTGTGAAGCACTTGGGGGTTCAAAGTGCTCACCACACATCTAGATAAGTTCCTTGTGGGGTCTAGTTTCCAAAATGGAGTCACTTGTGGGGGGTTTCTACTGTTTAGGCACATCAGGGGCTTTCCAAACGTGACATGACACCCGCAGACCATTCCATCAAAATCTGCATTTGAAAAAGGCGCTCCTTCCCTTTCCAGCTCTGCCATGCGTCAAAATAGTGGTTTACCCCCACATATGGGGTATCAGCGTACTCAGGACAAATTGCACAATAACTTTTGGGGTCCTGTTACCCTTTGGAAAATAACAATTGGGGGTGGAAAGATCATTTTTGTGGAAAAGATATGATTTTTTAATTTTACTGCTCTACGTTATAACCTTCTGTGAAGCCCTTGGGGGTTCAAAGCTTTCACCACACATCTAGATAAGTTCCTTGGGGGGTCTAGTTTCCAAAATGGGGTCACTTGTGGGGGGTTTCCACTGTTTAGGCACACAGGGACTCTCCAAATGCGACATGGCGTCCAATCTCAATTCCAGCCAAAAAAGTCAAATGGCGCTGCTTCCCTTCCAAGCTCTGCCATGCGCCCAAATAGTGGTTTACCCCCACATATGCGGTATAAGCGTACTCAGGACAAATTGCACAATAACTTTTGGGGTCCTTTTACCCTTTGGAAAATAAAAATTGGGGGTGGAAAGATCATTTTTGTGGAAAAGATATGATTTTTTAATTTTACTGCTCTACGTTATAACCTTCTGTGAAGCCCTTGGGGGTTCAAAGCTTTCACCACACATCTAGATAAGTTCCTTGGGGGGTCTAGTTTCCAAAATGGGGTCACTTGTGGGGGGTTTCCACTGTTTAGGCACACAGGGACTCTCCAAATGCGACATGGCGTCCAATCTCAATTCCAGCCAAAAAAGTCAAATGGCGCTGCTTCCCTTCCAAGCTCTGCCATGCGCCCAAATAGTGGTTTACCCCCACATATGCGGTATAAGCGTACTCAGGACAAATTGCACAATAACTTTTGGGGTCCTTTTACCCTTTGGAAAATAAAAATTGGGGGTGGAAAGATCATTTTAGTGGAAAAGATATGATTTTTTAATTTTACAGCTCTACGTTATAACCTTCTGTGAAGCCCTTGGGGGTTCAAAGCTCTCACCACACATCTAGATAAGTTCCTTGGGGGGTCTAGTTTCCAAAATGGGGTTACTTGTGGGGGGTTTCCACTGTTTAGGCACACAGGGGCTCTCCAAATACGACATGGTGTCCAATCTCAATTCCAGCCAAAAAAGTCAAATGGCGCTGCTTCCCTTCCGAGCTCTGCCATGCACCCAAATAGTGGTTTACCCCCACATATGGGGTATCAGCGTACTCAGGACTAATTGCACAATAACTTTTGGGGTCCTTTTATCCTTTGGAAAATAAAAATTGGGATGAAAAGATCATTTTTGTGGAAAAAATATGATTTTTTAATTTTACGGCTCTACGTTATAACCTTCTGTGAAGCCCTTGGGGGTTCAAAGCTCTCACTACACATCTAGATAAGTTCCTTGGGGGGCCTAGTTTCCAAAATGGGGTTACTTGTGGGGGGTTTCCACTGTTTAGGCACACAGGGGCTCTCCAAATGCGACATGGCGTCCAATCTCAATTCCAGCCAAAAAAGTCAAATGGCGCTGCTTCCCTTCCGAGCTCTGCCATGCACCCAAATAGTGGTTTACCCCCACATATGGGGTATCAGCGTACTCAGGACTAATTGCACAATAACTTTTGGGGTCCTTTTATCCTTTGGAAAATAAAAATTTGGATAAAAAGATAATTTTTGTGGAAAAAATATGATTTTTTAATTTTACGGCTCTACGTTATAACCTTCTGTGAAGCCCTTGGGGGTTCAAAGCTCTCACTACACATTTAGATAAGTTACTTGGGGGGTCTAGTTTCCAAAATGGGGTCACTTGTGGGGGGTTTCCACTGTTTAGGCACACAGGGACTCTCCAAATGCGACATGGCGTCCAATCTCAATTCCAGCCAAAAAAGTCAAATGGCGCTACTTCCCTTCCTAGCTCTGCCATGCGCCCAAATAGTGGTTTACCCCCACACATGGGGTATCGCTGTACTCAGGAGAAATTGTACAACAAATATTGTGGTTCATTTTCTACTGATACCCTTGACAAAATTTTAAAAAATTGTGTCGAAAGAAAAATTTTGGGAAAAAAAGTTAAATGTTAATTTTTTCCTTCCACATTGCTTCAATTCTTGTGAAGTACCTAAAGGGTTAATAAACTTCTTGAATGTGGCTTTGAACACGTTGAGGGGTGCAGTTTTTAGAATGGTGTCACTTTTGGGTATTTTCTGTCATATTGACCCCTGAAATTCACTTCAAATGTGAGGTGGCCCCTAAAAAAAATGATTTTGTAAATTTTGTTGGAAAAATGAGAAATTGCTGGTCAACTTTTAACACTTATAACTTCCTAACAAAAAAAAATTTTTGTTCCAAAATTGTGCTGATGTAAAGTAGACATGTGGGAAATGTTATTTATTAACTAATTTTTGTGACATATCTCTCTGATTTAATGGCATAAAAATTAAAAGTTTGAAAATTGCAACATTTTCAAAATTTTTGCCATATTTCCGTTTTTTTCATAAATATATTGAAGAAATTTTACTACTATCATGAAGTACAATATGTCTCGAGAAAACAATCTCAGAATCGCCAAGATCCGTTGAAGCGTTCCAGAGTTATAACCTCATAAAGAGACAGTGGTCAGAATTGTAAAAATTGGCCTGGTCTTTAACCTACAAAATGGCTTGGTCGTTAAGGGGTTAAAGATGTTCGGATTGACGAAGAAATTGACAATGTTGTTAACGTTTTTTCTATTTTGGCAAATATGTATATTTCACAACTTCCATGCTCTTCACCTTTTTAACTTTTGACACACTTTCTCCTTCATAATCTTCAGCAGCATCATCTTTTTCATCAAATTATTCTTCATCTTCACCTTCTTTATCTTCTTCTTAAACTTCTTGCTATTCATCTTTTTGTTAACATTACTCATATTCTTCTTACTAAACTATTATTCTTATTCATATTGTACTTCATCTTCTTCATCATATTCTTATTTGTGACAGAGATTCCTGTACTTGTAATCTGTAAAAGTATGAATTTTTCATCCTTCCGTTCTTGCTGTCACAAAAGATTTAAATTACAACAGTATTTCTCCGTGTTCAGTTTAGCCTGCAGCAGCAGGCATTTTCCAGGGGCACCACGATGAGGAACGGACTCACCCCCATACACTGCTTAGTCTTCTTCTGCTTATAATTTAGAGCATATATTTTGCTCTTCATTTTGGTCTTATACTTCATGTTCTTCTGCTTTTTGATCTTCTGCTTATTGTTCTTAAGTCTCTTGTTCTGTATCTTGTAGTTTGTCTTAACCTTCACAGTCCTGTTGGGTAATCTTTTATTTCTTCTTTGTGATGGTGTTTAGGCTGGTTGGCTTGATGCTCGTTGTCCTTGTGGTCGTCATCTTCTTCGGGGTGGTCATCAGGGTCGTCGTCTTCATTGTTGGAGATCCAGAGTGATTACCCAAAAAAACATTTAAAAAATCTTCAATTTGTAAATGTAGCAGAAGGTACAAGAGCCAATGCAAGTAACGAGGACCAGCTGACTGTGCTGGATCCCGGAGGGGCAGCAGAAGGAAAAGAGCCAATGGCACAACCGAGGACCAGCTGATGTTACTGGGACACGGTTACTAAGCAGGAGGTACCTGTGCTCCAAAGCACTACCAAGGACCAGCAGACGTTGCTGGAACTTGGATACCGAGATGGAGGCACCTAGGCCAAAGGCACTGCGGAGAACCAGTTGACAGTACTGGAACCCGGACGGGTAGCAGAAGGTACAAGAGCCAATGCAAGTAACGAGGACCAGCTGACTGTGCTGGAACCCGGAGGGGCAGCAGAAGGAAAAGAGCCAATGGCACAACCGAGGACCAGCTGACTTTACTGGGACACGGTTACTAAGCAGGAGGTACCTGTTCTCCAAAGCACTACCAAGGACCAGCAGACGTTGCTGGAACTTGGATACCGAGATGGAGGCACCTAGGCCAAAGGCACTGCGGTGAACCAGCTGACGGTACTGGAACCCGGACGGGTAGCAGAAGGTACCCATGTAAATTTAAGTTGACAGGCCGCGAGCCGGCCGCAGTTACCGAATCACACAGTACTACAGTGAGTGATTGTCCTATTGTCACAACGGAAACAGCCTTTATTTGCATATCCCGCAGCACACATAGGAAGCACCTAAACTCCAGGCACCATAGAGTCGGCTAACCCGACCGCAACATGACAGGACAACTTATTGGAGGCTAAGTGACGTTTACACTGACAGGAAACAGATGGCGTGCTGTAACCAGTCTGGGCAGGAGTGAGTACCCGTGCCAATGACACTTCCGAGCAACAACTGTCGGTGTTGGAGCCCAGGGATGAGAAGAGAACCGGTTGGAGGCAGCAGGATTTTTTGCCGTTCACACAGCAGGGGAACAGCTGACATTACTGAACCCCAGTAACACAGGAGCAAGTGTTGACTGTGCTAACAGCACTTACAGGCAACAACTGGCGGTGTTGGAGCCCAGGGTCAAGGAGGATGTTTAAATACTAGATCAAGTAATTTCCTTGTTACCTGTCAATTTTAAATGTCTATACTTCAAACAAGAGAAAGATAACCTTTACTACCATAAGATGATGATTTCATTTAAACTAATATCAAGATAAATAAAGAATTGACAAACATAAACACATACATTAGCATGTTGAACAGCAATGCAAACCACAAAATAAATTAGTTAAGGAATCTGCTATACGGTTGTACATAAAAGCATACAAGTACATATCTGAATCCATTAATGATGGATAAGTAACAGTATGTACACCATTTTTATTGTATAGACAATTAATGTCTGACTTCAAAACATCATCAGCATTACAAGTTATCGGTGACATTACTAAAATGTTACATTTGCTGAATAATGTCACTAAACAGTTTATACAAAATTATACAATTTCCATCATGTAATACTCATAATATGTGGCAATAATCATTTTTATTAACAAACATAACCTTTAAAAAGTGCATAGTGCATAGTGAAAATTGCTATTTATGCCTGACTGTCGACTTGCAAGCATGACAACGGATAGATAAGGTATATATAGATGAGACTGCATAGCCACAGATGGTGAATGGCGATGTAATACTGTACCTCAATAAAGTGTGCGTCACTACTACATAATTTTTTTTATATAGCTTTATAAACAGGGTACGTGGATGTATGCTTGCGCCTTTGTTTTGACGCACAGACTGCCTTCCTGCTGAGACGCGTTGGGTAGTGAACAGTTGTGTGCAGTGTTCACTGCAGTCTCTGCGGAATAACCACACTTAGACCTTATAACTTTTCAGACTTTCTTTAACAATCTACCAAGATGAAGAAGGCAGGGAGTAAGGCACGTGGTCGTGGCCGTGGAGTTTCTTCAGGGAGAGGACGTGGGGATTCTGTGGCTGCTGCGGCCCCCAGTGACACAGCATCCACCAGTTTTCCCAGTGAGCGTTCCTTTATGCGCACTTTTGTAGGAGCTCGGAGTACCCCCCTGCTGCGGGAAGAACAAATTGAAGCCGTTGTTGGTTGGATGGCAGCCAATGCATCGACTTCAATTGCTTCCACCTCCTCTCAGGACCACAGCACTGTTGAGCAACCATCTGTCTCTTCACCGCCTGGCAAATTGCCCAGGCAGTCAGCGAGTTCTGTACAGGAGCCAGTTGAGTGTCTGCTTCTGTTCTCAGAATCTATTGGCTTGCAAACAGGGGCCCAGCCAAGCAGCATTCTGTAATGTGAAGAAGAGGGAGTATGCACTGATGCGCAACAGCTGTGTCTCTCTGAATCTGAAGAGGCGGGTGAGACAGTGCCGATGGTCAGCACACCGCAGAACGCATCTGATGATGATGAGACTCAGGTGCCAGTTTCTGTTGAGCATGGTGCTGGCCAGACCACCCAACAGCAGCAGGTGTTGGAAGAGGTTAGTGGAGATGATGAGGTCCAAGACCCAACATGGCGTGAGGAACAGGAAGGTGGTGGGAGCAGCTCAGAGGAATCCTAATAATAATAATATTAATTTATATAGCGCCATCATATTACGCATCGCTTTACAGTTTTGCAGTTTAAGAACACAAGTCATAAGTAACAACGTTAACAATACAATAATTTAAGCTAAATAAGTCGCCCCTGCTCGTGACAGCTTACAATGTACAATGAGGTGGGGGAAATACAAAGTATAGGTGTTTATATACAATGGTGCATTTACAATGATGGTCCAGCCATCTTAAGGGAGTGAGGGATGGAGATAGTGAATGGGCTAGAGACACACACACACATACACACTTACACAGAATACATAGAATGACTTTGATTAGTGAATGTGATAGGCCGCTCTGAACAAATGTGTTTTGAGGGAGCGCCTGAAACCATGTAAATTGTGGATAGTCCTAATTTGTTGGGGTACAGCATTCCAGAGGATTGGCGTAGCGCGGGAGAAGTCTTGGAGTGGGGAGTGGGAGGTACGTATTAGTGCAGAGGTTAGTCGAAAGTCGTTTGCAGAGCGCAGCAGTTGGTTAGGCCGATAGATAGAAATGAGAGAGGAGATGTAGGAGGGGTGCTGCACTGTGGATAGCTTTGTGACTGAGAACCAGTACTTTGGTTGAAAGCTGCGAGAGGCCTAGAGAAGTGGTTAGTGATAGAAGGAAGATAGAGGAAGACATTGCCCCAACGGTACAAACAGGAGGGAGAGTTAGGCTGCAGACTCGGTTGCCTGTAGCCTCCAGTTTGTCACCTGTTCGGAGCAGTTGTCTTCCAAAGTCAAAACGTGCGCTCCCAGGACTTGCACTGCGTGGTCCTTTTTTCACACACTTGCACATGATATTTGCTATGTCAAATGAAAGCTGTCTAATCAAAAATTAAAAATAGCTAAAAGTGTCAGTCACCTCAATACCACAAATATGTGGAAACATGTGCGGACAAAGCACGTAGTTGAGTTACAAAGACAAACTGGAGATGTAGGCCAACCTACAGCAGCACCTACATCTTCAGGTTGTGTTGAAGCCTCTTCATCGAGCTCACACACAGCTGGTTCTGCTTCCTCACAGGATCGCCATGGAAGAACCTCAGTCACTGTTGTCCAGAGACAAAGTGTTATTCCACACATAGCAGCAAGTTCCCTGTCATCCTCACACTCCCAGGCCACAAAACAGCCATCGGTAGCACAGGCATGGGATAAAAGACGGCCATGCTCCGCAAACCATGCACGAGCACAGGCTCTGAATGCTGGCATTGCAAAACTCCTGTCCCTTGAAATGCTGTCATTCAGACTGGTGGAGACAGACAGTTTCCGTAACTGAATATCATTGTCAGTCCCACAATACAATGTGCCAAGCCGATTTCATTTCAGCAGGCAAGCCGTCCCTGGTCTGCAAAAGCATGTTGAGGGAAAAATTAAACATGCGCTACTAAACGCCCTCAGTAGCAAGGACCACCGATGCGTGGACCAGTACCCATTGTTAGGATCTGCTACAACCAGTAAGGAAAGAAGGGAATTCTGTCCCTACAATACAACTAAGCTGAATCCCTACGATGTAACGGGGAACCTGATCCTGCGACCAGACCCGCTAAAGTCCTCATCTAGTGTGAACGAAGACCTATAGTTGCGAGGGAGGAATCCCTACAAGATCTAGGGACTGGGAGAAAAGGTGGACACCTCCTAACATAAATTGTAGCATGGATAATTAAACAGAAAAAAAAATACTTTGCGATCCTAACATCAAGCAAAACTGACTGATTAAGGCACCTAAGCACCCGGCTAGCTTAACAGTAGATAATACAATGAAGTCAAGCAAAGCCAGAAGGGCGGAGCCAGACTAAATAGGGAAAAAAGGTCATGTGACCAGCAAACTGAAACAAAACCTAACCAGAGGGTTCTAACACCCATGGCCAGGGACAATACCTTTCCCTCACTGCCCATTGGGTCAATGTTGTGGAGCCGGGTACTGATCTTGCGAGTGGCGCTGTACGTGTTCTGCCAACTCCAAGGATTGCAGGAATCAAGTCTGTACACATTGACTCCTCCTCCTACTCCAGTTCCTCAGAATCATCGCTGCAGGAGCCGTCACGGTCTACCTCCACATGGACCCGTGAACGTTTACCTGTTGCGACTGATATGAGCACAGCCGTGTCCAAATGTCAACAGGCCGTTCTGAAATTAATTTCCATGGGGAATCTTAGCCACACAGCGCAGGAGCTCTGTAATGCCATAAAGCAGGAGAGCGACGTGTGGTTTTTGGAAGCGAATCTACAGGCAGGCTTGGTAGTGTGTGACAATGGCCGAAATCTGGTGGCAGCTCTGGGCCTTGGCAACCTCACTCACATACCATGTCTGTCATATGTGCTCAACTTGGTCGTGCAGAGTTTTTTGAGGGACTATCCGGATCTTGATGCACTGCTGCACAAGGTCCGCCTAGAGTGCGCTCACTTGCGACGTTCCAGCATGGCCAGATAGCTGATTGCAGCTATGCAACGCAGATTTCGCCTTCATGAACATCGCATCATATGTGACGTACCCACCAGGTGGAATTCCTCGTTACATATGTTGGAGCGGTTGTGTGAGCAGCAGCCAACAGTAATGGAGTATCAGCTGCATCAGGTGCAATCAACTCGCAATTTGCGCCGCTCACACTTCACCACTACTGAGTGGGCCTCTATAATAAGAATAATAATAATAATCTTTATTTATATAGCGCCATAATATTCCGCAGTGCTTTACAGTTTAACAGTTTCAAAACA
>JARQOD010000005.1:353221847-353334930 GCA_033576555.1 Oophaga sylvatica | reverse complement strand
CCCTGTCATCCTCACACTCCCAGGCCACAAAACAGCCATCGGTAGCACAGGCATGGGATAAAAGACGGCCATGCTCCGCAAACCATGCACGAGCACAGGCTCTGAATGCTGGCATTGCAAAACTCCTGTCCCTTGAAATGCTGTCATTCAGACTGGTGGAGACAGACAGTTTCCGTAACTGAATATCATTGTCAGTCCCACAATACAATGTGCCAAGCCGATTTCATTTCAGCAGGCAAGCCGTCCCTGGTCTGCAAAAGCATGTTGAGGGAAAAATTAAACATGCGCTACTAAACGCCCTCAGTAGCAAGGACCACCGATGCGTGGACCAGTACCCATTGTTAGGATCTGCTACAACCAGTAAGGAAAGAAGGGAATTCTGTCCCTACAATACAACTAAGCTGAATCCCTACGATGTAACGGGGAACCTGATCCTGCGACCAGACCCGCTAAAGTCCTCATCTAGTGTGAACGAAGACCTATAGTTGCGAGGGAGGAATCCCTACAAGATCTAGGGACTGGGAGAAAAGGTGGACACCTCCTAACATAAATTGTAGCATGGATAATTAAACAGAAAAAAAAATACTTTGCGATCCTAACATCAAGCAAAACTGACTGATTAAGGCACCTAAGCACCCGGCTAGCTTAACAGTAGATAATACAATGAAGTCAAGCAAAGCCAGAAGGGCGGAGCCAGACTAAATAGGGAAAAAAGGTCATGTGACCAGCAAACTGAAACAAAACCTAACCAGAGGGTTCTAACACCCATGGCCAGGGACAATACCTTTCCCTCACTGCCCATTGGGTCAATGTTGTGGAGCCGGGTACTGATCTTGCGAGTGGCGCTGTACGTGTTCTGCCAACTCCAAGGATTGCAGGAATCAAGTCTGTACACATTGACTCCTCCTCCTACCTCCAGTTCCTCAGAATCATCGCTGCAGGAGCCGTCACGGTCTACCTCCACATGGACCCGTGAACGTTTACCTGTTGCGACTGATATGAGCACAGCCGTGTCCAAATGTCAACAGGCCGTTCTGAAATTAATTTCCATGGGGAATCTTAGCCACACAGCGCAGGAGCTCTGTAATGCCATAAAGCAGGAGAGCGACGTGTGGTTTTTGGAAGCGAATCTACAGGCAGGCTTGGTAGTGTGTGACAATGGCCGAAATCTGGTGGCAGCTCTGGGCCTTGGCAACCTCACTCACATACCATGTCTGTCATATGTGCTCAACTTGGTCGTGCAGAGTTTTTTGAGGGACTATCCGGATCTTGATGCACTGCTGCACAAGGTCCGCCTAGAGTGCGCTCACTTGCGACGTTCCAGCATGGCCAGATAGCTGATTGCAGCTATGCAACGCAGATTTCGCCTTCATGAACATCGCATCATATGTGACGTACCCACCAGGTGGAATTCCTCGTTACATATGTTGGAGCGGTTGTGTGAGCAGCAGCCAACAGTAATGGAGTATCAGCTGCATCAGGTGCAATCAACTCGCAATTTGCGCCGCTCACACTTCACCACTACTGAGTGGGCCTCTATAATAAGAATAATAATAATAATCTTTATTTATATAGCGCCATAATATTCCGCAGTGCTTTACAGTTTAACAGTTTCAAAACACAAGTCATAAGTAACAACGTTAACAATACAATAATTAAAGCAAAATCAGCCGCCCCTGCTGGTGAAAGCTTACAATCTACCATGAGTGGGGGAATACAAAGTACAGGTGTTTATATACAATGGTGTTTTTACAATGATGGTCCAGCCATTTTAAGGGAGTGAGGGATGCATGGAGATAGTGAATGGGCTACACACACAGACTTACACATAGAATGACTTTGATTAGTGAATGTGATAGGCCACTGTGAACAAATGTGTTTTGAGGGAGCGCCTGAAACCATCCAAATTGCGGATAGTCCTAATTTCTTGGGGTACAGCATTCCAGAGGATTGGCGCAGCGCGGGAGAAGTCTTGGAGTCGGGAGTGGGAGGTACGGATTAGTGCAGAGGTTAGTCGAAGGTCATTTGCAGAGTGCAGCAGTCGGTTAGGCCGATAAATATAAATGAGGGAAGAGATGTAGGGGGGTGCTGCACTGTGGAGAGCTTTGTTGGTGAGAACCAGTAATTAGAATTGGATCCTGTAATGAATGGGCAGCCAGTGTAATGAGTGGCGAAGGACTCTATGAAGGACATCTGCCACGTTTTGCGTGCGTTTGATGAGTCAACGCGGATGGCGAGTGCAGATGATGCACTAGTCAGCCTGACTGTCCCCCTTATCTGCCTGCTTCAAAAAACACTGCAAGCACTAAGGCATGAGGTTTTGGAAGAGGTGGAGGATGAGGAGTCACAAATTCCATCACCTTCTGGACAGTCAGCGCAACGTGGTTCCTCACAAAGGGCTGGAGGACTTTCAAAGTACCATGCTGTATCAACAATTGAACCTCCAGAGTCGCTGTCTATATTTTCATAACCATTCCAAACTTTTAATGTATTTACAAAGCACATAATGTACAGTTTTTGTCTATCCTTTTGTAATGCTATTGTGTTTCCATAAAGTGATGTTACAGAATTATGATACAATGTTTTTAAATTTTATGAGTTTTAAATTTTGTAAATTTTTATGTATTTTAAGGACTTTGTGAGGAGGATGAGGAGGAGTCAATGGAGGAGGAAGACATCGCTCCAGAGGGAGGTACACAACGCTCTAGTCAGTATGTAGAGCGAGGGTGGGGTGATGCAGAGCAGGCAGAGATGACGCCTCTTGCAGGGGTCTGCGTTTCTTGGCCAGTTGGGAGTCTGCAGCACAAGGTTGATTTCATGCTGCAGTGCCTGAGAAACGACCGCCGCATCGAACACATTCACACCACGTCTGATTATTGGGTGTACACCCTCCTAGACCCTCGCTACCGGGACAACTTTCAAAGCCTCATCAGACCGTTGAACCGGGAGCGTAAAATGCGGGAGTAACAAGACACACTGCTGCAATTATTATTATTATTATACATTTATATAGCGCCATTTATTCCATGGCGCTTTACATATGACAAGGGAAAAATATAGACAGGTACAATAAAGATGTGCTGGACAAGGGACACACAAGTACAGAAGGAGAGAGGACCCTGCCCGCGAGGGCTCACAGTCTGCAGGGATGGGTGAGAATGCAATAGGAAAGGGTAGAGCTGGTCGTACGATGGTTGAGTACACTGAGGATCATTGCAGGTTGTAAGCTTGTCGGAATCCATAATGTTCTCCATTCCAGCCGAGAGCACTGCTGCTGCTACTGCTTTACAAAGCAGCTCTGTGCGTCGAGGCAGTGGACACAGCTCTGCAACAAGAGGGAGCACAAGTAGCGCCTCTGCACAGGGCAAGACCAGTATGTTCCAAAAGTGGTGAAGTTTTGTGGCAGCGCCACCAATGTCTACACCATCCGAGACGGCTCCAGTCAGCAGGAGGCAACGTTTCCGTAAGATGGTGACAGACGACATGTCTTGCCCACTCAGTGTACTCCCAGGTGGCTCTTCCCCATTCAAGTTTTGAGTCTCTAAGCTGGATGCATGGCCAGAGCTTAGCCAGTATGCATTGGAGGTGCTGGCTTGCCCTGCTGGCAGTGTATTATCGGAGCGCGTCTTTTGTGCTTCAGGTGGTGTACTAACAGACCGTCGCATGCGACTATCCTCCGATAATGTAGACCGGTGTTATTATTCGGTAGCTGAGGAGTGCAGGCAAAAAGGCAATACACCAGAGCAGTTGGAATCTATGAGATTGCAGTACCCTGACTAACCACCACAACTAGAGGCAGCCGTGGAGCGTTCCTACGTTGGTCCTAGACGCCTCGTCACAGCCTGAGAAACTAACTACACCTAAAGATAGAAATAGGAAAGCTATCTGCCCCGGAGCAGAACCCCAAAGATAATAGCAAGCCCCCAAACATGTAATGGCGGTTAGACAAGACGAAATACTGACACAGACAGAAAATAGTATGAGCAAACGTTGGGGCCCAAACTAACTAAATAGAAAAGGATAAGAAGGGTACTTACTGCAATCCCAAAAAAACCCTGAAAGCACCAACTCTACTAATTTCAAAAACACCTGAGATCACACGACCTCTACCACCTAAATTAGCTCTCTGGTGTAACAAAATCAAAACAGCAGCCACTGAAAAAACTGGAAAAAGCAAAAGTACAAACATCAGTGGCTGAACTAAACTGAGAGGGCAAAAGCCCCCTGAGGGGACCCAGAAGGCCCCCACAGAAGTGCAGGACAAAATGCAAAAATCAAGCACAGAAACAAAAAGAAGAAAATGTCTTATCTGTTAGAAGGAGATGCAGACACGATACAGCAGGCTACAAGGGAAACTGGAATCAAGGATTCAGACCAGAACAATTGATCACCGGCAACCCTGATGGGAAGGTGACTCCCTTATATAAGACCAGTCAGTAACACCTGATTCCCAGTCCTCACAATCTTCACTGAACAGACCAGTACCGCTTGTAACCACCAGAGGGAGCCTCTGCTCAGAACTCACCTCAAGCCCATCCACAACAGTACCCCCCCCTTGAGGAGGGGTCACCGAACCCTCATTTGAGCAACCAGGTCGGTCAGGATGAGTTCTATGATACGCACGGATGAGTCTCCTAGCATGGATGTCCGAAGCAAACACCCAAGAATTGTCTTCCTGACCATAACCTCTCCACTTAACCAAATACTGGAGTTTCCGTCTAGAAAAACGAGAATCTAATATTTTCTCAACCACATACTCCAGATTGCCCTCAACCAAAACAGGGTCAGGAGGCACAGCAGCAGGAACCACTGGCTCAACAAACCTCTTCAACAAGGACTTGTGGAACACGTTATGGATCTTAAATGTCCCTGGAAGAAGCAAACGAAAAGAAACAGGATTAAGAATCTCCATGATCTTATAAGGTCCAATGAACCTAGGCTTAAATGTAGGAGATGCTACTCTCATAGGAATATTTTTTGAGGACAACCAGACCAAGTCCCCTACTTTAAACCGAGGACCATCAGTCCTATGCCGGTTAGCAAACCGCTGGGCCCTCTCTTGAGAGAGGGACAACCCCTCCACTACCCGGTCCCAAATCTGCTGCATACGCTCCACAACAGAGTCAACACCTGGACAGACAGAAGCCTCCGTCTGTCCCGAAGAAAATCGAGGGTGAAACCCAGAATTACAGAAAAATGGAGACATCAAAGTGGCAGAGCTAGCCCTATTATTAAGAGCAAACTCAGCCAAAGGCAAAAAAGAAACCCAGTCATCCTGATCAGCAGACACAAAGCATCTTAGATAAGTCTCCAATGTCTGGTTTGTTCTCTCAGTTTGACCATTGGTCTGAGGATGAAACGCCGAGGAGAAAGACAATTGAACACCAAGTTTAGAACAAAAGGTCCTCCAAAATCTGGAAACAAACTGGACTCCTCTGTCAGACACAATGTTCTCAGGAATGCCGTGTAAACGAACCACGTGCTGAAGGAACAAAGGCACCAATTCAGAGGAGGAAGGCAACTTAGGCAATGGCACAAGATGTATCATCTTGGAAAACCTATCACAAATCACCCAGATGGCGGTCATTCTCTGAGAAACAGGAAGGTCGGAAATGAAATCCATAGAGATATGGGTCCATGGTCTCTTGGGCACAGGCAATGGCATCAACAAACCACCAGAGCGAGAGCAAGGCTTGGAGCGAGAGCAAGTCCCGCAGGACTGCACAAATTACCTGACATCACGAGACAAGGTAGGCCACCAAAAGGACCGACTAACCAAGTCTCTGGTATCAAAAATTCCGGGATGCCCAGCCAACGCGGAACAATGAATCTCAGACATCACACTCTTTTTCCACTGGTCCGGGACAAACAATTTTCCAACAGGGCAGCGCTCGGGCCTATCCTCCTGACACCCCTCCAGAGCAAGTCTCAAATTGGGTGAGATGGCGGAAAGAACTACACCCTCTTCAAAATAACAGAAGGATCAGATAACTCAGGAGAGTCCGCAAGGAAACTCCTCGAGAGAGCATCCGCCTTAACATTCTTAGTGCCAGGAAGAAAGGAAACCACAAAATTAAAACGTGTGAAAAACAAGGCCCACCTGGCCTGTCTAGGATTGAGTCGCTTGGCAGATTCCAGATAAACCAGATTCTTATGGTCCGTAAGGACCACCACCCGATGTTTGGCTCCCTCCAGCCAATGTCTCCACTCTTCAAAAGCCCACTTCATGGCCAATAACTCCCGATTACCCACGTCATAATTACGTTCAGTAGGAGAAAATTTTCGAGAGAAAAAGGCACAAGGGTTACTTTTAGAGGTCTCTGGATCTTTTTGGGACAAAACGGCACCTGCCCCAATTTCAGAGGCATCAACCTCCACCTGAAATGGCAGAGAAACATCAGGCTGCCGTAGAACAGGAGCAGAAGTGAATCTCTGCTTAAGTTCCTGAAATGCAGAGACTGCCTCAGGAGGCCAATTCACCGCATCAGAACCCTTTTTGGTCAAATCAGTTAATGGTTTAACAATAACCGAGAAATTACCAATAAATTTACGATAAAAATTGGCAAAACCCAAAAATCTTTGAAGAGCCTTTAATGAAGTAGGTTGGACCCAATCACAGATGGCCTGAACCTTGACCGGGTCCATTTCAATAACAGATGGGGACAAAATAAATCCCAGAAATGAGATCCTCTGTACGCCAAAAAGACACTTTGATCCCTTCACATACAGAGCATTCTCTCTCAAAATCTGGAATACAGTTCGAACATGTTTCACATGAGAGTCCCAGTCATTGGAAAAAATCAAGATATCATCCAAATAAACAATAAGAAATTTATCCACAAAATCCCTGAAAATGTCATTCATGAAGGACTGGAAGACAGAAGGAGCATTAGTGAGCCCAAAGGGCATCACAAGGTACTCAAAATGCCCCTCCTGGGTATTGAATGCTGTCTTCCATTCATCCCCGTGCTTAATGCGAATAAGGTTATATGCCCCCCTGAGGTCAAGCTTGGTAAACCAAGTAGCGTTTTTCACCCTGAAAAACAGGTCAGAAATCAAGGGTAACGGGTATTGATATTTCACAGTAATATTGTTCAAAAGACGATAATCAATACACGGCCTTAATGAACCACCCTTTTTGGCCACAAACAAAAAACCGGCACCTAAGGGTGAAGAGGATGGTCTGATATGACCTTTCTCCAATGACTCCTTGATATAAGACCGCATAGCGTCATGTTCAGGTACAGACAAGTTAAAAAGGCGACCTTTAGGGAATTTACTACCAGGCACTAATTCAATAGCGCAGTCATAGCTCCTATGGGGAGGCAAGGATGCAGATTTACTTTCGCTAAACACATCAGAAAAATCAATCAAAAAGTCAGGAACATCCTGAGCCTGGGGGGAGGCAGAAAAAACAGGAGTGTTGGTATTAACACATTGGCAGCCCCAACTGGTTACAGACACAGATTTCCAATCCAAAACAGGATTATTAAACTGTAACCAAGGGAAACCCAGTACCATAATATCATGCAGATTATACAGAACCAAAAATTTGCAGCACTCTTGATGATCAGGTTCAACCCTCATTATAACCTGAGTAGAGAACTGAGGTTTATACTCAGCCAAAGGGGTAGAATCGATCCCCAGAAGGGGAATAGACTTCTGTAGGGGTATCAAGGGAAACCCACAACGTTTAGCAAAATCATAATCCATCAGGTTAATAGCTGCTCCAGAATCAACGAAAGCCTGAGCAGAAAATGAGAACAGAGAGCATATCAGAGTGACAGTTAGTAAAAACTTAGTCTGAACACTACCCAAGACAACTGAGCGTGCAAAACGTCCTCCCCGCTTAGGGCAGACTGAAATAGCATGAGAGGCATCACCACAGTAGAAACATAACCCATTGCGCTTTCGAAACTCATGACGCTGTGCCCCAGACACCACTCTATCACACTGCATGGATTCAGAAGCAGGTTCACAAGGCAACACTATTCCACGCATACTTCTCCGCTCACGCAAACGTCTGTCAATTTGAATCGCTAATGACATAGAATCATTGAGACCAGAGGGGACAGGGAATCCCACCATAACATCCTTTACATTATCTGACAGCCCCTTCCGAAAAAGGGCCGCCAAAGCGTCGTCATTCCACTTGGTCAGGACTGCCCACCTACGGAATCTCTGACAGTATAACTCAGCGTCATCAAGCCCCTGATTTAATGCCAACAAGGCTTTTTCAGCTTGATCAGTGACATTAGGCTCATCGTACAATAACCCCAAAGCCTGAAAAAATGCATCAACATCACTCAAAACAGGATCCCCAGGTGTCAGGGAAAAAGCCCAATCCTGAGGATCGCCGCGCAGGAGAGAGATGACAATTTGAACCTGCTGCGCTGCATTTCCTGAGGACTTAGATTTTAAGGCAAAAAACAATTTACAATTATTTTTGAAATTCTGAAACTTAGCTCGATCCCCTAAAAACAAATCTGGCATGGGAATCCTAGGTTCCACAACAGGCAACCTAGCAAGATAGGTAGCAATACTCCGAACCTCAGTGGCAAGCTGATCCACACGGCCAGACAACTGTGCAAACTCCATTGAGAGAAAAAAAAAATCCTCCCCAGCACCCAGAGATACAGAGGGAAAAAAAAAAAAAATGCAACAAACAGAAAAATATCTCTGACAACTCTGACAACCTTTTTTTTTTCTTTCACAATATTTTTTCCCTTCTGTGAGTACCATACAATTTTCAATTTTTTGGCCGGTGATACTGTTATGATTCGGTTAGCTGAGGAGTGCAGGCAAAAAGGCAATACACCAGAGCAGTTGGAATCTATGAGATTGCAGTACCCTGACTAACCACCACAACTAGAGGCAGCCGTGGAGCGTTCCTACGTTGGTCCTAGACGCCTCGTCACAGCCTGAGAAACTAACTACACCTAAAGATAGAAATAGGAAAGCTATCTGCCCCGGAGCAGAACCCCAAAGATAATAGCAAGCCCCCAAACATGTAATGGCGGTTAGACAAGACAAAATACTGACACAGACAGAAAATAGTATGAGCAAACGTTGGGGCCCAAACTAACTAAATAGAAAAGGATAGGAAGGGTACTTACTGCAATCCCAAAAAAACCCTGAAAGCACCAACTCTACTAATTTCAAAAACACCTGAGATCACACGACCTCTACCACCTAAATTAGCTCTCTGGTGTAACAAAATCAAAACAGCAGCCACTGAAAAAACTGGAAAAAGCAAAAGTACAAACATCAGTGGCTGAACTAAACTGAGAGGGCAAAAGCCCCCTGAGGGGACCCAGAAGGCCCCCACAGAAGTGCAGGACAAAATGCAAAAATCAAGCACAGAAACAAAAAGAAGAAAATGTCTTATCTGTTAGAAGGAGATGCAGACACGACACAGCAGGCTACAAGGGAAACTGGAATCAAGGATTCAGACCAGAACAATTGATCACCGGCAACCCTGATGGGAAGGTGACTCCCTTATATAAGACCAGTCAGTAACACCTGATTCCCAGTCCTCACAATCTTCACTGAACAGACCAGTACCGCTTGTAACCACCAGAGGGAGCCTCTGCTCAGAACTCATCTCAAGCCCATTCACAACAGACCGGCTTACTTTGCTGAAAATGAACAAGGCATGGATCACGCATGAATTTGCCTGTCCTGTTTCCGATTAAATAACTGGTTGGCAACGTTATACATGTATCCTGTTATGTTCATCTTTCTACCACCTGAACTGCACAGTCATGGCCAAAAGTTTTGATAATGACACAAATATGATATTTTCACATGATCTGCTGCCCTCTGGTTTTTATGTGTGTTTGACAGATATTTTTTATCACAGACAGAAATATAATTGCAAACATATGAGTAACAAAAGCTTATATTGACAGTTAGAATGAGTTAATGCAGCAAGTCTAATTTTGCAGTGTTGACCCTTCTTCTTCAGGACCTCTGCAATTCTCCCTGGCATGCTCTCAATCAACTTCTGGACCAAATCCTGGCTGATAGCAGTCCATTCTTGCACAATCAATGCTTTCATTTTGTCAGAATTTTTACGTTTTTGTTTGTCCACCCGTCTCTTGATGATTGACCACAAGTTCTCAATGGGATTAAGATCTGGGGAGTTTCCAGCCCATGGACCCAAAATCTCTATGTTTTGTTCCCTGAGCCATTTTGTCACTCCATAACTTAGGCAAATCAAACTCACATCATGCCTCAAAAGCTGCATTGTTGGAAGTGCATAATGTGGGTTGAACTTTGACAACAGCTGCAGTGCGAATGTTTGCCTTCATTGTTCTTGGCTTTTAAATAAAAGCATACAAGTAAATATAATAATACCTGAAAACCTCAGACTAGAGTGAACACTTCACACAACTGTTCACTTGCTGTGAAAGGCCTTTTTGTGGACTTCTATTATGTTTGCAAGCAATGTATTGTATTTTGATAGAAGAGCGTCACACTAATAGATTTTAGTAAATTGGAAATAGAATAAAGCAGCACCAATTTTAGAAAAAATGACAAGGATGAGCAAGTGACAGACACTCAGCAGAGTACACGCAGCGGTGGTTGAAGTAAGTGGAGCGGGATCTACACTCCTAGCAAAAATTTAAACCTCAGACTAGAGTGAACACTGAACACAACTGTTCACTTGCTGTGAAAGGCCTTTTTGTGGACTTCTATTATGTTTGCAAGCAATGTATTGTATTTTGATGGAAGAGCGTCACACTAATAGATTTTAGTAAATTGAAAATAGAATAAAGCAGCACCAAATTTAGAAAAATGACAAGGATGAGCCAGTGACAGACACTCAGCAGAGTACACGCAGCGGTGGTTGAAGTAAGTGGAGCGGGATCTACACTCCTAGAAAAAATTTAAACCTCAGACTAGAGTGAACACTGAACACAACTGTTCACTTGCTGTGAAAGGCCTTTTTGTGGACTTCTATTATGTTTGCAAGCAATGTATTGTATTTTGATGGAAGAGCGTCACACTAATAGATTTTAGTAAATTGAAAATAGAATAAAGCAGCACCAATTTTAGAAAAATGACAAGGATGAGCCAGTGACAGACACTCAGCAGAGTACACGCAGCGGTGGTTGAAGTAAGTGGAGCAGGATCTACACTCCTAGCAAAAATTTAAACCTCAGACTAGAGTGAACACTGAACACAACTGTTCACTTGCTGTGAAAGGCCTTTTTGTGGACTTCTATTATATTTGCAAGCAATGTATTGTATTTTGATGGAAGAGCGTCACACTAATAAATTTTAGTAAATTGAAAATAGAATAAAGCAGCACCAATTTTAGAAAAATGACAAGGATGAGCCAGTGACAGACACTCAGCAGAGTACACGCAGCGGTGGTTGAAGTAAGTGGAGCGGGATCTACACTCCTAGCAAAAATTTAAACCTCAGACTAGAGTGAACACTGAACACAACTGTTCACTTGCTGTGAAAGGCCTTTTTGTGGACTTCTATTATGTTTGCAAGCAATGTATTGTATTTTGATGGAAAGAGCGTCACACTAATAGATTTTAGTAAATTAAAAATAGAATAAAGCAGCACCAATTTTAGAAAAATGACAAGGATGAGCCAGTGACAGACACTCAGCAGAGTACACGCAGCGGTGGTTGAAGTAAGTGGAGCGGGATCTACACTCCTAGAAAAAATTTAAACCTCAGACTAGAGTGAACACTGAACACAACTGTTCACTTGCTGTGAAAGGCCTTTTTGTGGACTTCTATTATGTTTGCAAGCAATGTATTGTATTTTGATGGAAGAGCGTCACACTAATAGATTTTAGTAAATTGAAAATAGAATAAAGCAGCACCAATTTTAGAAAAATGACAAGGATGAGCCAGTGACAGACACTCAGCAGAGTACACGCAGCGGTCTTTGAAGTAAGTGGAGCGGGATCTACACTCCTAGCAAAAATTTAAACCTCAGACTAGAGTGAACACTGAACACAACTGTTCACTTGCTGTGAAAGGCCTTTTTGTGGACTTCTATTATGTTTGCAAGCAATGTATTGTATTTTGATGGAAGATCGTCACACTAATAGATTTTAGTAAATTGAAAATAGAATAAAGCAGCACCAATTTTAGAAAAATGACAAGGATGAGCCAGTGACAGACACTCAGCAGAGTACACGCAGCATTAGTTGAAGAAGTAACTGGAGCGTGATCTGCATTTAAAAAAAAAAAAAAAAAATACCTCACAGACTGCAGTGAACACTGAAACACAACTGTTCACTATCTGTGAAAGGCTCCTTTCTGTACTTCTATAGTGTTTGCAACCAATGTATTGTTTACGGATGGAAGCGCATCACACTATAATATCTATTGAATGGAGCAGCTAGAATTACACTAAAGAAAAAAAAAAAAGAGTCTGTGAGTGACACGTGCAGATGCCTACAGACAGCGTTGGATGCAAAGCAAACTGCAGCGTCACCTGCACTTTCACACACACACCTTGCACAGAGCTGTTAAAACAACACTGCAAGGCAAAAGGAAGCTTTACACAGCGGTTGGTAAACTAGCCTGCCTAAAGCAAAGTACACAAAATCGCAATCTCTAACTGTCCCTCTGAGTCAGCAGAGCAGCGTTCTGTCCCTAACTGAGTTCACAGCACAGTGACGCTAAAATGGCGGCGGCGCCTTTTATAGTGCATTCTGACATCATTTCAGCAGCCAATCACAGCCATGCCATTAGTTAAGATGACCGCAGCAGTACAGGATGTGCCCACACTTCGTAGGATTCCTCATTGGCTGACTAAAATCACAGTGCCTCTCAAAGAATTATGGGAACTTCTGATTCCGGTATACGATATAGGAAAAATATCGGAACTAAGTATCGGAATTCCGATACAGCGAATATCGGCCGATACCTGATACTTGCGGTATCGGAATGCTCAACACTAATCATAACTCCATACAGCATGAAATACACATACCACTATGATGCAGAGAACCACCCGGGAGGCAGATAAAGAAGGAGGGAAGGAGCAGGACACACACGCGTCACCCCATGTGCTGCTCCCACTTCTGGGTCCTCGGAAGTGAATGATCAGGCAGAGGGCGCGGCGCGCACTAACGACGTCATCATGCCCTCTGCCTGAACATTCACAGCCAGAGGAGTCGGACGTGGAGGTCGGAGCAGCACGCAGCGGTGGACCGGGGACAGGTAAATATCGCTATACTCACCCCTCCGCCGGCACGTCACTCTCTGCAGCCTCTGCTGTTCTCCCGGCGGTCTCCGCAGCTCTTCCTTTCTACAGCGGTCACGTGGTACCGCTCATTAAAGTCATGAATATGTGCATATTCATGACTTTAATGAGCGGTACCATGTGACCGCTGCAGGAAGGAGCCGAAGATCGTGGGAGAAGCAGGGGGGCTGCAGAGACGCGTCGGCAGAGGGGTGAGTATGATCCGACACCCCCGCTCCCCCTCCCCCGCCGACCCCGAGTATATACGGTAATTAAAGGAGATAGTACTGTCAGCACAGCACAGCTGCCAAACCGCAGCGGCCGTCGCGGGCCCCCTCACCCATCCGGGCCCCATAGCAGCTGCGTGGTCTGCTACTATTGACGGTATGCCACTGCGTACAGTATAAGTGATTAGACTACTTTGTTCTGCGGGTTGGTGCGATTACAGAGATATCAGATTAATTTCTGGTTTTTCTGTTCGGCAGCTGCCACACACTAAAAGATGATTTTTTTTTGCAAAAACTAGTTTTTGCATCACCATGTTTTGAGAGCTATAATTTTTCCATATTTCTGCAGACAGAGTCATGTTAAACTTGTTTTTTTGCGGGACAAGTTGCCATTTTTATTGGTACCATTTTTGGACACATGACATTTTTTATCACTTTCTATTACAATTTTTTGAAGACAGAATGAACAAAAACCAGCAACTCCTTTTTTGCTTTTTTCTTATGTCATGCTGCGTGTGGAAAAATTGATAAGGCAGCTTTATTCTTTGGATCAGTATGATTACAGCAATACCACAGTTATATTTTTTATAGTTAAAAAATTAATTATTTTTGCATCACTTTATTCTGAGAGCTATAACTTTTATCATTTTCCTCTGATGGAGCTGTATGGTTGCTTGTTTTTTGCAGAACAAGATGACATTTTCAGTTATACCATTTTTATTCACATTTATCTTTTTATTTATTATTTTGTTCGGTAGTATGATAATATGGAATTGTTTTAACTAAGTTTTTTGTGGTGTTCATTAAAGGGGGTTAATTAGCAGGACAGTTTTATAAATTGGGTAGATCGGGATGCAGCGATATCAAATATGCATACTTTTTTGCAATGCTTTACAAACTGTCAGCGCATGTTCTGAACATGGTGCAGCAAGTTTGCCAGCTCTAGTGACCACATTGGGTCACCATGGCAACCTCACAATGACGTCATGGGTTGTGCAGTTGGAGACCAGAGAGGGCTCCTTTCCGCTGCATGCCCGCTAAATGCTTCGATCGCACCTGCACTGACTTATGACCGTCAGCTGTCAGAACAGCTTCTGTGCTCGCAAAATCGCCATGATGTATCAATATTTCCAAGGTCAGTGAGTACCAGCCAACCTAAACATATAGATATTTCCAAAGTAGTAAAAGGGTTAAAGCTAGTTTATAAACTAATAAAGCAATCTTATATACACATATGGATAAATAGAATTGATACATAAATAGTAGTAGATAGATAGATAGATAGATAGATAGATAGATAGATAGATGATAAAGATAGATAGATAGATAGATAGATAGATAGATAGATAGATAGTGTGAAGGGAATCCCCTTCCTTCCACGTCACCAATGTGACATACTACACAGGCACAGCTCTCCGGCGCTCCCTTTGTCTCTCAGGTCAGTAAGGGAACTGCACCTAGAGAAAATGGCCGCCGGGGAGGGTGTCCTGATACCCACTGGGTATTCTAATATTCGTGATCAGAGTAAAAGCATCAGCCCAAAATTAATTTTATGGTTTAATTGCCTTAAGGGCACACTAGATAATTACAGAAATATACAGTAAGCTATACAACGGAATTACAGTGGATTTGCAGTCAGAGTAAAATACAACAATAATGGTACAAGGCATAGAGGTATTAAGCTAGAGGTCAATATTACCAGGTTGTAGGTTGCATGTGGAGGCAGGGAACTCTGCGATCCACAGGTAAGAATGTTAGTTGCTGGACAGTCCCCCAAAATGTATGCCGCTGCTCCATTGGCAGATCTGTCCCTTGTTCCTTCTTAGACCTTCATCATCTTGGCTTCTGTGAGAATAAAGAAAGTCTGCCGTCCGCTCACAGTTCTTAAACCTGCTAGGTCCCTACCCTCGGTGTCAGAGGGTGGGCTGATAATCTCCACCCTTAGCTCCCTGCAGAATTTATTCCCAAAATCTAACAAAGGGGTTAAATTCCTCCAGGATGATCGGATCAGGGCACGAGAGGTACCAGCGGATGTGTAAGGTTCTTTGTCTCTGTTGACATGTTCCTTGAAACTCAGTTTTCCGTCGGCCATTTTGCTTTCTGTCTTTCTGCAGCTCTTGCCCTCAGTTAATATGGAGTTTCCAGTTTTCATGTTCCCGCCCTGATTCTTCCCTCTTGCTTCTTAAGCAGCCTCAGCTGAACAATCAGTGCTCCTGAATCAAGCCTCAGTCAGTCTGTGACCTGACTCATGGAAACCTTGGACTTGTACTCCAGCTATTCCCTACTGAGGAACCTTGGAACACTTTTGGACTCTGGAAACCTGCTGTTTGGTGAATCCATGTTTGCAGAGGAATTACGGTACAGAGAAGAGATCCTGAACCTGCTTTGGAGATTTATTGTAGTGCTTGAAGTTACTCTGGCCTGCTGTGTCTCCTGTCGCTGTTCCTGCAAACTGTGTGAACTTTTCAGCATGTTTGTATGAAGTAATACAAGTCATTTCATTTCAACCTATGTCTCCTGTGTTTTCCTCGCACCCAAGCACAAGACGCTATAGGAACTGTACACTATACATGACAAGATTCAGGAGCCAATGTTTAGTGTCTGCTGTGTCTGGGAAAGCCGTGTCTGCTGTGACTGTGGATATCAGATGTCCGTTTAATACCTTATGTGATGACAGTGGTTGTGACTTCTCACAACCATTCCAGGTGAGCGCATTCCCTTAAAATTTTACTCTGGAGTGTTACCACAGGTAAACACTATTGGTTTTTTTTTTTTTTCCTTCCTCTTCTCCTTCCAGCACTTCTGCCTTAAAAGATCTGGAAGATGGAGGCCCGCATAAAGGAACTTTGCGGAGTGACTGATACAATCCTTTCAGATGTACAGACTTTAAAAACCCGTTTTGCAAGCCTACAGGACCTCACTAATCATAATTTGCAAGTGTTTGGACAGACTACCCAGGAATTGCGAGCCAGGATTGAGGCTCTAGAGGAACGAGCCCAGGCTCCTGCCATAACCCCGAGTTCTGGGATCCCCAAGTTACCTCCTTTTCGTTTTGGCGGTGAACGTGAGAAATTCAGGGGATTTATTAATCAATGCAATTTATTTTTCTCTGCACATGCTTCACAATTTCCCACTGAACGATCCAAAGTGCTTACTATAATCATGTTGCTTACCAATAAGGCTTTGATGTGGGCAAACCCTCTGATTGAGACTGAGGATGATTGTTTGAATCACCTTGATGCTTTTATTTCAGCCATGGGCAGGTGTTTGATGACCCCAATCGAGGTGCAACAGCTGAAGCAGCCATGTTAACTTTGCGCCAAGGTAAGCGTTCAGTAGCCGAATATGCCCTGGATTTCAGGAGATGGGCTCTTGATACCACTTGGGACACTTCAGCTAAAAAATCTATTTTTCGGAAAGGGTTGTCTCCACTGATTAAGGATGAACTTGCTCGTGCCGACCCTCCCACTGCGTTAGGTGACTTTATTAACTATTGTATCCGTATTGATGCTTGTCTGACTGAACGCAGACAAGAGAGATGGTTCGAAAATAATCGCACTAACCTTTTACTACCTTCCTCCTCAGCTAAGGAACCTTTGAGTAGGATCACAAGGGAACCAGAACCTGAACCCATGCAGGTGGACTCTTTACAAAGACGGGTTAGTGATGCACGCAAAGAACATCGTATAAAGGAAAATCTATGTTTCTACTGTGGTAAGTCAGGGCACTTCATTATAAACTGCCCCAGCCGTTCTCGTAAGACTACTGCAGCAGTCATTCACTGTGAGAGTTGCGAGAGGAGCTCTGTCATGTCCGAGCCTCAGACTCCAGAGAGATCTGCTGCAAGGATCTTGATTTCTCGGACTTAAACTCTGTTAGTTCTGGGGACGATGACGGTATAAATGCTGCAATTTTTCAAGTTTCCTCAGCGGTGTCCCAGCTGAGTTGTAAAAGAAACAATTCTCATTGCTTCCTTTCCATCAAACTCTGGGTTGACTCAGTCTGGGTGTCTAGCTCTGCTATAATCGACTCAGGAGCAAGTGGAAATTTTATGGATATCTCCTTTGCTCTGAAACAGGGGATACGTTCAGTGAAGAAGGCTACTCCAGTACAGATGGAGACTGTGGATGGCTCTCTACTGACTTCTGGACCAGTGGATCAAGAAACAGAGCCTTTGAGGGTCCTTATGGGTAAAGATCATCAGGAGAAAATGTATTTTTTGCTTATCTCTTCTCCCCACTTTCCCATTATTCTAGGGCTACCATGGCTGCAGGCGCAGAATCCTACAATTAACTGGGAGACCAAGGAATTACACTTTCCGGAGAAACAGATGAGTCAAGGAGTTTCAGCTTGCTCTGTTCCTAAAGGAACCATGTCAGTCCCTGAACTACCAGCTGTATACCAGGACTATGTGGATTTATGTGACAAGAAGAACGCTGATCAGCTTCCTCCTCACCGTCCATATGATTGTCCAATTGAATTATTGCCTGGAGCCGAGATACCTTTTGGTAAGATCTACCCCCTAGCGGGGCCCGAGCTAAAAGCTTTGAAGGATTATATAGACGAAAATTTAGCCAAGGGCTTCATACGCCCCTCTTCATCTCCTGCAGGTGCACCCATCTTCTTTGTGAAGAAGAAAGATGGATCTCTGAGACCCTGCATAGACTATAGGGAACTCAATAAGGTTACTATTAGAAACCGTTATCCATTGCCTTTAATCCCTGAGTTGTTGGAGAGAGTGCGGCATGCCAAAATTTTCTCTAAACTGGATCTCCGTGGGGCCTATAACTTGGTCCGTATTAGACCTGGGGATGAATGGAAGACTGCTTTCAGGTCACGCTATGGACACTTTGAATATCTAGTTATGCCTTTTGGTCTGAGTACCGCCCCAGCCACTTTCCAACACTTCGTGAATGATATCTTCAGGGATCTCCTAGATACATTTGTGGTGATTTATCTGGATGATATTCTAATTTTTTCTAACTCCACAGAGGAACATCATGGACATGTGAGAATGGTCTTAGAACGCCTAAGACAAAACCATCTCTACATCAAACTTGAAAAATGTGAATTCCATAGGACCGAAATTCAATTTCTGGGGTATGTACTATCTACGCAAGGGATTAGTGTGGATGGAAGCAAGACCCAAGCCATCAAGGATTGGCCAATTCCTAGAAATGTGAAGGAGGTGCAGCGATTCATCGGGTTTGCCAACTTCTATAGACGTTTCATTAAGAATTTTTCTGAGGTAGTGTCACCTATCACCCAACTTACCCGGAAACAGTCTAGGTTCTCCTGGACCCCGCAAGCTCAGGAAGCATTTTCCTGTTTAAAGGATAAATTTACCACCGCACCTATCTTAGTACATCCCAACCCCGAGCTTGCCTTCATAATAGAGGTGGATGCTTCAGACTGTGCCGTTGGAGCTATACTCTCTCAGAGAACAGGTGAGAAGAATGTCTTGCATCCCTGTGCCTTCTTTTCCCAGCAGTTGTCTTCGGCTGAGAGGAACTACGATGTGGGCAATAGAGAATTGTTGGCCATTATTGCCGCCTTCAAGGAATGGAGACACCTTCTTCAGGGAGCTGCACAGCAAATAGTCGTCCTGACAGACCATCGTAACCTTGAATTTATCAGGTCGGCTAAGTGCCTGACTCCTCGCCAGGCTCGCTGGAATCTTTTCCTAAACCAATTTAATTTTGTCGTTTCTTATAGACCAGGATCGCGCAATGGAAAGGCTGATGCACTCTCTAGGATTCATTCAGCAGAGACACGTCCACTTACTCCTCCTAAGACTATTCTTCCTGACTCTAGATTCCTGGGAGTGATTCATAATCAAGACCTACTTAAGGACATCAAGGAAGCATACCATGCGGATTCTTTGTTGGCTCAACCCCCAAGGGACGTAAGTCTTGTCTTTAAGAATGGTGTGTGGATTCAGGGACAACGTCTGTATATACCTGAAACAGTCAGATTGAGAGTATTGCAACTCATCCACGATTCCAAGATAGCCGGGCATAGGGGAATTCTAAAGACACAAGAATTTCTTTCTCGTTTCTTTTGGTGGCCCACTTACAGGAAAGATGTCTTAAACTATGTCACTTCATGTGAAGTCTGTGCAAGATGCAAAACACCTCGCTCCTCACCAACTGGTCTGTTGCAACCTCTTCCCACCCCGTCCCGCCCGTGGGGATCCATTTCTATGGACTTCATTGTGGAGTTACCAACCTCTCAAGGGAAGAACACCATTCTAGTGGTGGTTGACCGTCTAACAAAGGCAGCTCATTTTATCCCTTGTGTCGGCTTACCCACTGCAAAACAGACATCAGACTTGATGATTAAGAATGTGTTTCGCTTACATGGAGTACCGGATGAGGTCATTACGGATCGAGGTGTGCAATTCACTTCAAGGTTTTGGCAAAATTTCTGTGCAGCATTGGACATTAAAGTAAACCTTTCTTCTGCTTTTCATCCCCAGACTAATGGACAGACAGAACGAACCAATCAGACCCTGGAGCAGTATCTCCGCTGTTTTATCTGCCACCTACAGGATGATTGGGTGGATCTACTTCCACTGGCTGAGTTCTCTTATAACAACTCTCAGAGCGCCTCCACTAAGCAGTCTCCTTTTTACTCCAATCTAGGTTATCATCCTAACATTCTTCCTCGATTTCCCATAGATACGCCCTTGCCGGCAGTGGCTGAAAGAATCACTTCTTTACAAAAGAATATGGATCTTCTAAAGGAAAATCTAGAATTGGCTCAGGAAAGGTACAAGAAAGCAGCAGATAAATTTCATAAACCTGCACCAGCTTTCAAGGTAGGAGATTTGGTCTGGCTGTCAACCAGAAATCTTAAATTAAAGATTCCATCGTCTAAATTGGGACATAAGTACATTGGACCTTATAAGATCAATAAGATTATAAGTGCTGTTGCTTGTCGTCTTCAACTGCCCAGAACTATGAGAATCCACCCTGTCTTTCATGTATCCCTACTAAAGGCTGCAACACCCAATACGTTTCCTGGACGTTCTTCTCCTTGCCCTGACCCAGTGCTGGTCGATGGTCAGGAAGAATTTATGGTGGAAAGGATTCTAGATTCCAGGTTGTACAGAAATCAGTTGCAATATTTGATTAGATGGCAGGGCTACCCAGTGGAGGACAACTCATGGGAACCAGTCAATAATGTAAATGCTCCTCGCCTGCTCCGCCAGTTTCATCAGAGGTACCCTGACAAGCCTGGTCTGAGGTCATCCGGAGGTTGTCCCTAAGGGGGGAGTAATGTAAGGTTCTTTGTCTCTGTTGACATGTTCCTTGAAACTCAGTTTTCCGTCAGCCATTTTGCTTTCTGTCTTTCTGCAGCTCTTGCCCTCAGTTAATATGGAGTTTCCAGTTTTCATGTTCCCGCCCTGATTCTTCCCTCTTGCTTCTTAAGCAGCCTCAGCTGAACAATCAGTGCTCCTGAATCAAGCCTCAGTCAGTCTGTGACCTGACTCCTGGAAACCTTGGACTTGTACTCCAGCTATTCCCTACTGAGGAACCTTGGAACACTTTTGGACTCTGGAAACCTGCTGTTTGGTGAATCCATGTTTGCAGAGGAATTACGGTACAGAGAAGAGATCCTGAACCTGCTTTAGAGATTTATTGTAGTGCTTGAAGTTACTCTGGCCTGCTGTGTCTCCTGTCGCTGTTCCTGCAAACTGTGTGAACTTTTCAGCATGCTTGTATGAAGTAATACAAGTCATTTCATTTCAAAACTATGTCTCCTGTGTTTTCCTCGCACCCAAGCACAAGACGCTATAGGAACTGTACACTATACATGACAGGATGCAGTATGTTTTGCCTGTCGAGTGGAGATCAAACCTGGCCCGATTGGGTCTCTGTGGAGGGCCAATCTCTATATATCAGGCCCCCGAGCCATCACCGACTCGGGAGTTTCACTGTCAGAAGCCCGAGGTCCGCAGGATCACGCAGATATTTATTATGAGTCTGTACCTAGAAAGATGTGCTCATAATTCATAATCCTAGAATGGAGACTTAGTGTCTGGGAAATACAATGGATGTGTTTTCTGTGTCTAGCTGGCAGCTATAATCTAATTGAAGCCCCCAGGCATCTCCAGGCCCCATGCTGATGTGGCTCCAGACTCCACCTTTGAAGTCTGGTTTTTGGCCAGACCTACTTAGCATACTAAAAGGCCTGGTTATTTACAGTGGAGACTAAACCCTATTGTCTTCAATATGCCTAAGGCCATGGGGAATTACAGCAGTTAGCTGCAGTGAATCTGTGAATTCAGACAAAATAGCACCTGGGAACAGACAAAATGGCGGCTGGAACAGGCCATATCCAAGATGGTGGCTGTTCCTTTCTCACACCTCCCTACTTTAGAGGGTGCTAGGGGGTATCACATTCCTGTGTTCCCCCATGCACCCTTCCACACCCTCCCCTTGCCGGGACAACTCATCAGCGTTTCCATGGTCCATGTCTCTTTTGTGGCGAATGGTGAAGTGGTACTGCTGGAGAGCGAGGCTCCAGCGTAGCAACCTCCCATTCGTCCCAGAGACCGTGTGTAACCAGCTGAGGGGGTTGTGGTCTGTTTCCACTGTGAATTGGCGTCCGTACAAGTATGGCTGCAGACGCTGCAGGGCCCACACAATTGCCAGACATTCCTTCTCCATCGTGGAATAGGCATTTCTACACGCACGGCTACAACCGCAGATGTGTCAAGCATGGTTATGACCGAGCAAGGAGAACTCCACGTCGCCAGTTGCTAGAGGGTGTCAGATCCAAAACATCCCTTGATCATGATGGACCAATATGTTTCATCACGATGTATAATCAGGTATGGCACGATATGCGTGCCATCCTTCAAAAGCATTGGTCTATCCTTGAATTGGATCCTACCCTGAGAACGTCTGTGGGCAGTTTCCCACTGATAACTTCCAGGAGATCCAGAAATCTCTCGGATCTCCTGGTAAGGAGCATTACGTTCCGGCTCCTAACAATCCTTTTGGTAGTGGCAATCCTCAGGTGGGCTCACTTCCATGTGGACATTGCTTGGCCTGCGCCAATGTCCTGCGCTGCTCCTCCTTTACCTCTGCTGATGGATCAAAAGACTTTACCATCAGGCAACGTATATCTTGTGGTACTTCGAATGTAGTATACTATGCAACATGCCCATGTCCCAAGATATACGTGGGCCTTACTACCAGAGAGTTGAGAATACGAGTAAGGGAGCATGTGCGGGACATTGGCGCAGCCAAGACTGTGACAGATTCAGTCGATCTCAAAACAATCCGTCGTCATTTTTTGTCGCACCATAAATGTGATGCTGGATTACTGAAAATTAGAGGGATCGCTGCACTCCACCTAGGGATTAGGGGAGGAAAAATACAAAGCTCCTCGCACAGATGGAAACAAGGTGGATTGTGCTTCTGGATACTGTCACTCCAAAGGGCCTCAATGAGTCTTTAAGTTTTGCCCCATTTCTGTAGCTCATTTTACGTTCTCCCTGTATCATTTTTGTTGAATTATGGATATGATTTTTCTCCACTCTTTTTTTTCTCCCCCTCCTCATATACCTTCCACCCTCTCCTTTTGTATTCAGGGGATGGTTTGCTTTTAAGTATTGTTTTTAATTTGTGTGTTTTTTTATTATTCTTTACACTCAGTGATTATAGTGGCTGTTTTGGGTCTTGAACTTGACTCCTGGGGCTCATACTGAATCATCTCTGTAATCTGACATTCGGGATGAAGATATGGATGAAGAATATACTGCTTTGAGATCTCATTGTGCTTTTGCCCCCATCGTGATAATTACCTTGGATTCTAGTTACGATGTTTTAGTATATATGACTTGTTTATGCTGTATACAATGATATCCATGAACTGTATACTCTGTGTATCTATGGGGTGATGGCGCCAGCACACTTTGAGACAGATACTCTCCTTTGTTTATTATAGTGAACATTCTCTGTGCTCAGATATCTCGACTTTTCTTACTCTCCTTTTCCCCTTTGCACTTAATAACCCCCTTTGTGTCTGTGTAGCGATGGCTGAGCGCATCTCCCCGCGCCCCCTGGTGGCTGGTCGGCGTATGGGCGTCTTAGTTGTTGTCTTTCCGCCACACAGGACTTTGTGGGCCCGGTGCGCACGCGCCAAGCATTCCAAAGCTCCACAGCTTCCGGCTTTACACATACACATGACAGGGACTCTCCCCATACAGCTGAGGACCTGTCAGTTCTCTCTGCCCATGCGCGACTTGCGCGCAACACTATTGGCTACAATTTTACATGTGACCAGAATTGTGGGGCTTTTTAAAGGCCCTTTGCATCCACTACACTAATCCCCTTGAGGAAGGGACACTTTGCTGTTGCGAAACGTACGTCGGGGCGCTCACCATCCCCTGCATAGACTCTTCTACCTCTACAACTTGGTAAGATTGACTATTTGCACTAACTATGCACTTTACTTTTTGCTAAAGGATACCCTGGGTCCAAAGTCTCATGTGAAATATTGTGCAATATTGGTTCCATTGTGACCTTTCTTTTTGGTACCCCATGGGTATACACTATCTTTATTATGCTGCTATTTGTTCATAGAATCATTGCCATTGTTACCTTTACTTACCATCTACATGATAAGCTTTTGAGGCATTAGAGTGCTGTGTGAGGTGGTGTTTTTCTTGCATTTGTCATCTGATTCACTGTGCTTATATTGATGTTTATGACTTTTGACTAATAAATGTCATGTTTTATGATTTATAAAAAACGCTGCTTAGCTCTGTTTTTCTCTTAGATTTTCAGTTTCTTGGGAGCTGGTGTATTTTACCCAGATGTGGCATCACTGTACAGTCATGGCCAAAAGTTTTGAGAATGACACAAATATTAATTTTTACAAAGTCTACTGCTTCACTTTTTCTAATGGCAATTTGCATATACTCCAGAATGTTATAAAGAGTGATCAGCTTAACAGCAATTACTTGCAAAGTCAATATTTGGCTAGAAAATGAAGTTTATCCCCAAAACACATTTCAACATCATTGCAGCCCTGCCTTAAAAGGACCAACTAACCTCTTTTCAGTGATTGCTCCATTAACACAGGTGTGGGTGTTGATGAGGACATGGCTGGAGATCAATCTGTCATGATTAAGTAAGAATGACACCACTGAACACTTTAAAAGGAGGCTGGTGCTTGGCATCAAGAACTTCAAGGAGAGAGGTTCTATTGTTGCCAAAAAGGCTCCAGGGCGCCCAAGAAAGACCAGCAAGCGCCAGGACCGTCTCTTAAAAGTGTTTCAGCTGCGGGATCGGGCTACCAGCAGTGCAGAGCTTGCTCAGGAATGGCAGCAGGCAGGTGTGAGTGCATCTGCACGCACTGTGAGGTGGAGACTCTTGGAGCAAGGCCTGGTCTCAAGGAGGGCAGCAAAGAAGCCACTTCTCTCCAGAAAAAATCATCATGGACAGACTGATATTCTGCAAAAGGTACAGGCAGTGGACTGCTGAGGACTGGGGAAAAGTTATTTGCTCTGATGAATCCCCTTTTCGATTGTTTGGGACATCAGGAAAACGCCTAATTCGGAGAAGACAAGGTGAGCGCTACCACCAGTCTTGTCTCATGCCAACTGTTAAGCATCCTGAAACCATTCATGTGTGGGGTTGCTTCTCAGCCAAGGGAATCGGCTCTCTCACAGTCTTGCCTAAAAACACAGCCATGAATAAAGAATGGTGCCAGAATGTCCTCCAAGAGCAACTTCTCCCAACCCTCCAAGAGCAGTTTTGGCGATCAACAATGCCTTTTCCAGCATGATGGAGCACCTTGCCATAAAGCAAAGGTGATAACTAAATGGCTCAGGGAACAAAACATAGAGATTTTGGGTCCATGGCCTGGAAACTCCCCAGATCTTAATCCCATTGAGAACTTGTGGTCAATCATCAAGAGACGGGTGGACAAACAAAAACCTAAAAATTCTGACAAAATGAAAGCATTGATTGTGCAAGAATGGACTGCTATCAGTCAGGATTTGGTCCAGAAGTTGATTGAGAGCATGTCAGGGAGAATTGCAGAGGTCCTGAAGAAGAAGGGTCAACACTGCAAATATTAACTTGCTGCATTAACTCATTCTAACTGTCAATATAAGCTTTTGTTACTCATATGTTTGCAATTATATTTCTGTCTGTGATAAAAACATCTGTCAAACACACATAAAAACCAGAGGGCAGCAGATCATGTGAAAATATAATATTTGTGTCATTCTCAAAACTTTTGGCCATGACTGTATATTCGGTCTGGGTATCTCTAAGTATATATATTTGGGACCATATGTGTTATTAGGTAAGAATCTTAGTTGCTGGACAGTCCCCCAAAACGTGTGCCGCTGCTTCCTTTGGCAGATCTGTCCCTTGATCCTTCTTAGATCTTCATCGTCTTGGCTTTTGTGAGAATAGAGAGAGTCTGCCGTCCGCTCACAGTTCTTAAACCTGCTAGGTCCCTACCCTCGGTGTCAGAGGGTGGGCTGATAATCTCCACCCTTAGCTCCCTGCAGAATTTATTCCCTTGATGATTGACCACAAGTTCTCAATGGGATTAAGATCTGGGGAGTTTCCAGGCCATGGACCCAAAATCTCTATGTTTTGTTCCCTGAGCCATTTAGTTATCACCTTTGCTTTATGGAAAGGTGCTCCATCATGCTGGAAAAGGCATTGTTGATCGCCAAACTGCTCTTGGTGGGTTGGGAGAAGTTGCTCTTGGAGGACATTCTGGTACCATTCTTTATTCATGGCTGTGTTTTTAGGCAAGACTGTGAGAGAGCCGATTCCCTTAGCTGAGAAGCAACCCCACACATGAATGGTTTCAGGATGCTTAACAGTTGGCATGAGACAAGACTGGTGGTAGCGCTCACCTTGTCTTCTCCGAATGAGGCGTTTTCCTGATGTCCCAAACAATCGAAAAGGGGATTCATCAGAGAAAATAACTTTACCCCAGTCCTCAGCAGTCCACTGCCTGTACCTTTTGCACAATATCAGTCTGTCCATGATGTTTTTTCTGGAGAGAAGTGGCTTCTTTGCTGCCCTCCTTGAGACCAGGCCTTGCTCCAAGAGTCTCCGCCTCACAGTGTGTGCAGATGCACTCACACCTGCCTGCTGCCATTCCTGAGCAAGCTCTGCACTGCTGGTAGCCCGATCCCACAGCTGAAACACTTTTAAGAGACGGTCCTGGCGCTTGCTGGTCTTTCTTGGGCGCCCTGAAGCCTTTTTGGCAACAATGGAACCTCTCTCCTTGAAGTTCTTGATGATGTGATAGATTGTTGACTGAGGTGCAATCTTTCTAGCTGCGATACTCTTCCCTGTTAGGCCATTTTTGTGAATTGCAATGATGACTGCACGTGTTTCTTTAGAGATAACCATGGTTAACAGAAGAGAAACAATGATGCCAAGCACCAGCCTCCTTTTAAAGTGTCCAGTGGTGTCATTCTTACTTAATCATGACAGATTGATCTCCAGCCATGTCCTCATCAACACCCACACCTGTGTTAATGGAGCAATCACTGAAAAGAGGTTAGTTGGTCCTTTTAAGGCAGGGCTGCAATGATGTTGAAATGTGTTTTGGGGGATAAACTTCATTTTCTAGCCAAATATTGACTTTGCAAGTAATTGCTGTTAAGCTGATCACTCTTTATAACATTCTGGAGTATATGCAAATTGCCATTAGAAAAAGTGAAGCAGTAGACTTTGTAAAAATTAATATTTGTGTCATTCTCAAAACTTTTGGCCATGACTAAGGTGTTCGAGCATGGATCTCGAACATGGACTTCTCCAGGAAGTATGTGTTACTCTTCTAGTTCGGCACCATGAGCATTGTGTGTTTCCCTTGCTGTAAAATGCATGACAGCACGAGAAATACCAGCGCCTCTGATCAGTGGTAAGATTATTACCACCTGTCATAGCACTGCAGTTCCCATGCTGTCATATGACAGCTTGAGCCAGCAGCTGTGACTGGCAGTAAAAGTTTACTACCAGTCACAGGCGTCGTTTGATGAGAGAGTACTACTCCCATCATCCTATGCCTGCTGTCACTGATAACAGCAAGAGCAGGCACCGCTGATCGGAGTATTCAGTTTTATCATGGCTGGTTATTAAAATTATAGGTGCAGCAAAAGATATATATGGGGTGCACCTAACACCATAAATATCTACCCGGGTGCCAGACTATGTATGGATGAACCATATAAACAAGGAGAGAAAAAGACCATAACAATAATAAGTCTGCACACCAGGAAACAATTTAGGATAGAAAAAATACCATTACATATTTTATTTGGATAAGCAAAAACACACAACAATTAAAATAATTTAAAAACACACATAATGTGCCATGTACCATACATCTGACCCCTGGCTAGTGCCAAACAATATAATGTAATGACCCTTTATGTTATTATATGCATCTGCCCCTAGTGGACACAGATTGCCACTATCTGCAATTGACAATGGACATGGAACTCGTGTGAATGCGGCCCACTGGTGAATATATCCTAATGAACCATGTGAATACAAAACACACACAAATCACAAGATGCATATATGAAAACCTGGGAACTGCAGCCAAATAGGGGCTAAAGATATAGCACCCAATTGGACAAATAAGAAAAAAGAAGAAGAGCCATGGAAAGGACAAAATAAGAAATATACCTATCCATACTGATCCATACTCACTAGAGACTGAGTGTAGAGATGTGCCCCAGATGTATGTCCACTGATGTGTGAAAAGGGGTAAACCAGTAGCATCCCAGTCCCAAAAGCCTGCAGACAAAAAACCCAGAAGAGTCACAGTCTCTCTAGACATCACAGTTGATGTGGCCAGGACGTAAAGTGAGACCAAATAAACGCCAAGACCATGATGCCCCTGCAGCAGCGTCATGATCTTGCGAGATGTTAGAGCAAGAGTCCGTGAGGACAGAGTGCGCATGCGTAACAGAACAGACCGGTCTGTTCTGGCAATATAGATTGCCAGACATAGCAAGAATGGCCAAAATATAGCCAGGGCTCAGAAAAAGCCCAAAAACTGCAGCGCAAGGACTGAGCACAAGATGTGTGAACAGGGCTCAAAAATAGCCCAAGATCTGCAGCGCAAGAAATGAGCACAGGATGTGGAACCAGGGCTCAAAAATAGCCCGAGGTCTACATTGCGAAGACTGAGCAAGGAGATATCGACAAAAATTAATAAATAAATAAAAAATAATAATAAAAAAAAAGGAATGATTATATACTAATAAATATTTTTGTGTGCCTATATCCCCTCTATAGAGTAACACAAAGAGGTTGTATAGACAATCCAAAGGGGGTGTATAGATCCCCACGTAATTGGAAACACCAAAAATATGTGTGGAGCCCAGCTGCATCTGGATCTCCCAGAAGGGTGCGCAGTAGGAATTCACCACTAGAGGTCACTATATACATTCACACAACTTCACCCATCCCTAAGTCCAGCAGAGGGAGCTCCGATAGTGATATAAAAGGAGGGTGAATACAGGAAAGAGGGTTCAGTTGAGTTCAGTCAGCTCAGTAGCTGAGTTCAGACAGACTGAAGTCTGCAGTCTGCAATTCAGTTCAATAGAGTGGAGGCTAGTAAAGTGGAGTAGAATCCACTCCAGTCTAGTCAGAGCTGAGAGGAGTGAGTGCGGCTCAGTGAGAGAGCGTACCGACGCTATGAGAGCAGCGAAGAGGCAGCCCACCAACTGCCAGTGTGTGTAATTGTTTTAGGCTCAGAGTAGGCCGAGGGCAAGTGGAGAGAGCAGATAACGGAGGTAGAAGAGCCTTTACAGCTTACCTCAGCAAGTATTGACCGGACACCGGGGTCCGAGCCTAAAGGGATCTCCATGACCCATTAGGAGAACACCGGAGTTCTTGGAGGACTACAAGTCCCAGGAGTACCACAGAGCTGATACGTAACAGGATCAGGAGGACGGAGTCCGGCCGGGCCCGGCCATCAGGGACACTGTCCTTTCAGAGAGAAGGTCCAATCACAAGGTCAGCCAGGTGCAGGACGGAGACCAAGTTAGGCCCAGCTACACGCAGGCCAGGAATTTATCACAAAAAGGCAAGGAACAGGAGGCCACACACCTACTCAGTGGGAGAATCTGGATGTGCACCCTTCACCCTACAGTGCTCCGGGATGTGCCTGCAGCATCTTCAGTAAAGGTACCAAAGTGACTTTTGTGTGTGTCCACCTTATTACCCCTAACAGCCGCGTTCCCCTCTGTCCTGCATCCCTACACATCTACCTGCCCTGAAGGACTCAGCCTCACCTGTGGGAGGCCTAACACCTATAGCTGCACAACACCAACCCTTCAGTGGATCTGCACCGCAGCGCTGGTCACCCTGACCAGGTACCACAGGTGGTTTCACGAATCCCCTTACCAACATTCAATTCCCCTGTAAATCTCCCACATTAACGGGTGAGCGCCAGAGCCACGGACCGAGCTGTGTTGCCGTGACATCCCCATAGAAGTCTATAGGCTCAGATCTGAGTTCCCATTGCTCTAGAGGGCGACTCATATGGAGAAGGTGATAATATAAAATATCCATAGATATAGGACATTTTAACATTCAAAAGCATCAGGAGATCCCCAGATAAATATTCATATGTATAACATCATTGTTAAGTAGAAGGCTCAACAGATCAATGCTCTCACAAATTATATTTGAGAAACAATTTGTTGTTCTTCTTTTTCTATTTCTATCCTATAGCCCATTATTCTTTCCTCCTCCTAAACTGCAGAGATAAAGTGCACTATTCTACATATATTGCCAGTCCATCCATCCAAAGCGTTAAAGATCTCCAAATTTCATTAGTCCATTAGCACTAGTGCTGGTCCGTCCAGAATGCTGAGATCCTCAAGGTGTCATACTTCTGTTAATGAGGTAGGTATCGAGGGGTCCAGGCAGGGCCGGTGTCAGCACCCAGCACACCCGGGCAAGTGCACCCCGGAGCCCGTTAACGGTGTCAGCGCCGCCACTGGGCCCCCCCGCTTGCTCAGGGCCACGGCAGGAGCCGGCGCAATACTCACCTCTACCCGTGACTCCGCTACCGCAGCTCTGAGCTCCAGGGGGCGCCTGCGCCGGCGCTTCCTCTCTCACAGCAGCGCCGCTGAATGACGTCATCATTCAGCGGCCGGCTGTGGCAGAGAGCGCGCGGACGCCGGACAGGTGAGATCGATGTGTGTGTGTGTGTGTGATCGGTGTGGGTGTGTGAGAGTGCTGCCTGCGGTGCTGTATGTGTGATGGTGGTGGGGGGAGGCAGGCAGTGATGGTGGTGAGGAGGCGATGATGATGATGGGGAGGCAATGATAATGGGAAGGCGATGATGATGATATTAATGGGGAGGCAATGATAATGATGATGATGGGGAGGCAATGATAATGGGAAGGCGATGATGATGATATTAATGGGGAGGCAATGATAATGATGATGATGGGGAGGCAATGATAATGGGAAGGCAACGATGATGATATTAATGGGGAGGCGATGATGATGATGATGGGGAGGCAATGATAATGGGAAGGCAATGATGATGATATTAATGGGGAGGCAATGATAATGATGATGATGGGGAGGCAATGATAATGGGAAGGCAATGATGATGATGATATTAATGGGGAGGCAATGATGATATTGGGGAGGCAATGATGATGATGATGGGCAGGCAATGATGATGATAATGGGGAGTCTTTCCACAGCGCCCTTGCCTGAGCCGTAACAGTGCAGAACGCAGCACAGTGTAGAGGAGAGCTCCATATTATGTATGGAGCATTATATGTGGTCCAGTATTCTGTATGGAGCATTATATGGGGGATGGTGGGGTGACATCCTGCATGGGGTATTATATGGGTGATGAGGGGGAGACTATGTGGTGCCCATAATATTGTATGGAGGACTGTACTGTCCAGTTTGTACAGTGCGCTGTGAGGATTTGGCGGTTTTTGAGCTATTGTATAATTTACAATAGATATCAGTCATGTAATGGAAGAAGAGAAGTGTTTGGCGTTGTGCTATACCCATATTTCTCTGCAGTATCTGTGCATCATGAATCGTGGTCTGTGTTAAGGGGGCCCACTGAGACTCTTTCGCCCGGGGCCCATAAAAACCTGGAGCCGGCCCTGGGTCCAGGTCTTGAAAAAGACGAAATCCATATGGAAACCTCATAAAGCCTGTTACTTGATGTCCCATGGATCCAAACTCCAAAAACCAGGGATAAGCATGGATAAATATCCACCTTTTAACAATTGGGTATCTTCCATTGGAACATAATCAAATGTGGTCCAACAGACCTAGAGAGTAATAAGGATAATAAATCATGATCAGAGACAAAGATCAGTCATCCTAAGAAACCGGTATATAACAATTCCTCATTTAACCCTATAGGTGACACAGATTTTAATAGGAAAATCCATCTGGATTCGGCCTGGAGTAACCATCTACGGTTATCACCCCCCTAGGATTGGCACCAACCCTTTGCAGGCCCACCACCCTCAGGCCTGAGGCATTGCCCCCATGAGTGGCCAAAAAATGTGCTGCCACCGGCATGAGTGCCTGACCATTTTTTAGGTCGGCTGCTGCCAAATGTATCGTAGAAATGTGCTTTTGGGCCCTCTTTCTAAGTTCCTGTGAAGTTTGACCCACATATAACTCTTTGCAGGGGCATATAAGCACATAGATAACATCCCTGCTCTTGCAATTCACATAAGATCCCAAAGTATGTCTCTTAGAATTAAGAGGATTAAGGAAGGCATCACGTGTGGGGATCATGTACGGACAAACACTACAGTCCCCACAAGGGAATGAACCTTTCAAAACAATGCCCCTATTTAACTTGTGAGTTGGTCAAACGAAATGACTCTTGGTCAAGACATCATGCAAGTTTGGTGCCCTTCTGGCTGACAAAAGAGGTCGTGTAGTGGCAACAAGAGATGTTTGGGCATCTAGGGTAAGAATAGACCAGTGTCTAGATAAGATATCTACCTGATGCCAGCTGCTGTTGTAATCTGTCACAAAGCGGAGCCTGGAGTCCCGATCCCGTTTTTGTGGAAGAAGTAGAGAATTCAAATAAGCAGGGTAGGATCTATTCTAAAATATAACTTTTAATATTTATTCTATTAAAATCAGCATGTCCCCCATGCTGAGTGGTGGATGATTTCTTCTCTGCCAGGCTATCTGGTTACCCTTCCCCTGATGAGTAATGACGAAACGCGTCGGGAAGCACTATATGGGGCAAATGTAGAAATCTTGTAATGAGTTCTGGTGGGATATCTTAAAGGAAGGCAGATGAGATAAGAAAAACCTTCTCCCAATGTGACCAGAAATATATGGCTTTTTGAGGCTGACAAACTACAAATGAGGTGAGATCGTTCCAATATACCTATGAAAAATTTGGATCATATATAAGATACACTTCATTTAATTATTTCTATATGGGGGCTTTGTTGGATACAACCCTTTTTCTTTGATTGCTGTGTCATAGGAATTGGCTGAGTATCAATTCTGACTCTTTTTTGTTTTTTCTGTGTGTCCTTATATGTCACTTTGGTTTATGTTATTGATTTTAATAGAATAAATATTAAAAGTTATATTTTAGAATAGATCCTACCCTGCTTATTTGAATAACTTTTGGATTGGTAGTCATTGCTTTACTATAAGAAGTAGAGAAGCCTGATCCAATGATCTGGCTCGCTGAAAAGCCATAGAGATAATGCGTTTTGGGTATCCTTGTTGTTTAAACCGTCCGGTCAGATCTTGGGCCTGTGTCATAAAATCCTCATCACGTGTACAATTCCTTCTAGCTCTAAGAAACTTGCTAATCGGTACGGAATAAGAATGTGTCCAATTTTTGAATAATCTGAATCAAAATTCCTTTAACATCTTCCTCACTTATTCAATTTCCCATAGTTCCGCCACTTTTTTGGATCTGAGAGTTTTTGTGGACAATTCACGTTTGGTTATAGCTTTATTCCGGAAACCAACGGCCACCAACTCGCTACTTGAGTTTGGAAGTTTTCATCTAAAACACACTAAGGTGGGTGTACCGATTGGCCAGTTTCTTAGAGCTAGAAGGAATTGTACACGTGATGAGGATTTTTATTAGTATATAATCATTCCTTTTTTTTATTATTTTCTATTTATTTATTATTTTTTGTCGATATCTCCTTGCTCAGTCTTCGCAATGTAGACCTCGGGCTATTTTTGAGCCCTGGTTCCACATCCTCTGCTCATTTCTTGCGCTGCAGATCTTGGGCTATTTTTGAGCCCTGGTTACACATCTTGTGCTCATTTCTTGTGCTGCAGATCTTGGGCTATTTTTGAGCCCTGGTTACACATCTTGTGCTCAGTCCTTGCGCTGCAGTTTTCAGGCTATTTCTGAGCCCTGGCTATATTTTGGCCATTCTTGCTAGGTCTGGCAATCTATATTGCCAGACTGTTCTATTGCGCATGCACACTCTGTCCTCACGGACTCTTGCTCTAACATCTCGCAAGATCATGACGCTGCTGCAGGGGCGTCATGGTCTTGGCGTTCATTTGGTCTCACTTTACGTCCTGGCCACATCAACTGTGATGTCTAGAGAGATTTCCGCCCTCCTTCACCCATAAAATGTTCACTTGTATGCAATTAAGGTAATTAGCAACGGTATATGTGTCTGTTATTTGGATCAGCAAACCCACTTCCCCTGATGAAGCTGTGTTCAACAGCGATACGCGTGGGGCTTGTTCTCATGTGCCCTGCTCCTTAGGCTCCTTCATGTTTCCTGCCATTTAGGGCACTGTGACTCTTCTTGTTTTTGTCTGCAGGCTTCTGGGACTGGGATGCTACTGGTTTAACCCCTTTTCCCACATCAGTGGACATACATCTGGGGCACATCTCTACCCTCAGTCTCTCTAGTGAGTATGGATCAGTATGGATAGGTATATTTCTTATTTTGTCCTTTCCATGGCTCTTCTTCTTTTTTCTTATTTGTCCAATTGGGTGCTATATCTTTAGCCCCTATTTGGCTGCAGTTCCCAGGTTTTCATATATGCATCTTGTGATTTGTGTGTGTTTTGTATTCACATGGTTCATTAGGATATATTCACCAGTGGGCCGCATTCACACGAGTTCCATGTCCATTGTCAATTGCAGATAGTGGCAAGCTGTGTCCACTAGGGGCAGATGCATATAATAACATAAAGGGTCATTACATTATATTGTTTGGCACTAGCCAGGGGTCAGATGTATGGCACATGGCACATTATGTGTGTTTTTAAATGATTTTAATTGTTGTGTGTTTTTGCTTGTCCAAATAAAATATGTTATGGTATTTTTTCTATCCTAAATTGTTTCCTGGTGTGCAGACTAATTATTGTTATGGTCTTTTTCTCTCCTTATTAAAATTATAGGTGTCCCCAAGCCGTTTTTTAAATTATTTAAATAAATAATTTTAAAAAATAGCGTGGGGCCTCCCCATTTTTGACAACCAGCCAAGCTAAAGCATTCTGCTGGGGGCTGGTATTCTGATGCTGATAAAGGGCCATGGATATTGGGCCCCCCAGCTTAAAAATAGCAGCTTACAGCCATCTCAGAAATAGCGCATCTATTAGTTGTGCCAATTCTGGTGCTTTGCCTTTCTCTTCCCACTTTCTCTGGGGCAGTGGTAAGTGGGGTAATATTTGTGGGGTTTATGTCAGCTGCTTTATGGCAGCTTACATCAAGCCCACAGGTTAGTAATGCAGAGAAAACGATAAGACACCGATCCATTACTTACCCCATAGTTAGATTGTAAAAAAGACACAGCCAGAATAAAATCGTTTATTTAATCAATGCGAGCTTATGACCCGTTTATTTAAAAGGATGCGGGTGGCTGTGAATTTGTTGGGGAGTGCTTTTTACAAATAACGGACTTTTATGTGGGTGTGTTTTTCTTTCTTTTGACTAGGAGGTTAGTAATGGCAGACACTTCTCCATTACTAACTCCTGGGCTTGATCTCAGTGGACATTACACAGCTGACATCAACCGCAAAACCATTACCCCAATTTCCAATACACCAGGGCAATCAGGAACAGCTGAGGCTAAGCACCAGAAAGGATGAGCCCTTTCTGGGGTGACTGAGGTCCGGTCTTACTAGGCTGGGAGGGAGCCAATATCCATGGATCTTCCCAGCCTCTTACTATCAGTCCCCATCTGTCTGCCTAGCATTTGCTTATTATTAGAAATAGGGAGATCCCATGTAATTTTTTTTGGGTCCCCCTTTTTTAATAACCAGTAAAGGCTGAGAAGACAGCTGTGAGCTGATTTTAATAGACTGGGAAGCTCCAGGGTTATTGGCCCCTTCCAAGACTAATAAAACCAGTTCACAGCAGTCTGCTTTGCCTTAGTTATTTATTAAAAATAGGGGGTACCCCACACCATTTTTTTTGTTTAACTACACATGCACTGCACTAATTATATACCTCACTGACAAATTTCTATATATTCCATTCTGATGGTTCGGTCTGTGTATTTACTGTACAAACCTGATGAAGAGGTCCTGCGTGACCTCAAAACACGTTGACTTTTAAACCTGATTAAATTAATGTTTTAACTTCACCGATATTTTGATAGCAGCGCATGAGTGATACCTCTGTCTTGTCTCTGTATTTATGGTCATCTTCTTGACCGGTATCTGTGCAGCAGCTGTTATATGCCTGCTATGTGTTGCTACTCAGCAACCTAGCAAGGAGAGTGTGTTCGCTCCTTTACCTGACACCCCTTTGTCTTCGGATAAGACCCTATTGCACTTTTTTGCCCAGTTTCTTCTTTCCATAAATATCCCCAGACATGGATTACGGCATAGGACAGAACGACAGACAGCTGTGGTATATGGTTGTTTTTTATTTTTTATTTTTTTACAGGAGACGTTAGCCTCAGTGGATTTGGGTGTTAAGTAGTGTTGAGCATTCCGATACCGCAAGTATCGGGTATCTGCCGATATTCGCGTTATCGGAATTCCAATACTTAATTCCGATACTTTTTCAATATCGTATACCGGAATCGGAAGTTCCCATAATTCTTTGAGAGGCAATGTGATTTTAGTCAGCCAATGAGGAATCCTACGAAGTGTGGGCACATCCTGTAATGCTGCGGTCATCTTAACTAATGGCATGGCTGTGATTGGCTGCTGAAATGATGTCAGAATGCACTATAAAAGGCGCCGCCGCCATTTTAGCGTCACTGTGCTGTGAATTCAGATAGGGACAGAACGCTACTCTGCTGACTCTGAGGGACAGTTAGAGATTGCGATTTAGTGTACTGTGCTGTAGGCAGGCTAGCACCAACCGCTGTGTAAAGCTTCCTTTTGCCTGCAGTGTTGTTTTAACAGCTCTGCAAGGTGTGTGTGAGTGCAGGTGACGCTGCAGTTTGCTCTGCATCCAACGCTGTCTGTAGGCATCTGCACGTGTCACTCACAGACTCTTTTTTTTTTCTTCAGTGTAATTCTTGCAGCTCCATGCAATTTAACTATTAGTGTGACGCGCTTCCATCCGTATCCAATACATTGGTTGCAAAACTATAGAAGTAGACAAAGGAGTAGCCTTTCACAGATTGTGGACAGTTGTGTTTCAGTGTTCACTTCAGTCTGTGTTTTTTATTTTTGGAGTGCATATCACGCTCCAGTTACTTGTTCAAGCACTGCTGCTTGTACTCTGCTGAGCGTGTCTCAGTGGCTCATCCTTTTCATTTTTCTCCAATTGGTGCTTCTCCATTATATTTGAAAAAAATCTAATCTATTAGTGTGACGCGCTTCCATCCGTATACAATACATTGGTTGCAAACACTATAGAAGTAGACAAAGGAGTAGCCTTTCACAGATTGTGGACAGTTGTGTTTCAGTGTTCACTTCAGTCTGTGTTTTTTATTTTTGGAGTGCATATCACGCTCCAGTTACTTGTTCAAGCACTGCTGCTTGTACTCTGCTGAGCGTGTCTCAGTGGCTCATCCTTTTCATTTTTCTCCAATTGGTGCTTCTCCATTATATTTGAAAAAAATCTAATCTATTAGTGTGACGCGCTTCCATCCGTATCCAATACATTGGTTGCAAACACTATAGAAGTAGACAAAGGAGTAGCCTTTCACAGATTGTGGACAGTTGTGTTTCAGTGTTCACTTCAGTCTGTGTTTTTTATTTTTGGAGTGCATATCACGCTCCAGTTACTTGTTCAAGCACTGCTGCTTGTACTCTGCTGAGCGTGTCTCAGTGGCTCATCCTTTTCATTTTTCTCCAATTGGTGCTTCTCCATTATATTTGAAAAAAATCTAATCTATTAGTGTGACGCGCTTCCATCCGTATACAATACATTGGTTGCAAACACTATAGAAGTAGACAAAGGAGTAGCCTTTCACAGATTGTGGACAGTTGTGTTTCAGTGTTCACTTCAGTCTGTGTTTTTTATTTTTGGAGTGCATATCACGCTCCAGTTACTTGTTCAAGCACTGCTGCTTGTACTCTGCTGAGCGTGTCTCAGTGGCTCATCCTTTTCATTTTTCTCCAACTGGTGCTTCTCCATTATATTTGAAAAAAATCTAATCTATTACTGTGACGCGCTTCCATCCGTATACAATACATTGGTTGCAAACACTATAGAAGTAGACAAAGGAGTAGCCTTTCACAGATTGTGAATAGTTGTGTTTCAGTGTTCACTGCAGTCTGTGAGGTATTTTTTTTTTTTTTTTTAAATGCAGATCACGCTCCATTTACTTCTTCAACCACCGCTGCGTGTACTCTGCTGAGTGTCTGTCACTGGCTCATCCTTGTCATTTTTCTAAAATTGGTGCTGCTTTATTCTATTTAAAATAATTCAAATCTATTACAGTGACGTGCTTCCATCCGTATACAATACATTGGTTGCAAACAATATAGAAGTACACAAACGGGCCTTTCACAGCTACTGAACATGGGTTTTTAATTTTTAACTAAAATATGTATTTTTTCAAATGACACAAATATAAGTAATGTTGAAGAGGAATAGTCCTACATCCATTGTTTGCACAATATTACAGGTGTACATCATGTCCCTTAATCAACAATGTATTATTATATTTACTTGTATGCTTTTATTTAAAAGCCAAGAACACAGAAGGATAACCTTCGCACTGCAGCTGTTGTCAAAGTTCAACCCACATTATGCACTTCCAACATTGCAGCATTTGAGGCATGATGTGAGTTGGATTTGTCAAAGTTATGGAGTGAGAAGGTTCACCATCAGTACCCTATAGCATAAGTATGCTTTTGTGTTAGCATTTGTGTTAGACATGTGGATATCTGCCATAATATGTCACAATTATTTAGTTACAGATTTGTTACCAACACTAATCATTGAATGGTTTTAAATTTGACGTTTCACTTGTTTACAGCTTAGAAATAAGAGTGTAGCCTGATATCTATGTGTAGCACTAGCCACTTTAACATGTCATGTTTTTTTCAACATGTGTAGCTAGGTAGCAGTAATTTTTGCCGGACACACAGCAGGGGAACAGCAGGCGTTACTGAACCCCACAAACACATCATCGATTGTTTTGATCTGTGCATCCAACACTTCTGAGCCCAGGGTCAAGGAGGGTGTAGCCTGAGGCCTAGTATGAGATGTTTGAACTTTAATTTGAACTTTAATTTGGAGTTAGCAGCATTAATTTTTGTCAGACACGCAGCAGGGGAACAGCAGGCGTTACTGAACCCCACTATCACTATAGCTTGTGTATTGGTCTGTGGACACGACACTTCTGAGCAGCAACTGGCAGTGTTGTAGCCCAGGGAGTATAGCTCAGGTGGTAGAAAGATGAACATAACAGGAGACATGGAAAACGTTGCCAACCAGTTAGTTAATCTGAAACCGGACAGGCAAATTCAGGCGAGATCCATGCCTAGTTAATTTTCAGAAAAGTAAGCCGTTCTACATTATCGGAGGATAGTCGCATGCAACGTTCTGTTAGTACACCACCTGCAGCAGTAAAGACGCGCTCCGATAATACACTGGCAGCAGGGCAAGCCAGCACCTCCAATGCATACTGGCTAAGCTCTGGCCATGTATCCAGCTTAGAGACACAAAACTTGAATGGGGAAGAGCCATCTGGGAGTACACTGAGAGGGCAAGACATGTAGTCTGTCACCATCTTACGGAAATGTTGCCTCCTGCTGACTGGAGCCGTCTCGGATGGTGTAGACATTGGTGGCGCTGCCACAAAACTTCGACACATTTGGAACATACTGTTCTTGCCCTGTGCAGAGGCGCTGCTTGTGCTCCCTCTTGTTGCAGAGCTGTCTCCACTGCCTCGACGCACAGAGCTGCTTTGTAAAGCAGTAGCAGCAGCGCTCTCGGCTGGAATGGAGAACATTATGGATTGCACCAGTGTGTCTTGGTACTTCCGCATTTTACACTCCCGGTTCAACGGTGTGATGAGGCTTTGTAAGTTGTCCCGGTAGCGAGGGTCTAGGAGGGTGTACACCCAATAATCAGACGTGGTGTGAATGTGTTCGATGCGGCGGTCGTTTCTCAGCCACTGCAGCATGAAATCAACCATGTGCTGCAGACTCCCAACTGGCCAAGAAACGTTGTCCCCTGCAAGAGGCGTCATCTCTGCCTGCTGTGCATCACCCCACCCTTGGTCTACATACTGACTAGAGCATTGTCTACCTCCCTCTGGAGCGATGTCTTCCTCCTCCATTGACTCCTCCTCATCCTCCTCACAAAGTCCTTCAAATACATATAAATTTACAAAATTTAAAACTCAAAATTTAAAAACTTTGTATCATAATTCTGTAACATCAGTTTATGGAAACACAATAGCATTACAAAAGGATAGACAAAAAATGTACATTATGTGCTTTGTAAATACATTAAAAGTTTGTAATGGTTATGAAAATATAGACAGCGACTCTGGAGGTTCAATTGTTGATACAGCATGGTACTTTGAAAGTCCTCCAGTCCTTTGTGAGGAACCACGTTGCGCTGACTGTCCAGAAGGTGATGGAATTTGTGACTCCTCATCCTCCACCTCTTCCAAAACCTCATGCCTTAGTGCTTGCAGTGTTTTTTGAAGCAGGCAGATAAGGGGGACAGTCAGGCTGACTAGTGCATCATCTGCACTCGCCATCCGCGTTGACTCATCAAACGCACGCAAAACGTGGCAGATATCCTTCATAGAGTTATTCGCCACTCATTACACTGGCAGTGGCTGCCCATTCATTATAGGATCCAATTCTAATTACTGGTTCTCACCAACAAAGCTCTCCACAGCGCAGCACCCCCCTACATCTCCTCCCTTATTTATATTTATCGGCCTAACCGACTGCTGCACTCTGCAAACGACCTTCGACTAACCTCTGCACTAATCCGTACCTCCCACTCCCAACTCCAAGACTTCTCCCGCGCTGCGCCAATCCTCTGGAATGCTCTACCCCAAGAAATTAGGACTATCCGCAATTTGGATGGTTTCAGGCGCTCCCTCAAAACACATTTGTTCACAGTGGCCTATCACATTCACTAATCAAAGTCATTCTATGTGTAATTCTGTGTGTGTAGCCCATTCACTATCTCCATGCATCCCTCACTCCCTTAAAATGGCTGGACCATCATTGTAAAAACACCATTGTATATAAACACCTGTACTTTGTATCTCCCCCACCTCATTGTAGATTGTAAGCTTTCACCAGCAGGGGCGGCTGATTTTGCTTTAATTATTGTATTGTTAACGTTGTTACTTATGACTTGTGTTTTGAAACTGTTAAACTGTAAAGCACTGCGGAATATTATGGCGCTATATAAATAAATAATATTATTATTCTTATTATAGAGGCCCACTCAGTAGTGGTGAAGTGTGAACGGCGCAAATTGCGAGTTGACTGCGCCTGATGCAGCTGATACTCCATTACTGTTGGCTGCTGCTCACACAACCGCTCCAACATATGTAACGAGGAATTCCACCTGGTGGGTACGTCACATATGATGCGATGTTCATGAAGGTGAAATCTGCGTTGCAGAGCTGCAATCAGCGATCTGGCCATGCTGGAACGTCGCAAGTGAGCGCACTCTAGGCGGACCTTGTGCAGCAGTGCATCAAGATCCGGATAGTCCCTCAAAAAACTCTGCACGACCAAGTTGAGCACATATGACAGACATGGTATGTGAGTGAGGTTGCCAAGGCCCAGAGCTGACACCAGATTTCGGCCATTGTCACACACTACCAAGCCTGCCTGTAGATTCTCTTCCAAAAACCACACGTCGCTCTCCTGCTTTATGGCATTACAGAGCTCCTGCGCTGTGTGGCTAAGATTCCCCATGGAAATTAATTTCAGGACGGCCTGTTGACATTTGGACACGGCTGTGCTCATATCGGTCGCAACAGGTAAACGTTCACGGGTCCATGTGGAGGTAGACCGTGACGGCTCCTGCAGCGATGATTCTGAGGAACTGGAGTAGGAGGAGGAATCAATGTGTACAGACTTGATTCCTGCAATCCTTGGAGTTGGCAGAACACGTACAGCGCCACTCGCAAGATCAGTACCCGGCTGCACAACATTGACCCAATGGGCAGTGAGGGAAAGGTATTGTCCCTGGCCATGGGTGTTAGAACCCTCTTGTTAGGTTTTGTTTCAGTTTGCTGGTCACATGACCTTTTTTCCCTATTTAGTCTGGCTCCGCCCTTCTAGCTTTGCTTGACTTCATTGTATTATCTACTGTTAAGCTAGCCGGGTGCTTAGGTGCCTTAATCTGTGAGTTTTGCTTGATGTTAGGATCACAAAGTATTTATTTTTCTGTTTAATTATCCATGCTACAATTTATGTTAGGAGGTGTCCACCTTTTCTCCCAGTCCCTAGATCTTGTAGGGATTACTCCCTCGCAACTATAGGTCTTCGTTCACACTAGATGAGGACTTTAGCGGGTCTGGTCGCAGGATCAGGTTCCCCGTTACATCGTAGGGATTCAGCTTAGTTGTATTGTAGGGACAGAATTCCCTTCTTTCCTTACTGGTTGTAGCAGATCATAACAATGGGTAGTGGTCCACGCATCGGTGGTCAGGTGGACCTTGCTACTGAGGGCTTTTAGTAGCGCATGTTTAATTTTTCCCTCAACATGCTTTTGCAGACCAGGGACGGCTTGCCTGCTGAAATGAAATCGGCTTGGCACATTGTATTGTGGGACTGACAATGATATTCAGTTACGGAAACTGTCTGTCTCCACCAGCCTGAATCACAGCATTTCAAGGGACAGGAGTTTTGCAATGCCAGCATTCAGAGCCTGTGCTCGTGCATGGTTTGCGGAGTATGGCCGTCTTTTATCCCATGCCTGTGCTACCGATGGCTGTTTTGTGGCCTGGGAGTGTGAGGATGACAGGGAACTTGCTGCTGTGTGTGGAATAACAGTTTGTCTCTGGACAACAGTGGCCGAGGTTCTTCCATGGCGATCCTGTGAGGAAGCAGAACCAGCTGTGTGTGAGCTCGATGAAGAGGCTTCAACACAACCTGAAGATGTAGGTGCTGCTGTAGGTTGGCCTACATCTCCAGTGTGTCTTTGTAACTCAACTACGTGCTTTGTCCGCACATGTTTCCACATATTTGTGGTATTGAGGTGACTGACACTTTTAGCTATTTTTAATTTTTGATTACACAGCTTGCATTTCACATAGCAAATATCATGTGCAAGTGTGTGAAAAAAGGACCACGCAGTGCAAGTCCTGGGAGCGCACGTTTTGACTTTTGGAAGACAACTGCTCCGAACAGGTGCCAAACTGGAGGCTACAGGCAACCGAGTCTGCAGCCTAACTCTCCCTCCTGTTTGTACCGTTGGGGCAATGTCTTCCTCTATCTTCCTTCTATCACTAACCATTTCTCTAGGCCTCTCCCAGCTTTCAACCAAAGTACTGGTTCTCAGCCACAAAGCTATCCACAGTGCAGCACCCCTCCTACATCTCCTCCCTCATTTCTATCTATCGGCCTAACCGACTGCTGCGCTTTGCAAACGACTTTCGACTAACCTCTGCACTAATACGTACCTCCCACTCCCGACTCCAAGACTTCTCCTGCTCTACGCCAATCCTCTGGAATGCTGTACCCCAAGAAATTAGGACTATCCACAATTTGCATGGTTTCAGGCGCTCCCTCAAAACACATTTGTTCAGAGCGGCCTATCACATTCACTAATCAAAGTCATTCTATGTATTCTGTGTAACTGTGTGTGTGTCTCTAGCCCATTCACTATCTCCATCCCTCAGTCCCTTAAGATGGCTGGAACATCATTGTAAATGCACCATTGTATATAAACACCTATACTTTGTATCTCCCCCATCTCATTGTACATTGTAAGCTGTCACGAGCAGGGGCGACTTATTTAGCTTAAATTATTGTATTGTTAACGTTGTTACTTATGACGTGTTCTGAAACTGCTAAACTGTAAAGCGCTGCGGAATATGATGGCGCTATATAAATAAATATTATTATTATTCCTCTGAGCTGCTCCCACCACCTTCCTGTTCCTCATGCCATGTTGGGTCTTGGACCTCATCATCTCCACTACCCTCTTCCAACACCTGCTGTTGGGTGGTCTGGCCAGCACCATGCTCAACAGAAACTGGCACCTGGGTCTCATCATCATCAGATGCGTTCTGCGGTGTGCTGACCATCGGCACTGTCTCACCCGCCTCTTCAGATTCAGAGAGACACAGCTGTTGCGCATCACTGCATACTCCCTCTTCACATTACAGAATGCTGCTTGGCTGGGCCCCTGTTTGCAAGCCAATAGATTCTGAGAACAGAAGCAGACACTCAGCTGGCTCCTGTACAGAACTCTCTGACTGCCTGGGCAATTTGCCAGGCGGTGAAGAGACAGATGGTTGCCCAACAGTGCTGTGGTCCTGAGAGGAGGTGGAAGCAATTGAAGTCGATGCATTGGCTGACATCCAAACAACAACGGCTTCAATTTGTTCTTCCCGCAGCAGGGGGTACTCCGAGCTCCTACAAAAGTGCGCATAAAGGAACGCTCACGGGGAAAACTGGTGGATGCTGTGTCACTGGGGGCCGCAGCAGCCACAGAATCCCCACGTCCTCTCCCTGAAGAAACTCCACGACCACGTGCCTTACTCCCTGCCTTCTTCATCTTGGTAGATTGATAAAGAAAGTCTGAAAAGTTATAAGGTCTAAGTGTGGTTATTCCGCAGAGACTTCAGTGAACACTGCACACAACTGTTCACTACCCAATGCGTCTCAGCAGGAAGGCAGTCTGTGCGTCAAAACAAAGGCACAAGCATACATCCATGTACCCTGTTTATAAAGCTATATAAAAAAAATTATGTAGTAGTGACGCACACTTTATTGAGGTACAGTATTACATCGCCATTCACCATCTGTGGCTATGCAGTCTCATCTATATATACCTTATCTATCTGTTGTCATGCTTCCAAGTCGACAGTCAGCCATAAATAGCAATTTTCACTATGCACTATGCACTTTTTAAAGGTTATGTTTGTTAATAAAAATGATTATTGCCACATATTATGAGTATTACATGATGGAAATTGTATAATTTTGTATAAAATATTTAGTGACATTATTCAGCAAATGGAACATTTTAGTAATATCACAGATAACTTGTAATGCTGATGATGTTTTGAAGTCAGACATTCATTGTCTATACAATAAAAATGGTGTACATACTGTTACTTATCCATCATTAATGGATTCAGATATATACTTGTATGCTTTTATGTACAACCGTATAGCAGATTCCTTAACTAATTTATTTTGTGGTTTGCATTGCTGTTCAACATGTTAATGTATGTGTTTATGTTTGTCAATTCTTTATTTATCTAGATATTAGTTTAAATGAAATCATCATCTTATGGTAGTAAAGGTTATCTTTCTCTTGTTTGAAGTATAGACATTTAAAATTGACAGGTAACAAGGAAATTACTTGATCTAGTATTTAAACATCCTCCTTGACCCTGGGCTCCAACACCGCCAGTTGTTGCTCGGAAGTGCTGTTAGCACAGTCAACACTTGCTCCTGTGTTACTGGGGTTCAGTAACGTCAGCTGGTCCTCGGTTGTGCCATTGGCTCTTTTCCTTCTGCTGCCCCTCCGGGTTCCAGTACCGTCAGCTGGTTCTCCGCAGTGCCTTTGGCCTAGGTGCCTCCATCTCGGTATCCGAGTTCCAGCAACGTCTGCTGGTCCTTGGTAGTGCTTTGGAGCACAGGTACCTCCTGCTTAGTAACCGTGTCCCAGTAACGTCAGCTGGTCCTCGGTTGTGCCATTGGCTCTTTTCCTTCTGCTGCCCCTCCGGGTTCCAGTACCGTCAGCTGGTTCTCCACAGTGCCTTTGGCCTAGGTGCCTCCATCTCGGTATCCGAGTTCCAGCAACGTCTGCTGGTCCTTGGTAGTGCTTTGGAGCACAGGTACCTCCTGCTTAGTAACCGTGTCCCAGTAACATCAGCTGGTACAAGATTGTGCTACAAATACAAGATACGGAACAAGAGACACAAGAACAATAAGCAGAAGATCTAAAAGCAGAAGAACATGAAGTATAAGACCAAAATGAAGAGCAAAATATATGCTCTAAATTCTAAGCAGAAGAAGACTAAGCAGTGTATGGGGGTGAGTCCGTTCCTCCTCGTGGTGCCCCTGGAAAATTCCTGCTGCTGCAGGCTAAACTGAACACGGACAAATACTGTTGTAATTTAAATCTTTTGTGACAGCAAGAACGGAAGGATGAAAAATTCATACTTTGACAGATTACAAGTACAGGATTCTCTGTCACAAATAAGAATATGATGAAGAAGATGAAGCAGAATATGAATAAGAATAATAGTTTAATAAGAAGAATATGAGTAATGTTAACAAAGATGAATAGCAAGAAGTTTAAGAAGAAGATAAAGAAGGTGAAGATGAAGAATAATTTGATGAAAAAGATGATGCTGCAGAAGATTATGAAGGAGAAAGTGTGTGAAAAGTTAAAAAGGTGAAGATGAAGAGCATGGAAGTTGTGTAATATACATATTTTCCAAAATAGAAAAAACGTTAACAACATTGTCAATTTCTTCGTCAATCCGAACATCTTTAAAAAAAAAAATATTTATGCTATTCCATTTGATTGGGTTAAACATCTATGCCTTTAATGTCTCCTCAACCTTCCCCAATACATTCTACATTACTCTTTCTTGTTTTCCTTCATGTACAATTAACCAACAAGGCAAGAATGGGGTTTTTTTAATTTCGATATTTTGTTCCCATAGACTTACATGGGACTTCCGGTATCGGTATCGGGTATCGCCGATATTTTAATGTTATCGGCGATACCATTCCGATTCCGATACTTTTGGATATCGGAAAGTATCGCTCAACTCTAGTGTTAAGTGAGTATTTTTGTTGTTTATTATTTTATGCTTTTTTACAGGAGACAAGGGCTTCAGTGGAATGAACATTAGATGAATATAACTGTGTTTGTTATTTTTGAATAAAAAAGTCAAAGTGTGTTTTTTATTTCAAATTAGGAACTTTATTCTTGCTGTATGTTCATTTACAATATAACTATAGGATTAGCAATGGATAAATGTGTTTTATAGATGCCTTTTCATTCCTAAGCCATGGGATTGATGTCACCTAACAAAACAAAGGTGACATGAACCCCACAAATATGAACTTCTCACCACCACAGGGCAAGTGGGAAGAGTCTGGCAAAGAGTCTGAATTGGTGCATCTAATAGATGCGCCTTTTCTGGGCTGCTGTGAGCTGCTATTTTTAGGCTGGGGGTCCAATATCAATGGCCCTTTACCAGCCTCAGGATACCAGCCCCCAGCTGTCTGCTTTAGCTTAGTTGGTTGTCAAAAATGGGGGGCCTACAACTTTTTTTTTTATTTATTTACTTAAATAATTTTAAAAACGGCATGGGGAAGCCTCTATTTTTGTCAGCCATCTTTGCTTACTCTGACAGTTAAGTGTTGCAGCCCATAGCTGTCAGTTTTGCTTGGCTGGTTATTAAAAATAGAATGAAACACGCCATTTTTTATTTAGAGGGCAGGCTCCGGCTGACGAATATTTCCATCAGCAGCCACCTGCTCTCGCTGTTATTAGTGCAGCAGGAGTAGTAGTCCCATCAGCCAACGCCAGTGACCAGATTTAAACTTTTTACCTCCCATCGCAGCTGTAGGGTCATGCTGTCATTTGAATCCATGTGCAGCATAAAGCTAATTCTGGCTTCACAAGTACAGTCAGGTGTGTTTTTCTCTGAAATACTCCAGCGTTTTAGAGAACATATAATTAGAGGATCCAGCTGGGAACCATAGCTGGAGAATAGACTAGTTGAGTTCTGCCAAACTCTTTCCAGTGCTGCTGGTGGTGATTGACAGGTCTCACCCTATATACACCAGGGGGCAAGACATGTTAATCACATCTAGTGGCGCTGGACTATACGAATCTCTGGATATTGTCCCTGACCAGATCTCATTGCTATATTTAAAGAAATGCCTGGCTGCAATCAGGCAGGCAGGCTCTGATTCATGCTACCCAAGGTTAGGGCAGCATAAATCATATGACAGGCTCCCTTTAACATATTCTAAAGTACTAAAATGAATCCAGTTATTATTGGTGTTTATAGTAGTGCTTCCTTGTGCTCTGTTAATGCAGCGCCATCAATCTCCAGACTACTTGCAATTTTTTCACTGGCCAATTATTGTTTAGATTTGCTTGACCATAAAAAGTCATGTGACTTTTAATAGTCATCTTGACAAATGAATTGTATTGAGATACAATCATATCTGGCAGGCATACTGTATCCTATATTTAGGAATGTCATCTTCATTGGCATGTGTATCACATATCAATTATAACCAAGTACAGTCTTAAATGAGCTTTGACAGTATGTGTAATATGACTGCAAAACAGAGCAGGGATTAAATATTTTTTGTTCTTTTCCTCTCTGAATTTTACTTTCCTCTTACACTTTTCCATTGGGTGGTCTTTGTAGCTTCAACAAACAGTAGTTCATGTAACCAAAAACATCAAATGTTATTTAATACAACATGCAACCTCTGCAGCCAGTGTCTGAGCCAGCATACATATTAAATTACTGTAGAGCTTTAGAAAGAGATGTCTAGAGATGTTGGTACACATTGTGGGAAATCTTTTCGCACAGCTGCCTGAATCCTGTCTAGCTGGGGGACAGATAATGTATGTGAAAACATTCCTTAAGATCCAACTCTGAGGAATCATATGCCTTTGTGTAAAAGGACATATAATAGTTTTCATGTGCACATTTATGCGGGAATGTATTTACAGTTTAAATGGACCTAGACCAAATTAAATCAATGAACCCTGGATTGCTAATCAGTCATCCTAAACGCACTAGCTATGTTTCTGAACAAATAATATTGCATGGCTTCAAGTAAAACTGGGATTAACAATGTAAAAGAGAAACAAGGTTTAGTAGAGGCCTAAATGGCATTTGAACACTTGTGTTTATGTCATCAATGGTTTTTGTAGTGCCATCACATTCTGTGGTAGTGGTGCAGTTTGCAATATTAAAGCTCATAACATAAGCACTTTTGCCTATATATATCACACCCCAAGCCCCATTAGAATATAATATTTCAGTCAGACTTTCAGTCCTCCTTTCAATTAAACAAATCACAGGCAGTATGGAGTTCAGAGTTCACAGCTCATTCTACATATGGATAAAGAAAGGTCTAATCTGAGGTGTACTAATTTAGTGCTAAAGCAGATTGAAAATTAGAGTGCTAGTGTCAGTATTTGAATACTAATGAAAACTTTAAAGTGACATGTAGTGGGGAAAATAAGTATTTGACACACTGCCGATTTTGCAAGTTTTTCCACCTATAAAGAATGAAGAGGTCTTTAATTTTTTATCATGGGTACACTTTAACTGTGAGAGAGAGAATCTAACAATAAAAAAAAATAAATCACATTGTATGATTTTTAAATAATTAGATTGCATTTTATTGTATGAAATATGCATTTGATCACCCATCAACCAGCAAGAATTCTGGCTCTCACAGACCTGTTAGTTTTTCTTTAAGAAGCCCTTCTACACTGTTGGAACTCGTTACCTGTATCAAAGTCACCTGTCCACACCCTCAATTACACTCCAACATCTCCACCATGGCCAAGACCAATGAGCTGTGTAAGGACATCAGCGACAAAATTGTAGACCTGCACAAGGCTGGGATAGGCTACAAGACAATCGTCAAGCAGCTTGGTGAGAAGGCAACAATTGTTGGCACAATTATTAGAAAATGTAAGAAGCACAAAATGACTGTCAATCTTCCTCGGTCTAGGGCTCCATGCAAGATCTCAACCCGTGGGGTAAGTATGATTCTGAGAAAGGTCAGGAATCAGGCCAGAACTACATGGGAGGACCTAGTCAATGACCTGAAGAGAGCTGGGACCCCAGTCTAAAACATTACCATTAGTAACACACTTTGCCATCATGGATTAAAATCCAGCAGGGCACAAGAGGTCCCTCTACTCATGCCAGCACATGTCCAGTACCGTTTGAAGTTTGCCAATGACCATCAGGATGATCCAGAGGAACCATGAGAGCAGGTCATGTGGTCAGATGATACCAAATTAGAACTTTTTGGTATCAACTCCACTTGTCAGGTTTGGAGGAAAAAGATGGATGAGTACAAACTTAAGAACACTTTCCCAACTGTGAAGCATGATTGGGGAAACATCATACTTTGTGGGTGCTTTTCAGCAAAGGGGACAGAACAAACTGTACCATGTTGAAGGGAGGATGGATGGGGTCATGTATCGTGAGATTTGGACCGACAACCTCCTTCCCTCAGTAAGAGCATTTAAGATGGGTCATGGCTGCATCTTCTAGCATGACAATGACCTGAAACACACAGCCAGGGCAGCTAAAGAGTGGCTCTGTAAGATGTATTTCAAGGTCCTGGAGTGACCTAGCCAGTCTCAAGACATGAAGCCAATAGAAAATCTTTGGAGGAAGCTGAAACTCAATGTTGCCCAGCAAAAGCCCCAAAACCTGAGGAAGATCTGTATGGAGGAGTGGGCCAAATTCCCTGTCGCAGTGTGCGCACACTTGGTCAAGAACTACAGGAGACGTCTGACCTCTGTAATTGCAAACAAAGGTTTCTGTATCAAATATCAAGTTCTGTTTTTCTATTGTATCAAATACTTATTTCATGCAATAAAATGTAAATTAATTATGTAAAAATAATGTGTAAAATAATGCAATGTGATTTTATGGATTTTTTTTAAGACTTTGTCTCTTACAGTTGATGTGTATCTACTATAAAAATTGCAGACTTCTCCATTCTTTGTAGATGGGAAAACTTGCAAAATCAGCAGTGTATCAGATAGTTATTTTCCCCACTTGGTTAGTGCTTGGTTAGTGCTGTAGCTGTATAGTCACTGAGTTTGATTGTGAACTTATTGATCTGTGTAATTCTGCACTAACAGCGCCTTAATAGCCGCCTTTTTTGTTCCTCAGTAAGTGTGCTTCCTACATTGTAAGATGGGAAAGCCAATTTTCTTTTGCTGCTGTCGTTGCCACTGCAGAGTCACTTCAGCCACATATCTTCTGGCTGCCCGCTATGTTTTATAGTGTTAGGGCCCCGTCACATATAACAACTCACCAGCGATCCCGACAATGATATAAACTTGTCAAGATTGCTGGTGTGTCGCTACATGATCGCTGATGAGCTGCCAAACAGGCAGCTCAGGCAGCGATCAGGACAGTGACACTGCGGGTAACAAGCGATGCACATCGCTTAGTTACCCGCAGTGTACGTTAGATACCAGCGCGCAGGTGCAGGGAGCTGGTGACCAAGGTAAACATCGGGTTTCCAAGCGGCGCCCGGCGCATAGAAACCCGATGCGTACCTTGCTGATCGCTGGTCTCCCGCCTGTCACACGCCGCGATGCGTGCTGGCCAGCGGGAGACCAACGATCAAAAAAATGTCCAGGACATTCAACGACGACCAGCGATACCCAGCAGGGGGCTGGTTGTCGTTGAGTATCACACATAGCGAGATCGCTGGGGAGTTCGCTGTTGCGTCACAAAACTTGTGACTCAGCAGCGATCTCGCTAGCGATCTCGCTATGTGAGACAGGGGCTTCAGTCTTTACTGTTGCTACCAAGGCTGTCATTGCTGACCCTACACTGCCAGACTTCTCCATGACTGCCCAGTCCTATTTCTCTACTGTGAGGCTTACGCCACTGCCACTGTAGAGGCACACCAGCCACACATCTCTTGGCTGCCTGCCCACTGTGTTTTGTAATGATAGACTGCATTGCTAATGCGAAAATTACTTTCTGGAGGGTACAGAACTATGAAACAGCTCCCAAAATAAGTCACATTTTTGGAAAGATTTGAGGAGAAGCCATTGCATCTTCAATTTCAAAATAGCTGGCCTGTTTCTGCTTACTAAAATAGAGATAACTTTTGTATGTCTTGTTAAAAAGCCTTTTTAATTTTGGAATAGAAAAATCTGTTGCGGATCCTAAAAAAAACAGATGATTTTTTTGCTCCTAGTAGAGAAGCCATTGTCAAAACTGTATACCTGTTTTGCATTCCTAAGTAATGAGATAATTAATGGGATAGCTCTATTTCACTTAGTAATGAATAGTGATGAGCGAGCACTATTTGGTACTCACCCGAGCATCTCACTGCTCGAGATGCTCGGAGCTTGACAAGTATTTCCAGGGTTGCTCAGCGGGAGCTCGTGTCCCCTTCCTGCATGTTTGGCACTCTTTAGACAGCCAATGGACATGCAGGGATTGTCTGCCACTCACTGTAATGCCGCACCCATGTTGGTTGTGGCATTACAGTGATTGGCTGGCCGCACAGTTTCATCAGGCCTGCATCAGACCTGGCACCGCCATGTTCATCACATTCTACTCCTGAATCAGGCACTGTAGGGAGAGGTGCTGTTGAGCTAGGGAGAGATTTTCTTGTTTCTTACTTAGTAAGTGTAGACATCAATATATTATACACATATCCATCTCAACTAGCAGTCCATCTGAGGACTAATCCAGCAGCATAGATATCAGTGATAGACAGGCAGGGAGTGTATGTAGCAGACTGCAGTGCATATAGCAAGAGGGTCCATTCCAGTTCTGTATGCTGATGCTGCTATTACAGATATTTCTAGACATAGCCCTAGGTATCAGGGGCCAGAAATACACTTTTTGGATCTTAATCCTGATTATTTGCTTAAAAAGCAAACCAAAGAACACCGTTTTTATGCTCCACTTGCTTGTTGGCACTGCAGAATACAGCCAGATAATTTCCATATTAGAGCGCTAAAAATCCATTTATTTAAAACTGTGGTTTGTCTGTCACATAGATTACATGTCAGTGAGCTCCAAATACTGCCATTTCTGGCCTCCATTTAAATTTTGTTGCAATGTGTTAGTGTAGTTATTGAGACCAGTTTGCTGTTAAAAATAGTTACCTATAGGCCAGCTATTTAAAACTGTGGTTTGTCCATCACATGGTCACATATGAGTGCGCTCTAAATTCTGCCATTTCTGGCCTCCATTTTAATTTTGTTGCAATGGGTTAGCGTAGTTAATGAGACCAGTTTGATGTTAAAAATAGTTACCTACAGACCGGCTATTTAAAACTGTGATTTGTCCGTCACATGGATCACATATGAGTGCGCTCTAAATTCTGCCATTTCTGGCCTCCATTTAAATTTTGTTGCAGTGTGTTAGCAAAGTTATTGACACCAGTTTGCTGTTAAAAATAGTTACCTACAGGGCAGCAATTTAAAACTGGGGTTTTCCATCACACGGATCACATATACAGTACATTTGCTCTAAATTCAGCCATTTGTAGTGAACATGGAAAATATTATACTCCATTTAAAATTGTCAAGGCGAATGGCAAGGGACGGGGAACTGGACGTGATGGTGATGCCGAGACTGAGGCCGTGGGCAAGCTGAAGTTTTGCCACAACAAACACCCACATCTCGCCCGACCTTCCTGTCCCAATTACTAGGGGACCGCAGCAGCACACCACCATTGAACCCAGAGCAGTGTCAAAAGTTTGTTGGTTGGATAGCGGATAATGATTCCAGTCACTTTGCCACCACCACCAACACCCTGTCTTCCACACGGTCAAGACTCAGTAGCCATGAGTCTGGACTGCATATTCCTCACCCTGATCCTCTCTCCTCCCACCATGCCGAGTGCCCAGAGACAACTGATCCCACACATGGACACGCCGAAGAGCTGTTCACTTTTCCATTTATAGATTCGGGACTCTCGCCTGGTCCACTTGAAGCGTGGAAAGAGGAGATCGCTAGTAGTGATGCCCATATATTTGAGCAGCCACGGTCACACGAAGGCGATGGTGGGAAAGTGTCACAAAAGGTGGACGATGATGAGACACAATTGCCAGAAATAGTAAAACAAGAAACCCAACAAAGGATAATATGCAAAAACTGAAATCAACATAGAAACACCATAAGAACCACAGTCTAAATTGCCATTATATTCAAAATAAATTTTATTCAAACTAATTACACACAATTAACAAGCATATATTGCACCAAAAACAGGGATAAATGTAAATGTACTCAGTTATACCAAGCATAGCTTGCAGCCATACCCATGCAATATATCAATTAATATGGAGCAAACACAAGTTGCTTATACAGTAACCATATATATCATCACAAGTGTGAAATCCGCTCCATTTATATGATTTGATATACAAAGGAAAGGACTAAGAAGGCACTTACATGATCATAGATAATCTCCGTGGCGTCTCCTGACGAAGAAGAGAAACGTGTGTTAGGGCGACGGGAAAGCCACAGAGATTATCTCTGATCATGTAAGTGCCTTCTTAGTCCTTTCCTTTGTATATCAAATCATATACCGTATATACTCATGTATAAGCCGACCCGTGTATATGCCGACCCCCTAATTTTGCCACAAAAAACTGGGAAAACTTATTGACTCACGTATAAGACTAGGGTGGAAAATGCAGCAGCTACTGGTAAATTTTCAAAAATAAAAATAGATACCAATAAAAGTAAAAATAATTGAGACATCAGTAGGTTAAAGGTTTTTGAATATCCATATTGAATATAATGCTCCACACAGTTCATGGTGGCCCCATAAGATGCTCCATACAAAATACTCCACATATAATGCTGCATAAAGGTTAACAATATATCACAGTATTCAGAATGTACCAGAAAGAGATCAATTTTTGAATGGAATCACGGTATCTCCTCTTATGTTATAAAAACAACCTTTATTATAACCGTTAAAAATAGAACAATACTAAGCCCAATGGCTGTAAGAAAAACATCATACACTACAAAAGTTGGGAAACACCAGCGGGTCGTGCTAAACCCTACAATGGCCTATATTACCCTACCTACCCACGGAGGTTGGCACCCTAGAACCTGCGCAGTGGCGCCCCCGCTCCTCGACGGCTCACCCTGCTCACCCTATAGGGCCCTAAGGTGGCAGGGGGTGAGGATAGAAATGAAAATGGTAGGTGAGAAAGATGAAAAGAAAATATTGTTTTATGTCTTCATGAAGTGTGGGCTTGATTGAATAGATTAGTTCTTATATCCCCCAGCTATATACTCAGATATAAAGACATAATTGATTAGCAAGTAATAGAGGCCAAAGAAAAAACAACCCAGGAAAAAACCACACAAAAAATATAAATACACCCCAAAAAAAAGTGCTTCTTTAAAAAACAGATGACCATATAGATAACCAAGTATCTCAATACCTAGTGGTAGAATCTTGTTAAAGTAGCTCGTATATATAGCCAAATATCTCAATAGTGAGTGGTATAATCTTGTTAAAGTAGCTCATATACATTTATAAAGTGGAGCTTGATATACAAAAGACATAAAGGCTTAGTATAGAAAAGTCAGATACAGCTATTAATGAATCTCTAGATAATAGGAACAATATTATTTCCGTTATTAGATATCAGATACATATAGCTCAAATAGACTCCAAAAAATTATCATTACAAGCAACCACTCAGTAGTTGATAGAATATGTGACCCGAACACAGATTTTATAAGATGTTATAACTGTATTACCATTAAATATATTTAGCTACCAGTCAGCTACCACTCAGCAGTTCAGGAAATATATATAACTGTGTTCCTATTAGATATATTTAGCTGCCAATGGACAAACACTCAGTAAATCAAGATGCCATATAACCAAAATCAAAATATTGTGAATTGTCATGACTATGTTCCTTTTGCAGATATTTAGCTAACATTTAGTCATGCAGTCATTAAGCAACTTCATGGGATATAACTCCAAATTATGTATAACTCGACGCGTTTCTCCTCTTCCGAGGTTCATCAGGAGTACAATAGCATATAGGAGTACTTAGTTTAAGTCATAAGCGATATGGCCAGATAATCAGGGACGATCCCCTCTTTTTTCGGTATGATGTCTACGGTAGACACTTCCTGCTTCTATTTATATGATCACTCCTCTCATCAAGTAAAAACAGCTGAAGCTTATCTCACCTGTAGTCGATCGAAACAGCATGCCGAGAATGTCTTAGCGTGCGCTTCAAGGTGCGTTCCAGCGTCTTTACCACTCCCCCTCCTGTCACGATCACATGGGTAGTGACGCGCCCTGATTATGTCGATGCCGTTAAGCGGCCACCCATATGTCTTTAAGTGTATTGCTGATATACAGTACAAAAAATTGCTTTATATTTCTGATACAATTTATTATAGCACCATTCAGCACTCAGTAGCCATTCATATCGCTTCTTGTAATACTATTGATGTAAAATAAATGCGCTCAGGTTTGTATCCATTTTACTATGCAGCCACTTATACTGCTCCCAAGTATATCATCGGTCAGACAGATACATTGAAATAGCATTCTGATTTATGAAATTACCTTAAAGCAGCCAATAATATAACTGATATTCAATATAGTTATATCTCACTTTTGCATCCTACCAGTACAATAACAGTGATAGGGGGGCAGATGTTAAGTAGCCGGGGGGGGCCAAAAAAAATGGTCCCTCTCTGGGCTATTATTATCTGCCCCCACTCACTGGCTTTGTCTGTCTGGTTGCGAAAATAGGGCGGGAGCCCACGCATTTTTTTTCAGCAATTTTACACCTCATATATATATATATACATGTCATTGAATTTGTGACACATATATATATATATTTATATTTATAGTTCATACACTTCTACATAGTATAATAGCCGCTAATTCAATTGCCGGCTTTTGTGAAAATGCAGAACCCGACATGAAATGACACTTGGTGTACATAGGGTTAACCATGTCTTTTCATGTAGTTTGATATCTGATTTGCACAAACAATTACATGAGTGTAAGTGTGCAAAATTTCACACCTGTAGGGGTTAATTAAAGGTGTAAATTCGTAGCAAAAAAGTCCGTTTTTTTTACAACGAATTTACACCTTTAATTAACCCCTACAGGTGTGAAATTTTGCACACATAGACTGATGTAATTGTTTGTGCAAATCAGATAGCAAAGGACATGAAAAGACATGGTTAACCCTATGTACACCAAGTGTCATTTCATGTCGGGTGCTTCTGTCTTTTCACAGAAGCCGGCTTTACCCGGCAATTGAATCAGAGGATATTTTACTATGTAGAAGTGTATAAACTATACATATATGTATATATATATGTCACAATGACATGTATATATATATATATGTATTCTATGTGTGTATATTTAGTGTTTACAAGGAAAGAAAGAGGTTTTTTTAGTTGCGATATTTTGTTCCCATAGACTTACATGGGACTTCCGGTATCGGTATCGGGTATCGCCGATATTTTAATGGTATCGGCGATACCATTCCGATTCCGATACTTTTGGATATCGGAAAGTATCGCTCAACTCTAGTCTTGACTGATGTTGATGTGTTTTTTCAGGCTCTGGGGTTGTTGTATGATGAACCTAATGTTACTGATCAATCTGAGAAAACCTTGTTGGCATTGAAACAGGGTCAGGAAGTTGCAGAGCTATACTGTCAGAAATTCCGAAAGTGGGCAGTCCTTACTAAATGGAATGACGATGCCCCGGCAGCTCTTTTTCGGAAGGGTCTGGCAGAGACTGTAAAGTACATTATGGTGGGATTTCCTGTTCCCTCTGGGCTCAATGACTCTATGGCATTGGCCATTCAAATTGACAGACGTCTACGTGAGCGTAGAAATATGCGAGATGTGGTGACACCTTGTGAGCCAGTCCCTGAGCCCATGCAGTGTGATGGAGTGGCTTCTGGGGCTCAGCGTCATGAATTTCGTAAGCGTAATAAGTTGTGCTTCTACTGTGGAGACGCTTCTCATGCTATTTCCGTCTGCCCCAAGCGGGAAGACGTTTTGCGCGCTCAGTTGTTTTGGGTAGTGTTCAGAATAAATTTCTTTTGACTGTTACCTTGATTTGCTCCGTGTCCACATTTTCGGCTCAGGCTATTGTTGATTCAGGAGCAGCTCTAAACCAGATGGATTTTGATTTTGCCAAACGTTGTAGTTTTCACATGATACCCCTGCGGAAGTCTATTCCTTTGCTGGGTATTGATTCTACCCCTTTGGCGGAGAATAGACCCCAGTTTTCGACCCAGATGATAATGCGGGTTGACCCGGACCACCAAGAGAATTGCAAATTTTTGTTGTTACATAATTTACATGACATTATTGTACTGGGTTTTTCTTGGTTACAGACTCATAATCCTGTTTTGGATTGGAAGTCTGTGTCTGTGACCAGTTGGGGTTGTCAATGTGTTCGTAGTGACACTCCTGCTTTTTCTACCTCTCTCCAGTCGGAAGATGTACCCGACTATTTGGCTGATTTTTCTGATGTATTTAGTGAGAGTAAATCTGCGTCCTTGCCTCCACATAGGAGTTATGATTGTGCGATTGAGTTGGTACCCGGTTGTAAATTTCCAAAGGGTCGGCTCTTCAATTTATCTGTACCCGAGCATGAGGCTATGCGATCATCTATCAAAGAGTCTTTGGAAAAGGGTCATATCAGACCATCCTCTTCACCCTTGGGCGCTTGCTTTTTCTTTGTGGCCAAGAAGGATGGTTCATTGAGGCCATGTATTGACTATCGTCTCCTTAATAAGATCATGGTTAAATATCAATATCCGTTACCCCTGATTTCTGATTTGTTTTCCAGAGTGAAAGGTGCCAGTTGGTTTACCAAACTTGACCTTAGGGGGGCGTATAATCTTATTCGCATCAAGCACGGAGATGAATGGAAGACAGCGTTTAATACTCCTGAGGGGCATTTTAAGTACCTAGTGATGCCTTTTGGGCTCACTAATGCCCCTTCTGTCTTCCAGTCTTTCATGAACGATATTTTCTGGGCCTTTTGGATAAGTTTGTGATCGTTTATTTGGATGATATTTTCATATTTTCCAACGACTGGGATTCTCATGTGGAACATGTTCGGAGGGTAATCCGGATTTTGAGAGAGAATGTTTTGTATGTTAAGGGATTGAAATGTCTCTTTGGAGTACAGAAGGTTTCATTTTTGGGATTAATTTTGTCCCCGTCTGCTATTGAAATGGACCCGGTCAAGGTTCAGGCCATTTGTGATTGGGTTCAGCCCACTTCGTTGAAGGCTCTTCAGAGATTTTTGGGTTTTGCTACTTTCTACCGTAAATTTATAAATATTATAAGTATATAAGTATCTGGTATTGTGAAACCACTGACTGATTTAACCAAAAAGGGTTCTGATGTTGTAAATTGGTCTCCTGAGGCAGTTTCTGCGTTTCAGGAGCTTAAGCGCAGATTCACTTCTGCTCCTGTTCTATGGCAACCTGATGTTTTTCTACCATTTCAGGTGGAGATAGATGCGTCTTGGTGCAGGAGCCGTTTTGTCCCAAAGAGATCCTGTAACCTCTAAGATTAACCCTTGTGCCTTCTTCTCCCGAAAGTTTTCCCCAGCTGAATGTAATTATGATGCGGGGAATCGGGAATTATTGGCTATGAAGTGGGCATTCGAACAGTGGAGAAATTGGTTGGAGGGAGCCAAACATCAAGTTGTGGTCCTCACTGATCACAAAAACTTGATCTATCTCGAATCAGCCAAACGATTGAATCCGAGACAGGCCAGGTGGGCCTTGTTTTTCACACGTTTTAACTTTGTGGTCTCTTTCCTCCCGGGTACTAAGAATGTTAAGGCTAATGCCCTCTCTAGGAGTTTCCTTGCGGATTCTATTGATGTGGCTGAGCCTACTGCCATTCTGAAGGAGGGTGTCGTTCTTTCCGCTATCTCACTTGATTTGAGACTGGCTCTGGAGCAATTTCAGGGGGATAAACCTGAGCATTGCCCTGCGGGGAAATTGTATGTCCCAGACCAATTGAGAGAAAAAGTTATTATGTCTGAAGTTCATTGCTCTGCGTTGGCTGGTCATCCTGGTATTTTTGGTACTAGAGATTTGGTGAGTCGGTCCTTTTGGTGGCCCACTTTATCTCGCGATGTCAGGAATTTTGTGCAGTCCTGTGGGACTTGTTCTTGTTTCAAGCCCTGTTCTCGCTCTAGTGGATTGTTAATGCCACTGTCGGTGCCCAGGAGGCAATGGACCCATATCTCTATGGATTTTATCTCCGACCTCCCTGTCTCTCAGAGAATGACTGTGATTTGGGTGATCTGTGATAGATTCTCCAAGATGATCCATCTTGTGCCACTGCCTAAGTTGCCATCCTCTTCCAAGTTGGTACCCTTGTTTTTTCAGCATGTGGTTCGTTTTCACGGCATTCTGGAGAACATTGTGTCTGACAGGGGAGTCCAGTTTGTTTCCAGATTTTGGAGGACATTCTGTTCTAAACTGGGAGTTCAGCTGTCTTTCTCCTCTGTGTTTCATCCTCAGACCAATGGGCAGACTGAGAGAACAAACCAGACCTTGGAAACTTATTTGAGATGTTTTATGTCGGCGGATCAGGATGACTGGGTCTCTTTTATGCCCCTGGCTAAATTGGCTCTTAATAATAGGGCCAGTTCTGCCAGTTCTGCCACTTGAAGTCCCCTTTCTTCTGTAATTCCGGGTTTCATTCTCTATTTTCTTCGGGGCAGGTGGAGGCTTCTGTCTGTCCAGGTGTTGACTCTGTGGTAAAGAGAATGCAGCAGATTTGGGATCAAGTAGTGGATAAGTTGTCTCTCTCTCAGGAGAGGGCCCAACGGTTTGCCAACCGGCATAGGACTGATGGTCCTCGGTTTAAAGTGCGTGACTTGGTTTGGTTATCCTAAAGAGAATATCCCTATGAAGGTTGCGTCTCCAAAGTTTAAGCCAAGGTTCACTGGACCTTATAGGATCTTGAAAGTCCTTAATCCAGTTTCTTTTCGCTAGGCTCTTCCAGGGACGTTTAAGATTCATAATGTCTTCCACAAATCTATATTGAAAAGGTTTGTCGAGCCAGTGGTTCCTATGGCTGCGCCTCCTGAGCCTGTTTTGGTTGAGGGCAATCTGGAGTATGAAGTGGAGAAGATATTGGATTCTCGTTTCGCTAGACGTAGACTCCAGTACTTGGTTAAGTGGAGAGGTTACGGTCAGGAGGACAATTCTTGGGTGTTTGCTTCTGACATTCATGCGGAGAGACTGGCTCGTGCCTATCACCGAGCTCATCCTGATCGGCTTGGTGGCGCAGGTGAGGGTTTGGTGACCCCTCCTCAAGTGGGGGGTACTGTTGTGAACGTGTTGGAGACAATTTCTGAGCTGAGGCTCCCTCTGGTGGTTGCTGACAGTACTGAAGCTGTATCTAATGACAGGTCCTCCTCACCTGCCAGCGATGACTGGCAATCAGAAGTCACTGACTGGGCTGATATAAGGGAGCTGCCTTCCCATGATCCTCGCCGGTGATCAATTGTTGTTTCCTGGTTCATTTGGAAGTCTGCTGGTGTCTTGCCTTCGTCTGCAACCTTCAGATAAGATATTTTCTGCCTGTTTCTATTGTGTTTGCTATTTCCATTTTTGTCTGCACCTTTGTGGAGGTTAGCCGGGTCCCCTCCTGGGGCCTGTGCTACTCTCTGTTTTTCAGTAGCCACTGTTATTTGTTCAATTGCTCTTTCCCTGCTTTTTGAGTGGCTGCGGGTTAGCCTTGTTCACACTGAGATGTGATTTAGTGGGTGGCGAGATCGTGTGATCTCAGCATTTTTTTAATCAAAAGTGTTGGAAGTTTTGCTAGGGTTTTGCTGGGTTGCAGATAGTATTCTGTCCTGTCCTATTTAGACAGTGTTTGGTCCCAGTGTTTGCTCACTCTATTTTCTGCTTGAGTTTGTGTTACGTCTTGTCTAACCGCCATTATATGTTTGGGGGCTGCCTATTCCTTTGGGGCTCTACCCTGGGGCAGTTAGCTTTCCTGTTTCTATCTTTAGGTGTAGCTAGCTCTCCAGCTGTGCCGAGGCATCTAGGACCACCGTAGGTACGCTCCACGGCTGCTTCTAGTTGTGCGGTTAGTTTAAGGATCTCCAACCCATTAGTTTCCAACCTTTCAGGTGTTCGGCTGCCTTGCGGTTTTGCTCCGGTCCTCCTCAGTTACCAAATCATAACAGCCCCCATATGATGCTCAATAGATTATGCTATGCCCCCATATGATGCCCCATAGATTATGCCCCAATAAGATGCTCCATAGTACAGGCCTCATATGATTCCCCAATATATTATGCCCCCATAAGATGCTCCATAGTATAGGCCTCATATGCTGCCACAGCTGCTGCAAATGAAAAAAAAAATTACATACTCACCTCTCGTTGCTGGGGGCCAAGTGCCGATGTCCTGAGCAGGCGGGGACACCGGCGCGCTATGGGGGAAGGTGCCGGTGTCTCCGCTGGCTCAGGGCCCCGGCACCTGAGATATTCACCTGTCCCCGGTCCACCGCTGCGCGCCGCTGTCTTCTGGGTCCTCTGTCAGTGAGTGCTCAGGCAGAGGGTGCGGTGCACACTAACTACGTCATCGCGCCCTCTGACCTGAACATCGCAGCCAGAGGATGCAGAGGAGAGAGCGGTGTGCAGTGGTGGACTGGGGATAGGTGAATATCGCATATACTTACCCCTCCTTTAGCATCTCTGCAGCACCCCTGCGTCTCCCGCGGTCTCCGGCAGCTATTCCTTCAGCGGTCAAGGGGTACCGCTCATTAAAGTTATGTGCATATTCATGACTTTAATGAACGGTACCACGTGACCGCTGAAGGAAGGAGCCTGAGATCATGGAGAAGCAGGGGGGCTGCAGAGACGCACCAGGAGGGGGTGAGCATGATCTGACACCCCCACTCCTCCGTCGACCCCCTGGCCCATATGACTCGTGTACAAGCAGAGAGGGGGACTTTCAGCCTTAAAAAATTGGCTGAAAATCTTGGCTTATACGCGAGTATATACGGTAAATGGAGCGGATTTCACACTTGTGATTATATATATGGTTACTGTAAAAGCAACTTGTGTTTGCTCCATATTAATTGATATATTGCATGGGTATGGCTGCAAGCTATGCTTGGTATAACTGAGTACAATTGCAAGCCATGTCCATTACTTGTGATTGGCTCCCGTTTTGGTAGCAGTATCCCTGTTTTTGGTGCAAGAATTGCCAGAAAGTCAGCAGGAGGACCAGGGTGCGGAAGTGGAAGACAAGGTGGTGGATGATATAGTAACTGACCCAACCTGGCAGGAGTACATGCAGAGCGAGGACAACAGCGCACAGGAGGAATGAGGCGTAGCACCCCAACAGGCAGGAAGAAGAAGTGCGGGCCACCATTCCCCATAGCACCAACACGATGGAAGCTGCTAGTACAACTGTTAGGTCTTCCCGAGTCTGGTTGTTTTTTAAAGACTCTGCCAATAACCTCAAAAAGGCCATTTGCACCACCTGCCAGGTCAGCATCAGCAGAGGTAGCAAAACTACCAGCCTGTCCACCACCAGCATGATCAGGCACACGGCAGTAAAGCACGCATGCAGATATATGAGACCTGTCATGATACCACACTGCCAAATATGTGGCTTGTATTTTTTATTTTTTAAATGCAAAATAGTGCTGTATAGGACTAGAGTAACAGACAGGAAAAACACTGCAGTACCGGCCTAAAATGCCCAAATTTTTAGCACACGGATATATGAGGCGTGCCACAGATATAACACAATGTAAAATATGTGCCCTGTATGTATTTTTTTGGGGTTCAGCAAGATGGTGTCAAGAAATTGTGTTAGACAGTCAAAAAAAATTCTACCGTACCACAAAAAAATGACAGATTTTTCTGCGCACTCAAATGTGATTTTTGGGACCCCTTTAAAATTGCTGGATTTTCACATTGCGCTAGGAAAAGGATCTGGCTGTATTGTGCATTGTCAAAAAGCAAATGGAGAAAAAAAAGGGCTCTGGAAGCTTTGGAATAAAATAATCTCTATTAATCTGGCATAAAAATTTTTCCTAGCCAATTATACCTGGGGCTAGGTATATACGGTCAATATATGCTGTAGCTAGCAGCAGCAGCAGACGGTAATGGAATGGACCCTCTTGATGTAAGCAATGATATCTATATACACACATACTGTACAGTGCCTGCAGGCCTTGAACTGATATGTATAGAGCGAAGTACACTCCCCTGCCTACCTAACACTGCCACCTATATACTCTGGAATTAGTCCTTAGAAGGACTGTTGGTTTAGCTGTATTTAAATAGTTTAGGATGGTAGACCCCACACTGACTAAGAAATCCCCAAATCTGACCCTATTTCGGCAGCAGCTCTCCTTACACTATCTCAATCCGGAGCTGAATGCGCCGAGCAGGGCGGCGTCCGGTCTCTTATAACCCTGATGATGCTGTGTGGCCAGCCAATCACTGCAAGACCACAACAAAGATGGCTGCGGCGTTACAGTGCCTGGCAGACAATCTCTGCATGTTGATTGGGTCTCTAAAGTCCACCAAAAATGCAGGGTGGAGACACGAGTTCCCGCCGAGTAATCCCGGAAATGCTCGGTGCTCGCTGAGTACACCGAGTACAGTGATACTTGGGCAAGTAACGAGTAGTGGCGAGCATGTTCCCTCATCACTAGTCCTCTACTGTATGACACTAGGAACAGAAGAATTCTTTGTGGCCTTTGGATTAGGCCTCAATAACATACTAGATGCTATAAACTACTTTAAAGTCAGGTCCAGTACTGTATGACACTAGGAACAGAAGGAATTTTTGGTGGCCTCTGGATCAGGTCTCTATAACACAGTAGATGCTATAAACTATTTTAAAGTCAGGTCCACTACTGTATGACACACTAAGAACAGAAGAATTCTTTGTGACCTTTGGATCAGGCCTCTATAACACACTAGATGCTGCAAACTATTTAAAGTCAGGTCCCCTAGTGTATGACAGTAGGGACAGAAGGATTTTTTGATGTCCTCTGGATCAGGCCTCTATAACAAACTAGATGCTACAAATTATTTTTAGGTCAGGTCCCCTACTCTATTACACTGGGAACAGAATTTTTTTTGTGGCCTCCAGATCAAGCTTCTGTAACACACTAGATGCTACAAACTATTTTAACCCCTTCCCGACCTGTGATGCCACGTAGGCGTCATGAAAGTCGGTGTCAATTCGACCTGTGACGCCTATGTGGCTTCATGGGGAGATCGCGTTCCTGCGGGTCGGGTGACCAGGGTAACTGAAAGGTCACCCGACCTGCAGGTACAGGAGGCTTTGTGCTTCACCCCGGGGGGGGTGGCTTTGCCCCCCCATGGCTACGATCATTCTGATTGGCTGTTGAAAGTGAAGAAGCCAATCAGAGCAATAGTAATATTTCACCAATGAAACTGGGTGAAATATTACAATCCAGCCATGGCCGATGCTGCAATAACATCTGCCATGGCTGGAGATCACGATCTGCTCCCCTCACTGACTGACGGGGCGATCTGCCCCCACTAGCGACTGACGACGGCGATCTGCTGCCGCCGTCAGTATTTGTTCCCCCTCCTCTACCCTTCGCTTCCGCCTGCCTTCTGATCCCCCTCTTCCCCGGTACCGATCCGACTCCCGGCGTCCCTCCTGGTGTTCTCCGTCTTCATCCATGGGTGCCGCAATCTTCCAAAATGGCGGGCGCATGTTCAGTGCACCCGCCGAATCTGCCGGCCGGCAGATTAATTCATTCTTTCCAGGTACATTTTAATCACTGTGTTAGACCCTTACACAGTGATCAAAATAAAAAAAATAGTAAATAACCCCCCACTTTATCAACCCCATAGGTAGGGACAAATATTGAAATAAAGAAAATATTTTTATTTTAATTTTTCCATTAGGGTTAGGGTTAGAATTAGGGTTGGGGTTGGAATTAGGCTTAGGGTTGGGATTAGGGTTGGGGTGTGTTGGGATTAGTGTTGGGATAAGGGTTAGGTTTGTGGTTAAGGGTTATAGTTGGGATTAGGGTTAGGGGTGTGTTGGGGTTAGGGTTAGGGTTGTGTTGGGGTTAGGGTTGTGGTGTGGGGTTAGGGTTGGAGTTAGAATTGAGGGGTTTTCACTGTTTAGGCACATCAGGGGCTCCCCAAATGCTTCATGGCGCCACCATTGATTCCAGCCAATTTTGCATTAAAAAATTCATACGTTGCTCCCTCCCTTCCAAGCCCCGACGTGTGCCCAAACAGTGGTTTACCCCAACATATGAGGCATCAGCGTACTCAAGAAAAATTGCACAACAACTTTGGAAGTCTAATTTCTCCTGTTACCCTTGGGAAAATAAAAATTGGGGCTAAAAAAAATATTTTCGTGGAAAACAAATGATTTTTTATTTTAAAGGCTCTACTTTATAAACTTCTGTGAAGCACTTGGGTGTTCAAAGTGCTCACCACACATCTAGATAAGCTCCTTGGGGGGTTTAGTTTCAAAAATGTGTTCACTTGTGGTGGGTTTCTACTGTTTAGACACATCAGGGGCTCTACAAACGCGACAAGACACCAGCAGACCATTCCATCAAAGTCTGCATTTCAAAACGTTACTACTTCTCGTCCGAGCCCTGACATGTGCCCATACATTAGTTTTCTCCCACACATGGGGTATCAGTGTACTCAGGAAAAATTGGACAACAACTTTTGGGGTCCAATTTCTCCTGTTACCCTTGGGAAAATAAAAAATTGGGGACTAAAATATCATGTTTGTGGAAAAAATATGATATTTTTATTTTCACGCTCGGGCATTATAAACTTTAGTGAAACACCTGGGGGTTCAAAGTTCTCACAACAGATTTAGATAAGTTCCTTAGGGGGTCTAGTTTCCAAAATGGTGTCACTTGTTGGAGGTTTCCACTGTTTAGGCACATCAGGGGCTCTCCAAACACAACATGTCGTCCAATCTCAATTCAAGCCAATTTTGGTTTGAAAAAGTCAAACGGCGCTCCTTCCCTTCCGAGCCCTGTCATGCGCCCAGACAGTGGTTTTCCCCCACATATGGGATATCGACGTACTCAGGAGAAATTGCAAAACAACTTATGTGGTCCTTTCACCCATGGGAAAATAAAAATTTGGGTGAAAAGATCATTTTTGTGGAAAAAATATGATTTTTTAATTTTACGGCTCTACAATATAAAATTGTATGAAGCACTTTGGGGTTCAAAGTGCTCACCACAGATCTAGATAAGTTCCTTAGGGGGTCTAGTTTTCAAAATGGGGTCACTTGAGGGGGGCTTCCACTGTTTAGGCACATCAGGGTCTCTGCAAACTGAACATGACACCCATTAAAGTCTGCATTCCAAAACGTCATTACTTCCTTTCCGAGCCCTGCCGTGTGCCCAGTTTTTCCCCCCACATATGGGGTATCAGTGTACTCAGGACAAATTGGACAGCAACTATTGGGGTCCAATTTCCTTGGGAAAAATCAAAAATTGGGGACTAAAAAATCATCTGTTCCAGAGCCGGCTGCTTCTGCCACAGGTGAGCGCCGCCAGGACTGGCGGGCGCCAGGAGAGCTGCCGCAAACCGGACATCGTAAGCTGGCGTTTGATGGTGGAGACATGGAGCTGCTGGTGGAGGAGAATTACAACCGGCGTCAGGAGGAAGAGTGGAGACGTCGGGAGCGGGAAGCAGAGCGACAAAGGGAGCTGCGAGAATCCCAAAAGCTTCGGCAACGTCACCTGGACAAGGACCTGGCAGAGAAGGCACGTATGAGAAAGGATAAAAGTACGCTGAGGGAGCCGCGGCGTAAGGGTGCAGTACGGAACTTTAAGTTAAAAGGTGGTTGGGGCTTCATCCAGGAGCCTGGACTTTATTTAGAAGTCTTTGTAACCCAGCGGGACGTGGAGGCTCACCTCCCAGAAGGACACCCGGGGAGGGACCTGTTGGCAGGAGACTTGGTGACTTACACCCGACACTGGGGTTACAATGGATGGTACGCCCTAAATGTTACCAGGTGCGACCCCTACTCCCCAGAGTGTCAGGAAACTGACAGACCCTCCGAGCCTTCAGCCTCCCCCAACCAGGCCTCTGCACAAGTGCCCACCCCACGCCGTAAATCTCCCCAGCCTCCCTCAGTGGTCTCCTCAGCAGCCCCAGCTATGGACATGATAATGATAGTTGGCCCGTACCCGGCGCCTGTTAGGCACCCTGGGGTTCGTTCAGTCCGGGATATAGGGTTCCAGACCCGGAGGGAGACAAAAGAGGTGGCCACACAGACCCAGATAGCGGGTCACGACGTAACTGTACAGGCCACACGACGTCATCAGGTCTGGGTGGACCCTCCTGTCACGGATGTTAGGCAAGCTCCAGAAGAGTACCAGGTGGTACCTGTAAGAGGCCAGCCAAAGAAGTCTAAATAACCCGGACAGGGTCTCTGTATGTAAATAGTTAAATTATTGATGTACCCGGACGGGTGAATGTTCATAAAAAGAAGTTTATTGTTGCCTTAATATACCCAGGTTGGGTAATGGTTTGATGTACCCGGACGGGTGAATGTTCAGAAGAACAAGTTTATTGTTGCCTTTATATACCCAGGTTGGGTAATGGTGTTTCAATGTAATCAAAATGTTGAACTTTGAAGCCATGAACTGTACTGGCTCACAAACTTTTCTGTAAATAGTTGGCACTTCGGTGCTCCATCTTGGTTTTACAAAAAACTTAACTGTGCACTATTTTCAACTACCTCAGAAACTAAAAACCCGTTTGGTGTGGCCGAAAGTGAGGTCTGCTCAAGGAAAGTCTTGCAGCCCACCCAAGACCACAGTTGGAGGTTTGGAGCGGGTCCTCCACAAGCACAAGTAAAGGACACTGTGAAGTTACCCCGGTGGGGGTAGTCCTAAGAAGTCTCAACGAACTTCGGCAGTAATGCTATTTGCACTTTTGTAATGTTATTATTAAAAATTTTATTATGCAACGTTTAACTTGAAGTGTTTCCTGCTTTCTTACTACGTCGCATAGTCCACTCTGCTACATCACTCTGCACCATTGCTCTATCTCACATCTATCTGCCCTGGAAGGATAGCGTGTTACCTGTAGAAGACTTATCACCTACCTGCACTACACCATCCCTTCCAGAGGACCTGCACAGCAGCGCTGGACACCCTGACCAGGTACTACAGGTGGCGTCACGACAAACTACACGAACATTCTATCATCCCCTGGAAATATCCCACATTCCAGTGATCGCCCAGGTCACGGACCGAGCTGTGCTACTCATGACATCCCCCATAGAAGTCGACGTGATCGGTGCCGAGTACCCCCAAAACCCCTGTCTCTGTGCGACTCAACTTCCCTCACTGTGCTGGCACTTTACATTTACAATGCCTCTGGGTTTTTTTTTTGGGGGGGTGGGGAACATTCAGACTTTTGCTATGGGGCCCCATGATTTATATGTACGCCCCTGCTGCTGAGGCATGGTATTTAAGGCTGTTAAGGAGCCAACATACATGGACCTTGCCAGCAGCGTCGGACTGGAGTACCTTGGGCCCACCAGAGAAAATATATTCTTGCGGCCCAACATCATACTTCCCAACCTTTGAATAAGGGAAAGAGGGACAAAGGCTGTGGCACGCTGTGCATGCTGCAGAAAATTTTAGGCCATGCCACGTTGCACCACAGACTGTCCAGGAGTTGGTGGATGCTTTAGTCCAGGTGTGGGAGGAGATCCCTCACGAGACCATCCGTCGCGCTCATCAGGAGCATGGCCAGAAGTTGTAGGGAGGTCATACAGCATACCTCCCAAATTTGGAAGACAGGAAAGAGGATTAAAGGCTGCGGCGCGTGTTGGGCGCCGCTGAAAATTTTAGGCCACGCCCCGACAACACCCATTTCACAGCTAATCACACCCATATCCTCGCCCCAAGCGTAACCATTTAGCACTGCTGATCACACTGACTGGTAATGAGGGTACAGTGGCTGGTACTGAGGAAAAGAAAGAAAGAGCAGCGAGAGAGAAAGAACAAACAGAGAAAGAAAGAGAGGAAAGAAAGAAAAGAGAGAAAGAAAGAACAGAGAGAAAAAAGAACAGAGAGCGAGAAGGAAAGAACAGAGAGCGAGAAAGAAAGACTAGAGAGAGAGCCATAGGCGTAGCTAGGGTTTTGGTTTAGTGTGGGCAAAACTTCTGAGTGGGCCCATCATCAGAGAACCTCAGCAAATGACCGCGCTGTTGGCCAAAATAATCTATATATAAAAAGACCAATATTGATAATACCGCCATATGGTCTGTGTTAAATAATACCAGTCCTACAGAACATATAGATTACAGCACAGGTACAGATAATGACTTACCGCTGATGTTCTTTCTAATGGAATTGTTCACTTTTCATGTCTTTTCCATCTGGCCCACACCGACATGACGACTTCTCCAGCCAGGACTCGACTGCACCCCCATTAAAAAAAAAAATCAAAAAAAAACTCACCTCCCGGCTCCTGTGCTGCTCACTGTTCTCCCTCTCAGCGTCTGACAGCGGGCGCCGGCAGGTGATGTTATTGCGCCCGCTGTCATACGCTGAGAGGGGGATTATGGGAGAGAAGGAGCGCTCGCTCCTTCTCTCTCTATGCGGTCAGCTTTATCGGCTGGATGCCGATACAGCTGACCCTCCGATGACGGGTGGGGGGCCCACTGCTGGCACCGGGCCCCCCCAACGCCTGTTCAGGCCCCATAGCTTCCGGGCGGCAGAGCAGGGAGAGCGATTCTCCCTGCTCTGCCGCAGAATGTAACTGTATCGTAGCTCTGGGTGGGCCCCCTCAGAGCGCGGGCCCCGGGGCCACCGCCCCCTCTGCCCCGCGTCCTATCCTTTCAAATCAGGGCCCACCACGCAGGAGCTGGGGCCCACCGTAGGTTTCTCCGGTGTCCCGGTGCCTCAGTCCGACCCTGCTTGCCAGCCTGATAATACCAGGCCACAGCAGTCTGCTTATCTTTGCTGGTTAACAAAAATAGGGGATCCCCTCAAAAAAAAATTGGCGTGGGGTCCACCCTATTTTTGTTAACCAGCCAGATGAAGCAGACTGCTGAGGCCTGGTTTTTCAGGCTGGTAATGAGCCAATATCCATGGACCTTGCCAGCCTGATAATACCAGGCCACAGCAGTCTGCTTAGCTTGGCTGGTTAACAAAAATAGGGGATCCATGCGAAAAAAAAAACGGCGTAGGGGTCACCCTATTTTTGTTAACCAGCCAAGTAAAATGCAGACTGCTGCGGCCTGGTATTAAAAGACTGTCAAGGCTCATGGATTTTGGCCCTCAACAGCCTGATAATACCAGGCTACAGCACCCCCACATTTGGCGCATCAAAAGATGTGCCAATTGTGGCACTTTTACCCGGCTCTTCCCACTGCCCTGTAGCGGTGGCAAGCGGGGTAATAAGGGGTTAATGTCACCGTTGATTGCACGGTGACAATAAGCCCGGTTAATAATGGAGAGGTGTCAATAAGACACCGATCCATTATTAATCCCAAAGTTTTTAAATGTATAAAAAAAAAGACACAGCAAGAAAAAAGTATTTTAATGAAATAAAAGAGACAACACAGTTTTCATTTCTTTTATTATACTCTCATTCCTGCGACGCCATCGATCTCCTGTAAAAAAAGGAAAAAAACAAACCAACAGTATACCACCTGTCCGACGCAGTCCATAGTAACGACTGTCCCACGACGATCCAGCTCTGCTACATCGGAATGACAGGCAGAGGCTGTCATCCCGGCGCAGCACAGCTGATTACCTGCTTCCCCGGCGGTGACGTCATCGGACTGACTGCTTTACGGCCGGGATTACCCAGCAGTCACTGCAGTTATCGCGAGAAACTGCATGTGACCGCCGGTGAAAGATGATGGCGGCCATCAACCAGTCCAGGCCGTGACCACCGGAGATCTTCTGCCAGGTAAGTGCCGCTGACTCCTGACAGACCCGACCGACGGACACTCACAGTGACAGTGACAATTCCGATTCCGGTATACGATATATGGGAAATATCGAAAGTCAATATCGAAAGTCCGATACAGCTAATATCGGCCGATACCCGATACTTGCGGTATCGTATCGCTCAACACTAGTGTTCACTCTAGTCTGAGTCTTCCATCAAAATACAATACATTGCTTGCAAACATAATAGAAGTCCACAAAAAGGCCTTTCACAGCAAGTGAACAGTTGTGTTTCAGTGTTCACTCTAGTCTGAGGTTTAATTTTTTTGTAGGAGTGTAGATCCCGCTCCACTTACTTCAACCACCGCAGCGTGTACTCTGCTGAGTGTCTGTCACTGGCTCATCCTTGTAATTTTTCAAAAATTGCTGCTGCTTTATTCTATTTTAAATTTACAAAAATCTATTAGTGTGACGCTCTTCCAGAGGACAGCGTTTGTTGGCCAGTTGTGAGTCTGCAGCACATGGTTGATTTTATCCTGCACTGCCTGAGAAACGACCGCCGCATCGGCCACATTCTCACCACGTCAGATTATTGGGTGTACACCCTCCTAGACCCTCGTTACCGGGACAACTTACAAAGCCTCATCACACCGTTGAACCGGGACCGTAAAATGCTGGAGGACCAAGACACACTGTTGAAATCCATAATGTTCTCCATTCCAGCCGAGAGTGCTGCTGCTGCTACTGCTTTACAAAGCAGCTCTGTGCGTCGAGGCATTGTAGACACCTCTGCAACAAGAGGGAGCACAAGCAGCGCCTCTGCACAGGGCAAGAGCTGTATGTTACTGACTCGCCCCACAATTGTGGATACCAAGGCTATGGGGTACTCGGAGCCGAGCCCATGGAAATCTATGGGAGTTGTCACTGGTAGCGGTGGCTCGGTCCGTGGCCCTGGCAGTCAATGCGATGAGGGGAATATTTACAGGGGATTATTAGGTATAGGAAGTTCGTGACGCCACCTGTGGTTTCTGGTAATTGTACCAGCGCTGCTATGAGGACTTTCACAGGGGATGTTATGGGGCAGCTTGGTAGTAAGTCTCCCACAGGTGAGACGGGTCCCTGGAAGTCTATGATGGAGATGATGCAGGGTATAGTAAGAATTCAGTCACACACAAGGTAGTTCCTTTTCATACCTTTTACTGATGATGGTTCAAGCAGATCCCGGGGAGCTGGTCGGGGTGGAGAGTGCACATTCCGGTAACAGCTGAGCAGGTTAGAGGCCTCCTTTACTCCATATACATGTGAATCCAACTTGCCTGAAGCGAAGTTAATTCTGAATCCCCAGCTTTCTCTGTAGCTGTACTGCCCGGCCAATATTGTGGTGGAGCCTTCTATGTGGTGAGAACAGAGTCCTTCTATGCTTGGCCTAGCTAAAAGTCCTTGTTCCTCCTGACTCCGATTACGTATTGACACTTAAGGCTGCACTCTGCGACCTGTAGTCCAGATGCCTCCGGTAATCTTGTTACTATGCCTGAAACAGTAGCAACACTTCAGACTCCGGTGTCCGGCAACTTAGTGCAGGCAATCCAATTCCTAAAGCACTTCTCTATCTTCTCCACTTTGCCCTTCGCCCTGCTTTCGCTCTTAGCATAAACACTTGGAGCTTCGTTGGTAATGTCAGCTTTCTCCTAGAGCTCGCTGAGTAGCTTTCAGTATCCTCCTAGCTTCGACTTCTGCTGAGGTACTGATTAAGGGTAGCTCTGACTAGGCTAGGATGATCCACTTCACCCGTACTAGCCTCCACTTGCTTGTCAGGTGAGCTACGTTAGCTCTGCGAGGATCCAGTCCTCCCTTCACTCTCTCCAAGTCCAGACTCCACTGGCACTGATCTGCACTGTCTGACGACAGGAAACTGACTGCACTGTCCTGAGACAGGAAGCTTGACTGAGCTCTGCTACATGTCACCACCTTCTTGTACCCTGATGGGTGTGTCTAAAAGTGTGAGTGAAGTGCATAGATATCAAGCTTTAGCTGTTACTTTCCTGTGCACTCTCCTGGATTTTCATGTGTGCCTGCGAAGCTGGGCTACACATTACAAATGTGGCGAAGTTTTGTGACAGCGCCACCAAGGTGTACACCATAGTAATGGGAAATCTAGTTAATTTTGGTGATTAGTTCACCATGAACTAGTTCACTGAAAAGATTAGTTCAAAAGATTAGTTCATTTAGTTCATTTAGTTCAGTTTTTCTCCACCTTATCCTGTGAGGAGCTGATAGGAAATGCATCATGTGACCTCTGAACTAAATGAACTAGATGAACTGCTGAACAAAATGTTCTATTGAGAATGACTCAGGACAGCCTAGTTCAATCTGATGCCTCTGACTGAGCCCAGCAGTGCCACATAATGATTGTGTATGAGGGGGCTGAGAAGCAGTTCAGCATCCACCATTTTAAGAACAGAACAGGGGTCAGTGTTAAAGATTTTAGCAAGACTGATCTTCTAGGCTAGAGGCATGAACTACACACAGAAACACTCTCTCATACACACATATGAGCTGTGTCTGTGTACTGTGTGTGCAATTTCATTTTTTATTAATAATATTATTATTACTGTTATATTTGTATTTGATGTGTGGTATGCCTTGGAGGTGCTGGCTTGCCCTGCTGCCAGTGTATTATCTGAGCGCGTCTTTAGTGCTGCAGGTGGTGTACTAACAGACCGTCGCATTCGACTATCCTCAGACAATGTAGACCGGCTTATTTTTCTGAAAATGAACAAGGCATGGATCTCACCTGAATTTGCCTGTCCGTTTTCAGATTAAATAACTGTTTGCCAAAGTTTTCCAAGTCTCCTGTTATGTTCATCTTTCTACCACCTGAACTCTACTCCCTGGGCTACAACACTGCCAGTCACAGGGGAATGATCATTTACAAAACAAAATGTTATCCCCAACAAATAGTAGCGCAACGACTCCAGTGCCCACTTTATCGCCAGGCACTCTCTCTCTACAATGCTGTCTCTGTTTTTTGATGGAGTAAGTTTTCGACTCAGGAAACTAATGGGATGCTCCTCCCCGTTAAGCTCCAGTCCTGAGACAACACGGCACCCAGACCTACCTCTGACGCATCAGTCTGGACAATGAATTCTCTTTTGAACTCGGGTGTGCTCAAAACTGGTGACCCACACAGTGCCCCTTTTATTGCCCCTGTTGATGACCCCTTTCTGATTTATTAACCGGCTCCACCAGATCCATGGGTATTCTCTCAAACTGGACCTCTAAAATTTTTAATGGCACCAAGGGACTCACTATATGAGGCTGAGGACTGTGTACCTGGCGCATGCGACAAGAGTTACAATACCGTTTAACTTCTTGATAGACCCCCAGCCAGTAAAACCGTTGTATAATTCTGTGTAGGGTTTTCTTTTGGCACAAATGTCACCCTAGTACATGCGCATGCACTAAGTCCATTACCAACCTCCGATATGACTGCGGTAGCAGCAATTGCTAAAAAATTTCAACATGTATTTTATAAACCTGATACAGCAAATATTGGTTCAGCTCTAATTGTTTAAATACTGTAGCTGCCCCGGGGTGTTGGGGTTCCCCATTGACAACCAGTAAATTTTCACGGGCTAGACTCAACGTAGGGGCCGCGGAGTTGCGCCTTAACAAATTTGTCACCTGTCACATTTAAGTATTACAATTCAGGTCCCGGTGTCAAATCTTCCATCTCCCCAACTAACACTTCGATAGGAGAGGGGTTTTCCTACTCCACCGAAGGCAAAGGTAATACTGCCCACTGCACACATGTGTTATGCATAGTGAGACTGATAGTAGCCAACAAAGTAGCTAACAAAGGCCACTTGTGATCGCCCTATCAGCGTAGGAACAATGCTACTCAAAAGATCTGCCATGATCCTGGACAAAATCTTGATATAATTGTCAATGAGTGAGAATGTACGATAGGATCCAGGCAGATGTGAAGGTTTGTTTGGTTTTAGTAGCAACTTCATGTGTGACATGTTTGAATGGCTGGGCAACCCTCCTGTCTCCAATATATGATTGAAGGTGCGTACCAATGTGGACGGGATATCCTCACTCAATAATTTAAATAATTTGGCTGTAAACCCGTCAGGTCCTGGAGCTTTCCCGTATTTAAAGTAACTTATCGCCGCTGTCACTTCCGTCACCTCAATTTGTTTTTTTAAAAGGAGAAGCTGATAGTTTGTGATGGATGGTAACCGTATTCCATCTACAAAGGTGTTACCCTCCGCACTATCTGTATGTTCCACCTTATATAAGTCTGAGTAGTATTCTTGTAGAATGGTGTTTATGGTTCGAGGGTCTGTGTTCATGATCCCATGTTTATTCGTAAACGCTGTAATATGTTGATGACGAATGTGATTTCCTTTCGCTAGTCGTGCTAATAGTCTCCCTCATTTGCTACCATAACGATATACATCGGCTCTATAATTGTTATTACTGCTTCTCTCTCGTCGATATACCCATACGTGTAAGTCAGCCTTAGCCTGCTTACATCTATTTTTAACCTGTGTTGATGAACTTGTCTTGTTTGCCGTGTACCTATCACGTAATATCCTGCTAGCCTGAGAGTAGTTTGTCGCGATCTTCTTTTTTAGCGTTGTCTGATAACCTATTAGTTTCCCGCGCATTACTCCCTTCCCTGCTGCCCATAAAAGTTCCGGCCTATCCCTAGTATCTCCATTATCCCTTACATATTAAAAACACCATTGCTTCACGTGATGTCGAAACTTCTCATCCATTAACAAATAGGTCGGGAAGCGCCAAGTTTGGTTTGGCCCCACCGGCACCATATCTGGCAGGGTCACTGATACGGGCGCGTGGTCATATATAGCTACGTTGTGCACATCTGCCTCTTCCACTCCCCTTAATAGCTCCTGTGCTAGCAATATATAATCTATTCTGGACCAAGAGTCATGTGGCGCCGAATAGAATGAATATTCACTGCCATCTGGGTTCAGGTGTGTCCAAATTTCTACAAAGTTACTCGTGTCTAGCAAGGGTTATTATAAACATGTGTCATGTGATCGCACATTCATTCGCATCGACCTACAGTTCTTCACTGGTTCGATTCACCATATTTAAGTCACCACCGTGGGTGGTTTTAATGCTCTCCTATCGGCCTGATATGCTTGGATACCTGGGATAAATTCAGGAACGTCTCCAAACTCCCTACTCACATGTCAGCGCAGGAACCGTAAGAGGGAACGTGCTTGTTTTGTTGCGCATAGGTGGAGTTTTATACAGTAAATGATTACTGCTGTCTTATTTTTTGCGTCCCAAGGGCAGAATAAGTCTGCGTAACGTTACATTTTACAGACACTCATATAATAGACACACGCTACCCTAACCGTGACACAAGGAAGGCATTGTTGCCGGATAAAGCCGCCATTTTAGCGTCACTGTGCTGTTAATTCAGTTTGGGACAGAACGCTGCTCTGCTGACTCTGAGGGACAGTTAGAGATTGCGATTTTGTGTACTGTGCTTTAGGCAGGCTACTTTACCAACCGCTGTGTACATCTTCCTTTTGCCTTGCAGTGTTTTTTTCACAGCTCTGCAAGGTGTGTGTGTGAGTGCAGGTGACGCGCTGCAGTTTGCTCGGCATACAATGCTGTATGTAGGCATCTGCACATGTCACTCTCACACTCTTTTTTTTTTTTTTCTTTAGTGTAATTCTTGCTGCTCCATTCAATTGAAATTATAGTGTGACGTGCTTCCATCCGTATCCAATACATTGGTTGAAAACACTGTAGAGGGACACAAAAAGCCCTTTCACAGCTAAGAGTTGTGTTCACTGTAGTCTGAGATTTTAATTTATTCAATTTTGATCACGCTCAAGTTACTTCTTCAAGCAATGCTGCTTGTACTCTGCTGAGCGTGTCTTACTGCCTCATCCTTGTCATTTTTCTCGAATTGGTGTACATGTACATCAAAGTAGTCTTCATTTTGATCGAAATCCAAGCAGGTACCCGGACACTCTATGGCTGCTTTTATACGGTGGACTGGCTCCAACATTCAATAAGACTTAAGATGCAATCGGGCACCTTGTCAAGGCCCAATCCTCTTCTCCCTCTGATATAATAATAATAATAATAATCTTTATTTATATAGCGCCAACATATTCCGCAGCGCTTTACACTTTAACAGTTTCAAAACACAAGTCATAGGTAACAACGTTAACAATACAATAATTAAAGCAAAATCAGCCGACCCTGCTCGTGAGAGCTTACAATCTACAGTACAATGAGGTGGGGGAGATACAAAGTACAGGTGTGTATATATAATGGTGCATTTCCAATGATGGTCCAGCCATCTTGAGGGAGTGAGGCATGGATGGAGATAGTGAATGGGCTCCACATACACACTTTAACATAGAACAACTTTGGTTATTGAATGTGATAGGCCACTCTGAACAAATGTGTTTTGAGGGAGCGCCTGAAACCAGGCAAATTGTGGATAGTCCTAATTTCTTGTGGTAGAGCATTCCAGAGGATTTGCGCAACGCGGGAGAAGTCTTGGAGTCGGGAGTGGGAGGTACGGATTACTGCAGAGGTTAGTCGAAAGTCATTTGCAGAGCGCAGCAGTCGGTTAGGCCGATAGATAGAAATGAGGGAGGAGATGTAGGGGGGTGCTGCACTGTGGAGAGCTTTGTGGGTGAGAACCAGTACTTTGAATTGGATCCTATAATGAATGGGCAGCCAGTGTAAGGACTGGCGAAGAGCGGACGCGTCCGAGTACCGATTGGCCAGATGGATGACCCTGGCTGCTGCATTAAGGATGGACTGGAGAGGGGATAGTCGAGTAATGGGGAGGCCAAGTAATAGAGCATTGCAGTAGTCCAGGCGGGAGTGGATCAATGCTACAGTGAGGGTTTTTGTTGTTTCCATGGTGAGAAAAGGGCGGATTCTAGAGATGTTCTTTAGGTGTAGACGGCAAATATCTAACAAACAGGTCATGCTGGAGAGACTTGCACCTACTGCCACTCAGGGTCTTCAGCTCCTTTGTGAGAAACTAATGTTTGGCCAGCCAGTATATCAAATAAAGTTCATGAGAAATGGGAACTGTGGTTGGCTTCACTTTTGGTACTGGGTGCTAATACCAAACCATGGTGTGCCATTCAATGGATATTCCTGGCTGGTTGGAGACAAGCTCATTCCCACAGAAAAGTACCAGAAAGCTAAGGAGATGGTGGCCTCTCTCAACATGAAGGAGTTTGCTCGTTGTCTAGGAGACCGACCACCCCTGCTGTGTACCTTGTCAGCGTTGTGTTGAAGCTTGCAAGGATTAAGAGGTTACAGTGGTAAGTCTGGTTTTTACTAAAGATCCTGCTGTGTATTATAGTTTTTATGTTTTAAAAAAAATTTATCTTAGGAATGTTAAATAAATTTTTTTTTTTAAATACAATGTATCTTATGAAGTTAAATATTTTTTTTTTTTTTTTTATAAAATAAAATGTATCTTATGAATGTTAAATAACTTTTTTTTTTTTTTTTTTTCAGGTATTTGATCTACCGTAGCTAGTTGCTGATCGTTGACTCTACACCCCTCTCCCCAGAATGTTACTCGGGTTATGGGGAGAAAATCACCGCTATTCCAGACTGATTTAATGTTAATGTGTCTGGCTCTTACACAGCACACAGCACTTGATGTTAGTTTATCTTTTTCCTAAATTATTTGTTACACTGCCCTTCTCACATTTTATTTGCACTTTTTTTTTTAAGCACAAGTTTTTTTACACTTCCTTGTTCTGTAAGTAGGCTTAATGGTTAAATGTTTTATACTAGATGTAAATATGTAACATGTAAATTTTATATTAAGATTTTGCAAATTATTAGGTCCACACCATCAGGCTCTTTCGTCCCCTCTCCCTCAGAGTAGCGGTAATATATCGGACCCCAGGCTCGCCCACACAGTTCCTTGACCACTTCTCTGCCTGGCTGCCGCACTTTCATGTCCTCAGAAGTACCAACCCTTATCCTTGGAGACTTCAACATCCCCATTAACAGCCCTACTTCCACACTCAAAACACATTTGTTCAGAGCGGCCTATCACATTCACTAATCAAAGTCATTCTATGTGTAACTGTGTGTGTGTGTAGCCCATTCACTATCTCCATCCATCCCTCACTCCCTGAAAATGGCTGGACCATCATTGTAAATACACCATTGTATATAAACAACTGTACTTTGTAGCTCCCCCTCCTCATTGTAGATTGTAAGGTCTCACGAGCAGGGGCGGCTTATATTGCTTTAATTATTGTATTGTTAACGTTGTCACTTATGACTTGTGTTATGAAACTGTTAAACTGTACAGCGCTGCGGAATCTGTTGGCGCTATATAAATAAAGATTATTATTATAGAGGCCCACTCAGTAGTGGTGAAGTGAACGGCGCAAATTGCGAGTTGATTGCGACTGATGCAGCTGATACTCCATTACTGCTGGCTGCTGCTCACAGAACCGCTCCAACATATGTAACGTGGAATTCCACCTGGTGGGTACGTCACATATGATGCGATGTTCAGGAAGGCAAAATCTGCGTTGCAGAGCTGCAATGCGCGATCTGGCCATGGTGGAACGTCGCAAGTTAGCGCACTGTAGGCGGACCTTGTGCGGACCTTGTGTCTGGACGACCAAGTTTAGCACATGTGCCAGACATGGTATGTGAGTGACGTTGCCTAGGCCCAGACCTGCCACCAGATTTCGGCCATTGTCACACACTACCAAGCCTGGCTGGAGATTCGCTGGCAAAATACACATGTCACTCTCTTGCTTTATGGCATTCCAGAGCTCCAGCGCTGTGTGGCTTTGATTCCCCATGGAAATTAATTTCAGGACGGCCTGTTGACGTTTAGCCACGTCTGTGCTCATATCGGTCAACAGGCTCGCTGTCTGGGTGTTATGTTTGACACCAATCTCTCCTTCACCTCCCATATACAATCTGTTGCCCGCTATTGCCGCCTACACCTAAAGAACATCTCTCCCGAATCCATGACTTCTCCCGCGCTGCGCCAATACTGTGGAATGCTGTACCCCAAGAAATTAGAACTATCCACAATTTGCATGTTTTCGGGCGCTCACTCAAAACACATTTTTCATAGCGGCCTATCACATTCACTAATCAAAGTCATTCTATGTGTGAGTGTGTGTGTGTAGCCCATTCACTATCTCCATCCATCCCTCACTCCCTCAAAATGGCTGGGCCATCATTCTAAATACACCATTGTATATAAACACCTGTACTTTGTATCTCCCCCACATATTTGTAAATTGTAAGCTCTCACGAGCATGTGCGGATTATATTGCTTTCATTATTGTATTGGTAACGTTGTTACTTATGACTTGTGTTCGGAAACTGTTAAACTGTAAAGTGCTGCGTAATCTGTTGGTGCTATATAACTAAAGATTCTTATTAAGCGTTCACGGGTCCATGTGGAGGTAGACCGTGACGGCTCCTGCAACGATGTTTCTGAGGAACTGGAGAAGGAGGAGTCAATGTGTACAGACTTGATTCCCGCAATCCTTGTAGTTGCCTGAACACGTACAGCGCCACTCGCAAGATCTGTACCCGGCTCCACAACATTGACCCAATGGGCAGTAAGGGAAAGGTATCGTCCCTGGCCATGGGTATTGGTCCACGCAGCGGTGGTCAGGTGGACATTTCTACTGACGGAGTTTAGTAGCGCATGTTTAATTTTAACCTCAACAACATGCTTTTGCAGACCAGGGACGGCTTGCCTGCTGAAATAAAATCAGCTTGGCACATTGTATTGTGGGACTGCCAATGCCATTAAGTTCCGTAAACTGTCAGTCTCCACCAGCCTGAATGACAGCATTTCAAGGGACAGGAGTTTTGCAATGCCAGCATTCAGAGCCTGTGCTCGTGGATGGTTTGCCGAGATTGGGCCTACACCCGATACGCCACAACCTGACACCCACAGATAAACAAGCCATAAAATCTCTGAAAGATAACCCCAACATTATTATTAAACCAGCAGATAAGGGGGGTGCTATCGTTATTATGAATAAGACCCAATCTATTGCCGAAATTCATAGACAACTGTCAGTTAACCTAACCTACAGACAACTCAATTGTGACCCTACATTTTACATCTGTCAAAAAATTGATCGTATCCTGACAAAACATCTTTAATTGATCACCATAGACTGTAAGACTATGACATTCCTTAATATTCAATACCCCATCACCCCTGTTTTCTACGCACTCCCAAAAATCAACAAAAAACTACATTATCCACCCGCATACCCTAGAGGGATAATTCTCCGTGTTCTACAGTATCACCCAAATGTCTAACATGTTGCCTAATTCCTATGTATATATATTCTTCACCCTATGTATATATTGTATATATTGTATGTATTATACATTGTCATTGACTGTAAATTTTTCTATCTCTTCCAGCGACTATTTGATAAAGGCCACTGCGTTGCCCAAAACGTCAGTCAGTAGTCTCATAGCTATTTTCTTTTTTCACATCAAGTGTGCAATAAAAATTTCAAATTTAACCATGACATAAGCAGTTAAACTTGTGCAATGATTCTCTATAGACTGTACATCTTCAGTGTGTCTTTGTAACTCAACTACGTGTTTTCTCCTCACATGTTTACACATATTTGTGGTATTGAGGTTACTGACACTTTACCTCTTTTTACTTTTTGATTACACAGCTTGCATTTGACATAGCAAATATCATCTGCAAGTGTGTGAAAAAAGGACCACGCAGTGCAAGTCCTGGGAGCGTCCGTTTAGACTTTTGGAAGAGAAATCCGAACAGGTGCCAAAATGGAGGCTACAGGCAACAGAGTATGCAGCCTAACTCTCCCTCCTGTTTGTACCATTGGGGCAATCGCTTCCTCAGAGCTGCTACCACCACCTTCCTGTTCCTCACGCCATGTTGGGTCTTGGACCTCATCATCTCCACTAACCTCTTCCAACACCTGCTGCTGTTGGGTGGTCTGGCCACCACCATGCTCAACAGAAACTGGCACCTGAGTCTCATCATCATCAGATGCGCTCTGCGGTGTGCTGACCATCGGCACTGTCTCACCCGCCTCTTCAGATTCAGAGAGACACAGCTGTTGCGCATCACTGCATACTCCCTCTTCTTCACATTCCAGAATGCTGCTTGGCTGTGCCCCTGTTTGCAAACCAACAGATTCTGAGAACAGAAGCAGAGACTCAGCTGGCTCCTGTACAGAACTCTCTGACTGACTGGGCAATTTGGCAGGCGGTGAAGAGACAGATGGTTGATCAACAGTGCTGTGTTCCTGAGAGGAGGTGGAAGCAATTGAAGTCTATGCATTGGACCCTGGGCTCCAACACCGCCAGTTGTTGCCTGTAAGTGCTGTTAGCACAGTCAACACTTGCTCCTGTGTTACTGGGGTTGAGTAATGGCAGCTGTTCCCCTGCTGTGTGTACGACAAAAAGTCATGCTGCCTCCACCCTGTCCTCCTCTCATCCCTGGGCTCCAACACCGCCAGTTGTTGCTCGGAAGTAATTGGCACGGGTACTGACTCATGCCCACCCTGGTTACAGCACCACAGCTGTTTCCTGGCAGTGTCAACGTAAATTAGCCTCCAATAAGTTGTCCTGTCATGTTGCATTCCGGTTATCCGACTCTATGGTGCCTGCAGTTTAGGTGATTCCTATGTGTGCTGTGGGATATGTAAATAAAGGCTCTTTCCGTTGTGAAAATAGGACAAGCACCCACTGTAGGACTGTGTGATTTGGTAACTGCAGACGGCTTGCGGCCTGTCAACTTACATTTTCATGGGTGCCTTATGGTACCCGTCCGAGTTCCAGTACCGTCAGCTGGTTCTCCACAGTGCCTTTGGCCTAGGTGCCTCCATCTGTCACAAATAAGAATATGATGAAGAAGATGAAGGACTATAATATGAAGAAGAATAATAGTTTAAAAAGAACAATATGAGTAATGTTAACAAAAAGATGAAAAGCAAGAAGTTTTAGAAGAAGATAAAGAAGGTGAAGATGAAGAATAATTTGATGACAAAGATGATGCTGCTGAAGATTATGAAGGAGAAAGTGTGGCAAAAGTTAAAAAGGTGAAGAGCATGGAAGTTGTGAAACATACATATTTGCCAAAATAGAAAAAAGGTTAACAACATTGTCAATTTCTTCGTCAATCCGAACGTATTTCCTAAAAAAAAAAAATTAATGCTATTCCATTGGATTGGGTTAAACATCTATGCCTTTAATGTCTCCTCAACCTCCCCAAATACATTCTACATTACTCTTTGTTGTTTTCCTTCATGTACAATTAACCTACAAGGCAAGAATGGTTTTTTTTTAACCCCTTAATGTCCACTGACGTGCAGAGTCCGTCATGGCAAGGTGCCAGTTCCGGCACCAGGACGGACTCTGCACGTCATGGCTTTGATCTACCACTGCGTGTAAACACGCAGTGGTAGATCAGTGCCGACAGCTGTCACAGACAGCTGACAGGCACGGCAAGCGGTGCGGGGACCTTTGCCGTCGGTCCCCGCACCTACAGCGCTGTGCTTGGTCAGTCAATCTGACTGACCAAACACTGCAGCGATCGCGCAGGAGAAGCTGAAATTTCAGCTTCCCCAGCGCGATTAGTGCAGGAGCCGGCGCTGCAGTGGCCAGGCTTCCTGCACTGACAGCCAGGAGCGGAGCCCCCACCGCCCCTGGCTGTTAACCCCCTGACTGCTGCGATCGAGCGCGATCGCAGAGCTCAGGGGGGGAGGCAGAGGGTCGGGAGCTCCCTCTGCCTCAGATAGGCACCCTGCAATGTATTTGCAGGGGCCGATCTCTGCCTTGATGACCCGGGGGTTGTCATGACAACCTCCGGGTCATTTAGCTACGGGAAGCTGCTGTGATCATTGTCACAGCAGCTTCCACTATAGTTGCAATGCATTGCAATGCCAGAGCATTGCAATGCATTGTAACTGCAATAAAAAGTAAAAAAAGTGAAAGTCCCATAAAGGGACAAGTTAAAAAAAAAATCATTTTTTTAAAAAAATTGTAAAAAAAATATTAAAAAATAATTTTAAAAAAATCCCCTAAAAAATACACGTTTTTATGTGATAAAAAAAATAAAAAACAAAAAACATACACATGTTAGGTATCGCCACGTCCGTAAAAATCCCATCTATTAAAGCGTAACCCTAGTTAACCCCTTCAGTGAAAGCCGTAAAAAAAACACAAAAAAGTAGTAAATTATACTTTTTCCAAGCGGTATCATTAATAACATAATCATTGCAATAACACGCGATCAAAAAGTCAGATATAAATAATCATGGTACCGCTGAAAACGTCATCTTGTCCCGCAAAAAACAAGCCGCTATACAACATCATCAGCAAAAAAATAAAAAAGTTATAGCTCGCGGAATAAACTGATGCAAAAATAATTATTTTTTCTATAAAATTTATTATTGTGTAAAAAACGCCAAAACATAAAAAAAATATAAATGAGGAATCGCCGTAACCGTAGTGACCCGAAGAATAAAGCTGCTTTATCAATTTTACCACACACGGAATGGAGGAAAAAAAAAACAATTCCTGAATTGCTGGTTTTTGTTCATTCTGATTCCACAAAAATCGGAATAGGAAACGATCAAAAAACGTTATGTGCCTGAATATGGTACCAATAAAAACGTCAGCTCGTCCCGCAAAAAATAAGCCCACAGATAACTCTGTCGGCCGAAATATGGAAAAATTATAGCTCTCAAAATACGGCGATGCAAAAATTTCTTATAAAAAATTATTCCAAGAAAAAGCATCTTTTAGTGTGTGACAGAAGCTAAACATGAAAAAAGGGTGTAAATCTGGTATCGCTGTAATCGCACCGATCCGAGGAATAAAGTCGCCTAATCACTAATACCGCACGAGGAACGGTGTAAAAAAGAAAACCAATTCTTCACCTTTTGTGGATTTGTTCATTGTGCCTCCCAAAGATCGCAGTAAGGCGATCACAGTGGTTCCCCCCCACATATGGGGTATCAGCGTACTCAGAACAAAATGCACAATAGCTTTTGGGGTCCTATTTCTCCTGTTACCCTTATAAAAAAAAAATTTGGGGCAAAAAGGTAATTTTTGTGGAAAAAAATATGATTTTTTTATTTTCACTGCTCTACATTATAAACTTCTGTGAAGCCCTTGGGGGTTAAAAGTGCTGACCACACATCTAGATAAGTTCCTTGGGGGGTCTAGTTTGCAAAATGGGGTCACTTGTGGGGGGTTTCTACTGTTTAGGCACATCAGGGGCTCTCCAAGCGCGACATGACACCCGCAGACCATTCCATCAAAGTCTGCATTTAAAAACGGTGCTCCTTCCCTTCCGAGCTCTGCCATGCGTCAAAATAGTGGTTCCCCCCCACATATGGGATATCAGCGTACTCAGGACAAATTTCACAATAGCTTTTGGGGTCCTATTTTTCCTGTTACCCTTAGAAAAATAAAAATTTGGGGCAAAAAGATAATTTTTGTGGAAAAAAATATGATTTTTTTATTTTCACGGCTCTACATTATAAACTTCTGTGAAGCCCTTGGGGGTTCAAAGTGCTGACCACACATCTAGATAAGTTCCTTGGGGGGTCTAGTTTGCAAAATGGGGTCATTTGTGGGGGGTTTCTACTGTTTAGGCACATCAGGGGCTCTCCAAGCGAGACATGACACCCGCAGACCATTCCATCAAAGTCTGCATTTAAAAACGGTGCTCCTTCCCTTCCGAGCTCTGCCATGCGTCAAAATAGTGGTTCCCCCCCACATATGGGATATCAGCGTACTCAGGACAAATTGCACAATAGCTTTTGGGGTCCTATTTCTCCTGTTACCCTTATAAAAATAAAAATTTGGGGGCAAAAAGATTGTTTTTGTGGAAAAAAATATGATATTTTTATTTTCACGGCTCTACGTTATAAACTTCTGTGAAGCACTTGGGGGTTCAAAGTGCTCACCACACATCTAGATAAGTTCCTTGGGGGGTCTAGTTTCCAAAATGGAGTCACTTGTGGGGGTTTCTACTGTTTAGGCACATCAGGGGCTCTCCAAACGTGACATGACACCCGCAGACCATTCCATCAAAATCTGCATTTGAAAAAGGCGCTCCTTCCCTTTCCAGCTCTGCCATGCGTCAAAATAGTGGTTTACCCCCACATATGGGGTATCAGCATACTCAGGACAAATTGCACAATAACTTTTGGGGTCCTGTTACCCTTTGGAAAATAACAATTGGGGGTGGAAAGATCATTTTTGTGGAAAAGATATGATTTTTTAATTTTACTGCTCTACGTTATAACCTTCTGTGAAGCCCTTGGGGGTTCAAAGCTTTCACCACACATCTAAATAAGTTCCTTGGGGGGTCTAGTTTCCAAAATGGGGTCACTTGTGGGGGGGTTTCCACTGTTTAGGCACACAGGGACTCTCCAAATGCGACATGGCGTCCAATCTCAATTCCAGCCAAAAAAGTCAAATGGCGCTGCTTCCCTTCCAAGCTCTGCCATGCGCCCAAATAGTGGTTTACCCCCACATATGGGGTATCAGCGTACTCAGGACAAATTGCACAATAACTTTTGGGGTCCTGTTACCCTTTGGAAAATAACAATTGGGGGTGGAAAGATCATTTTTGTGGAAAAGATATGATTTTTTAATTTTACTGCTCTACGTTATAACCTTCTGTGAAGCCCTTGGGGGTTCAAAGCTTTCACCACACATCTAAATAAGTTCCTTGGGGGGTCTAGTTTCCAAAATGGGGTCACTTGTGGGGGTTTCCACTGTTTAGGCACACAGGGACTCTCCAAATGCGACATGGCGTCCAATCTCAATTCCAGCCAAAAAAGTCAAATGGCGCTGCTTCCCTTCCAAGCTCTGCCATGCGCCCAAATAGTGGTTTACCCCCACATATGGGGTATCAGCGTACTCAGGACAAATTGCACAATAACCTTTGGGGTCCTTTTACCCTTTGGGAAATAAAAATTGGGGGTGGAAAGATCATTTTTGTGGAAAAGATATGATTTTTTAATTTTACAGCTCTACGTTATAACCTTCTGTGAAGCCCTTGGGGGTTCAAAGCTCTCACCACACATCTAGATAAGTTCCTTGGGGGGTCTATTTTCCAAAATGGGGTTACTTGTGGGGGGTATCCACTGTTTAGGCACACAGGGGCTCTCCAAATACAACATGGCGTCCAATCTCAATTCCAGCCAAAAAAGTCAAATGGCGCTGCTTCCCTTCCGAGCTCTGCCATGCACCCAAATAGTGGTCTACCCTCACATATGGGGTATCAGCGTACTCAGGACTAATTGCACAATAACTTTTGGGGTCCTTTTATCCTTTGGAAAATAAAAATTGGGATGAAAAGATCATTTTTGTGGAAAAAACATGATTTTTTAATTTTACGGCTCTACGTTATAACCTTCTGTGAAGCCCTTGGGGGTTCAAAGCTCTCACTACACATTTAGATAAGTTACTTGGGGGGTCTAGTTTCCAAAATGGGGTCACTTGTGGGGGGTTTCCACTGTTTAGGCACACAGGGACTCTCCAAATGCGACATGGCGTCCAATCTCAATTCCAGCCAAAAAAGTCAAATGGCGCTGCTTCCCTTCCGAGCTCTGCCATGCACCCAAATAGTGGTTTACCCCCACATATGGGTATCAGCGTACTCAGGACTAATTGCACAATAACTTTTGGGGTCCTTTTACCCTTTGGAAAATAAAAATTGGGATGAAAAGATCATTTTTGTGGAAAAAACATGATTTTTTAATTTTACGGCTCTACGTTATAACCTTCTGTGAAGCCCTTGGGGGTTAAAAGCTCTCACAACACATTTAGATAAGTTACTTGGGGGGTCTAGTTTCCAAAATGGGGTCACTTGTGGGGGGTTTCCACTGTTTAGGCACACAGGGACTCTCCAAATGCGACATGGCGTCCAATCTCAATTCCAGCCAAAAAAGTCAAATGGCGCTGCTTCCCTTCCGAGCTCTGCCATGCGCCCAAATAGTGGTTTACCCCCACACATGGGGTATCGATGTACTCAGGAGAAATTGTACAACAAATATTGTGGTTCATTTTCTACTGATACCCTTGACAAAATTTTAAAAAATTGTGTCGAAAGAAAAATTTTGGGAAAAAAAGTTAAATGTTAATTTTTTCCTTCCACATTGCTTCAATTCTTGTGAAGTACCTAAAGGGTTAATAAACTTCTTGAATGTGGCTTTGAACACGTTGAGGGGTGCAGTTTTTAGAATGGTGTCACTTTTGGGTATTTTCTGTCATATTGACCCCTCAAATTCACTTCAAATGTGAGGTGGCCCCTAAAAAAAATGATTTTGTAAATTTTGTTGGAAAAATGAGAAATTGCTGGTCAACTTTTAACACTTATAACTTCCTAACAAAAAAAAATTTTGGTTCCAAAATTGTGCTGATGTAAAGTAGACATGTGGGAAATGTTATTTATTAACTAATTTTTGTGACATATCTCTCTGATTTAATGGCATAAAAATTAAAAGTTTGAAAATTGCAAAATTTTCAAAATTTTTGCCATATTTCCATTTTTTTCATAAATAAACGCAAGTTATATTGAAGAAATTTTACCACTATCATGAAGTACAATATGTCTCGAGAAAACAATCTCAGAATCGCCAAGATCCGTTGAAGCGTTCCAGAGTTATAACCTCAAAAAGAGACAGTGGTCAGAAATGTAAAAATTGGCCTGGTCTTTAACTTACAAAATGGCTTGGTCGTTAAGGGGTTAATTTCGATATTTTGTTCCCATAGACTTACATTGGACTTCCGGTATCGGTATCGGGTATCGCCGATATTTTTTGGGTATCGGCGATACCATTCCGATTCCGATACTTTTGGTGGATATTGGAAAGTATCGCTCAACTCTATTCTTGAGCTATTACCTCATAAAATGACACTGGTCAGAATTGCAAAAAATGGCCAGGTCATTAAGGTCAAAATAGGCTGGGTCATGAATGGGTTAAAGTCAGGTCCCCTATTGTATGATGTTAAGAATACAAGAATTTTTGGGTAGCCTCTGGATCAGGCCTCTACAGCTTAATTTCAACCCAACAAAATTACAAATTTTGATATGGCAGGCTGTCTAACTTTGTTACTGATGGATAGATAGATATATCGTTAGATAGCTAGATATAGATATGTCTATAGATAGATGGATAGATAGATCTATAGATAGATAGATCTATCTATAGATAGATGAACAGATAGATCTATCTATAGATAGATCTATAGATAAATCTATAGATAGATGGATGGGTAGATAGATATATCTGTAAATAGATAGATATATCTATATATAGATAGATATATCTATAGTTAGAAAAAATCTGTGTTAGGCCGGGTCACATTTGCGAGAAACTCACGCGAGTTTCGCACCTCAATACCCGGCACTGCCGCTGACTCTTGGACCGGCGTGTTCAGCTGCGTAGAAATACATGCAGCCGCACACTCCGTTCCCGAGTGCCAGTGGTAGTGTCGGGTATTAAGGTGCGAGACTCATGCAAGTTTCTTGCAAGTGTGACCCAGCCTGAAACGCAATATCTGTTTCCATTTTAAAAAAATGGAAGAAAAAATAGCATGGGCACCCGCGCAATTTTCTGTGCCAGAGAGTAAAAGCCAGCGACTGGGGGCCGATGTTTATAGCCTGGGAAGCAGGTAATGCCCATGGATCTTTCCACTCTATGAATATCAGCCCGCAGCTGTATATTTAGCCTTTACTGGCTATTAAAATAGGGGACCCCCAAAAAAAGTGATGTGGGGTACCCCTACGGCTGATATTCATAGCCTAGGAGGAGACCATGGATATTGGCCCCCCCGGCTACAAACACCAACTCACAGCCGTCCCAGAAATGGCGCTTCTCTAAGATGCGCCAATTCCAGAACTTAGCCTCTCTCTTCCCACTGCCCTGTAACGGTGGCATATGGGGTAATAGGGGGTTGATGTCACTTTTGTATTGTAGGGTGACATCAAGCCAGGTTAGTAATGGAGAGGCGTCAATAAGACACCAATCCATTACTATTCCTACAGTTGTAAATGGGTAAAATAAACACACAGACAAAATAAAGTATTTTAATGAAATAAAACAACAAATTTTCCTATCTTTATTATACGCCTAATTCCTGTGACGACCTCGATCACCTGCAAAAAAATTAAATAATAAACTCAACTGTATACTTCCTGTTCCGAAGTAATCCATGTAATAATGAGTGTCCCATGACGATCTCCCCTATAGAGCTGTCACATCAGGAGATGTGACTGCTCTACTGGGCTTCCAGTGACACACTGACAGGAGACAATGGTTCATGCAGTGTTATCACGGAGGGGTCACTTGAGTTTATCCTCTCACTTGACAGTAATGCTGTGTGAGAGTTTTCCCATGCAGCAGGGCCGCAAGTGACAAGACGAACTCCTGTGACCTGACAGTGGAGTGATACACTGCGGAAGGATACCCATCATTGTATCACCGGAGGCCCCTGGAGAGTGGTCACATCTGCCGATGTGACAGCTCTCCACGGGAGATCGTCTTGAGACAGTCGTTACTATATGGATTACATCGGAACAGGGAGCATGCAGTTGAGTTTATTTATTTATTTTTTTTACATGGGATCAAGGGCATCGGGGATTAGCAGTATGGTGAGTATGTATGTGGGTTTTTTTTACTATTCAACCCCAAAAGCTGGATGATGGGACTACTACTGTCCCATCATCAGCTACTGATGGCACTGTAGCAGACATAGTCGGATGGGACTAGTAGTCCAATCGGACGATGCCTGCCTACACAAAGACATGCACACATACACAGCCGCACACATAACCGCAGACCCCCGCACACACACGCACACCCACATAGAAACACACAGACACCCGCACACAGACCCACACATATTCACTGCACACAGTCTCCTCCCACACACTCTTCTTCCTCCCTATCTGCAGCGTTTCTCGCACGTACAGCCACAGCAAATCCGTAGATCTTTTTAAACCTGCGGTTTTGCTGCAGATTTGACTGACTCAGTGCAAGTCAATGGGTGCAGAAACGCTGCAGATCAGAAAAAAGAATTGACATGCTGCGGAAAAAGAATGCTGCAAATCTGCACGTATTTTTCCGCAGCATGTGCACATCAAACCTCAAATTCACATACACTATCATTGGCTATGCACTATACTGCGGATTTGATGCAATTCTGCGAGTCCAAAAACACTGCCGATCCGCATCTAAATCCACAGCGTGTGCACATAGCCTTACAGTGTCAAAATGGAGCTAAAACAAGATGTCCACTCTTTATATGGAGAGGGACGTGTGATTTCAGCAGCCAATGACACAAGCCGTTGTGTCAGGACACTGTGGATGTTTCCTACGCCCTGATTAGCTAGCCGCAATGTGCACACATAAAGTTAGGAAAAATTTTTTACTGTTCACAAGAATGCCGCACCTCTGAGCTCTCCAAACCCCCACCCCTCATCAAACACGTGCCAAACGCTCATGATACACCACCGTTATGGTTGCTAAAGTGCTGAAAATACTTTTATGGCAATGCAAATATTTTCCCACACTTTTCACCGAATGTTACTGATTTTCCCCAATTTTATAAAATTTTGCTTGTGTTTCCGATCACCAATCCGAATGTGCCATATTCATGCCGAATTTATGTTTGTTCGTTTTCCGAACAAATTCACTCATCATTAGTTTTAAACAGGAGTCTCTGAGCAATGGGGAGAGAGTGCAGGGATTGACAGAGGGGAGAAGCCGAGAAATAGCAAGGTGTCAGGTTGATTAGTTAAGCAGCAGAGCTTAGGATAGATTGGATGGGTGCGATAATGTTAGAAGGGAGGCCACAGAGCAGGAGGTTGAAGTAGTCTATGCGGTAGATAATGAGGGCATGCATTAGTGTTTTTGCAGATTCATAGTTGAGAAATCTGCTGATTTGGGAGACATTTTTGAGTTGGAGTCGGTAGGAAGGGAAAAGGGCTTAGATCTCAGATTTGAAGGAGAGATCAGAGTCAAGCCATTGGCTTTGATGGATAGGTCAGTTGGGGGGTTGAATGATATGGTGGGCAGATGATGAATTCGGTTTTATCCAAGTTCAGTTTTAGAAATCTAGCAGAGAATAAAGATGAAATAGAGGACTAACAATGTAGGATTATGGTTATTAAGGCGGTGATATCAATTGCAGAGAGGTAGATCTGTGTGTCATCAGCATAGAGGGGATAATAAGAGCTGTGAGAGTCCATTAGTTGTCACAGGCCAAAGGTGTAGATGGAGAAGGGGTCCTAAATCTAAACCTTGGGGGACACTGGCAGATAGGAGGTGAGATGGGGAGGTGGTGTGTGAGTGGAAGCCCACTGAATGTTCTGTCTGTTAGGTATGAGGAGATCCAAGATAGGGCCAAGAGATGAGAGATTCTGCAGTAAGAGGGAATGGTCCACTGTGTTGACGACAGATGACAGGTCCACGAGGAGGAGGAAAAATTAGTGTCGCTTGGATTTGGTGGTTAGCAGGTTGTTGTGGACTTTAGTCAGGGCACTTTTAGTGGAATGGTGCAGTCAGAAGCCATATTGTAAGCAGTCAAAGAGGGAGCAGGAGGAGAGGTTTGAGGACAGTTCAAACTGTACATGTTGTTCCACTAATTTTGAGGCATAGGTGAGAAGTGATATGGGGAGATAGCTATAGACAAGGGATGGTTCAAGGGAGGACTTTTTGAAGATGGGTGAGATTGAGCATGAGCTTTTGAAGCATGAGGGGAAGACAAAAGTAATTACTGACAGATTGAAGTGGTGGGTTAGTTTCGGGATGAAAAGTGTTTTAAGGTTTAGAATGAGATGGGATTGAGTCAAGTTCACAGGTGGTGAGCAGAGATGAGTTAACATCGTCAGCTCCCTCCTTATTCGGAAAGCTATAGCGCTTACCGAAGAAGCTGCATCGGGAACCTTGACACCTGGAGCGCTCCCGATAATCAGCTGTTTGGCACCGCAGCTGCATGTGTCGCTGCTGTGTAACAGTCACAACACACATGATCTCCATACATGTGTTGTGACTGTCACACAGCCGTAATACATGCAGCTGCGGTGCCGAACAGCTGATTATTGGGAGTGCTCGAGGTATCAGGCTTCCCAATGCAGCGTCTTTGGTAAGCGTTATAGCTTGCTGAATAAGGAGGGAGCCGACGATGTTCGCTCATCTTTAGTGGTGAAACATGATTTGGAGAGTAAATAGGAAAGTTGATCTTCCATGAGGAGGGTGGGTGGCTGTGGGGTATTTAAGCAAAAGCTTTGCCTTATGTTGTCAATCTTCTGCTTAAATAATGAGACAAAGTCTTCAGCTGAGATTAGTGGATAGGGAGGGGAAGCTGTGGGATGAGGAGAGAAGTGAAATTACTGAATAGCTGTTTAGTGTTGTGAGACAGGGATGAAATGAGAGATGAAAAGTAAGTTTGTTTTGCTATAGTGAGCAATTGTGCAGCAATTTACTTCTGTTACTGGACGGGCTCCTCGATTCCCTTTCTTTGGCAGCCGCACAGGGGTGCGCCTTGTAGATGAGGGTCATAATGTGCTCCAGTGGATGACAAGCTCTGCATTAACCCCTCTCTGACATTAGACGTACTATCCCGTCCATAAAACCCGTGCCATTCTGACCATGGACGGGATAGTACGTCATAGGCGATTAGCTGCGCTCCCGGAGGGAGCGCAGCTAATCGCCGCCGGGTGTCAGCTGATTATCACAGCTGACACCCGTGACTGTGTGTCAGGAGCGGTCACGGACCGCTCCCGGCACATTAACCCCTTGCACACCGCGATCAAACATGATCGCGGTGTACTGGGGGCACAGGGAGGATCGCGCAGGGTGGGGGCTCCCTGCGCGCCCCCCTGAGACCCTCAGAGCAGCGCGATGTGATCGCGCTGCTCTGAGGGCTTCCTCCCTCCCAGGACCCGGATCCAAGATGGCGCTGGGGTCCTGGAGGGAGGCGGCTTCCTCAGTGCCTGCCGAGAGCAGGCATGAGGAAGCGTCCTGCACTGCCTGTCACATCGCTGGTGTGACAGAGTGCTGTGCACACTGTCACACCAGCGATCTGATGAAATACAGTGATGTCCCACCCTGGGACAAAGTAAAAAAGTAAAAAAAAGTAAAAATAAACATGTGTAAAAAAAAATCCAAAATAAAAAAAAAAAAAAAAAAAATATTCCCCAATAAATTCATTACTTATTGTAAATAAAAAAAATAAAACAATAAAAGTACACATATATGGTATCGCCGCGTCCGTAACGACCCCCCCTATAAAACTGTCCCACTAGTTAACCCCTTTTGTGAACCCCTTAAAAAATAAAAAATTAAAAACGAAGCAAAAAATCAGTGCTTTATCATCATACCGCTGAACAAAAAGTGGAATAACACGCGATCAAAAAGACGGATATAAATAAAAATGGTACCGCTGAAAACGTCATCTTGTCCCGCAAAAAACGAGCCATCACACAGCATCATCAGCAAAAAAATAAAAAAGTTATAGCTCGCAGTATAAAGCGATGCAAAAATAATTATTTTTTATATAAAATTGTTTTTATTCTATAAAAGCGCCAAAACATAAAAAAATTATATAAATGAGGTATCGCCATAATCGTACTGACCCGAAGAATAAAACTGCTTTATCGATTTTACCACACGCGGAACAATAAAAACGCCTCACCCAAAAGAAATTCATGAATTGCTGATTTTTGTTCATTCTAACCTCCCAAAAATCGAAATAAAAAGCGATCAAAAAATGTCACGTGCTCAAAAATGGTACCAATAAAAGCGTCACCTTGTCCCGCAAAAATTAAGACCTCACATGACATTGTGGGCCAAAATATGCAAAAATTATAGCTCTCAAATTGTGGCGATGCAAAAAACTACTTTTTGCAATAAAAAGCGTCTTTTAGCGTGACAGCTGCCAATCATAAAAACCGCTATAAATAGTAAATCAAACCCCCCTTTATCACCCCCTTAGTTAGGGAAAAATAATAAAATAAAAAAAATGTATTTATTTCCATTTTCCCATTAGGGTTAGGGTTAGGGTTTCGGCTAAAGTTAGGGTTAGGGTTGGCGCTAAAGTTAGGATTAGGGTTAGAGTTTGGATTAGGGTTAGGGTTGGGATTAGGGTTGGGACTAGGGTTAGGGGTGTGCTGGGGATAGGGTTGGAGTTAGAATTGGGGGGTTTCCGCTGTTTAGGCACATCAGGGGCTCTCCAAATGTGACATGGCGTCTGATCTCCATTCCAGCCAATTCTGCTTTGAAAAAGTCAAACGGTGTTCCTTCACTTCTGAGCTCTGCCATGCGTCCAAACAGTAGTTTATCCCCACATATGGGGTATCAGCGTACTCTGGACTCCAAGAGTTATTGTGAAATTTGTCCTATTTCTTCTGTTACCCTTGGGAAAATAAAAAACTGGGGGCGAAAATATTATTTTTGTAAAAAAAATAAGATTTTTTTGTTTTTACGGCTGTACATTATAAACTTCTGTGAAGCACTTGGGGCTTCATAGCGCTCACCACACATCTAAATAAGTTCCTTGTGGGGTCTATTTTCCAAAATGGGGTCACTTGTTGGGGATTTCCACTGTTTAGGCGCATCAGGGGCTCTCCAAATGCGACATGACGCCCCCAGACCATTCCATCAAAGTCTGCAATCCAAAACGTCACTACTTCCCTTTCCGAGCCCTGACATGCGCCCATACAGTAGTTTTCTCCCACATATTGGGTAGCAGCGTACTCAGGACAAATTGGACAACAACTTTTGGGGTCCAATTTCTCCTGTTACCCTTGTGAAAATAAAATATTGGGGGCGAAAAAATCATTTTTGTAAAAAAAAAAAGGATTTTTTATTTTTAACGGCTGTGCGTTATAAACTTCTGTGAAGCACTTCGGGGTTCAAAGTGCTCACCACACATCTAGATAAGTTCCTTGTGGGGTCTATTTTCCAAAATGGGGTCACTTGTGGGGGTTTCCACTGTTTAGGCGCATCAGGGGCTCTCCAAATGCGACATGACGCCCCCAGACCATTCCATCAAAGTCTGCAATCCAAAACGTCACTACTTCCCTTTCCGAGCCCTGACATGCGCCCATACAGTAGTTTTCTCCCACAATATTGGGTATCAGCGTACTCAGGACAAATTGGACAACAACTTTTGGGTCCAATTTCTCCTGTTACCCTTGTGAAAATAAAATATTGGGGGCGAAAAAATCATTTTTGTAAAAAAAAAAAGGATTTTTTATTTTTACGGCTGTGCGTTATAAACTTCTGTGAAGCACTTCGGGGTTCAAAGTGCTCACCACACATCTAGATAAGTTCCTTGTGGGGTCTATTTTCCAAAATGGGGTCACTTGTGGGGGTTTCCACTGTTTAGGCGTATCAGGGGCTCTCCAAATGCGACATGACGTCCCCAGACCATTCCATCAAAGTCTGCAATCCAAAACGTCACTACTTCCCTTCCGAGCCCTGACGTGCACCCATACAGTAGTTTTCTCCTACATATTGGGTATCAGCGTACTCAGGACAAATTGGACAACAACTTTTGGGTTCCAATTTCTTCTGTTACCCTTGTGAAAATAAAATATTGGGGGCGAAAAAATCATTTTTGTAAAAAAAAAAAAAGGATTTTTTATTTTAAGGCTGTACGTTATAAACTTTAGTGAAACACCTGGGGGTTCAAAGTTCTCACCACACATCTAGATAAGTTCCTTGAGGGTCTAGTTTCCAAAATGGTGTCATTTGTGGGGGGTTTCCACTGTTTAGGCAGATCAGGAGCTCTCCAAACACGACATGGCGTCCAGCCAATTCTGCGTTGAAAAAGTGAGACGGCGCTCCTTCCCTTCCAAACTCTGCCATGCACCCAAACAGTGGTATACCCCCACATATGGGTATCAGTGTACTCAGGACAAATTTCACAATAACTTTTGGAGTCTTGTTACCCTTGGAAAAATAAAAATTCGGGTGAAAAGATCATTTTTGTGGAAAAAATATGATTTTTAAATTTTACGGCTCTACGTTATAAACTTGTGTGAAGCACTTGAGGGTTCAAATTGCTCACCAAAGATCTAGATAAGTTCCTTAGGGGGTCTAGTTTCCCAAATGGGGTCATTTGTGGGGGGTTTCCACTGTTTAGGCACATCAGGGGCTCTCCAAATGCAACATGGCATCCAATCTCAATTCCAGCCAATTTTGGTTGGAAAAAGTCAAATGGTGCTCCTTCCCTTCCGAGCTCTGCCGTGCGCCCAAACAGTGGTTCCCCCCCACATATGGGGCATCAGCGTACTCAGGACAAATTGGACAACAACTTATGTGGTCCAATTTCTCCTGATACCCTTGGGAAAATAAAAAATTAGTGACTAAAAGATAATTTTTGTGGGAAAAAAATAGGATTTTTTATTTTCATGCCCGGGCATTATAAACTTGTGTGAAGCACTTGGGGGTTCAAAGTGCTCACCAAAGATCTAGATAAGTTCCTTAGGGGGTCTAGCTTCCAAAATGGGGTCACTTGTGGGGGATTTCCACTGTTTAGGCTCATCTGGGGCACTGCAAACGGAACATGACCCCCATCAACGTCTGCATTCCAAAACGTTACTACTTCCTTTCCAAGCCCTGCCGTGCGCCCAAACAGTTTTCCACCCTCACATATGGGGTATCAGCGTACTCAGGACAAATTGGACAACAACTTTTGGGGTCCAATTTCCTTGGGAAAATTCAAAAATTTAGGACTAAAAAATCATTTTTGTGGAATTTTTTTTTTTTTTTTTTCACACCCAGGCATTATAAACTTTTGTGAAACACTTGGGAGTTCAAAGTGCTCACAACAGATCTAGATAAGTACCTTAGGGGGTCTAGTTTCCAAAATGGTGTCACTTGTGGGGGGTTTCCACTGTTTAGGCGCATCAGAGGTTCTCCAAGCGCGACATGGCGTCCAATCTCAACTCCAGCCAATTTTAGTTTGAAAAAGTCAAACGGCGCTCCTTCCCTTACGAGCTCTGCCGTGTGCCCAAACAGTGGTTTTCCCCCACATATGGGGTATTGGCGTACTCAGGAGAAATTGCATAACAACCTTATCTGTCCATTTTCTCCTTTTACCCTTGTGAAAATAAAAAAAAAGTTTGTAAAAGATCATTTTTGTGGCTAAAAAGTTAAATATTCATTTTTTCCTTCCACGTTGCTTTAGTTCCTGTGAAGCACCTAAAGGGTTAATAAACTTCTTGAATGTGGTTTTGAGTACCTTGAGGGGTGCAGTTTTTAGAATGGTGTCACTTTTGGGTATTTTCTGTCATGTAGACCCCTCAAAGTGACTTCAAATGTGAGGTGGTCCCTAAAAAAAATGGCTTTGTAAATTTTGTTGTAAAAATGAGAAATCGCTGGTCAACTTTTAACCCTTATAACTTCCTAACAAAAAAAAATTTTGATTCCAAAATTGTGCTGATGTAAAGTAGACATGTGGGAAATGTTATTTCTTAACTATTTTGTGTTACATATTTCTCTGTTTTAAGGGAATAAAAATTCAAAGTTTGAAAATTGCTAAATTTTCAAAATTTTCGCCATATTTGCGTTTTTTTCAAAAATAAACGCAAGTTATATGGAAGAAATTTTACCACTAACGTGAAGTACAATATGTCATGAGAAAACAATCTCAGAATCGCGAAGATCCGTTGAAGCGTTCCGGAGTTATACCTCATAAAGAGACAGTGGTCAGAATTGTAAAAATTGTCCCGGTCATTAACGTGCAAACCACCCTTGGGGGTTAAGGGGTTAAAAGATCTCTCCTCCTCTTCCTCCACCTTAACATCACAAACAGTACAGTCCTCATAAGTGGCACCCTAATTACTCTTGCTTCCTCCCTACCGCGTCACAATTCTTCAACTGCCCAACTGACTGTGAGGAACCACAGATGGGCGAGTCTTGACAGCTGTATGCGCATTCTATACAATGGGCATCAGATGTCTGCTCCAAAGATTCACAGGCTCAAGAGGAGGAGTAAAGCATCTGCACCGATTGGCAAAATTTTTGCAGTTGGATCTAGGGCAGGATAAAGTAGGGTCCGAGCAGAATCCAGACCCTAGTCACCAGATGTTAATCCCCGGGGGTGGAGATGATCCTGATGAGACTCAGATACTGGAGGCGCACACAGACTGTACTATGGTGTCAGGTCAGGAAGATAAGGAGGGTTACTCTCATGTTGAGGAGTGTGAGAACACAGAGGATGACGATGAGGTTGTAGATCCCACCACTTTGTGTGAACCCAGAGGTATGTGTTATGTTACGGTAGCTGAGGAGTGCAGGTAAAAAAGGAAATACACCAGAGCAGTTGGAATCTATGAGATTGCAGTACCCTGACTAACCACCGCAACTAGAGGCAGCCGTGGAGCGTTCCTACGTTGGTCCTAGACGCCTCGTCACAGCCTTAGAAACTAACTACACCTAAAGATAGAAATAGGAAAGCTATCTGCCCCGGAGCAGAACCCCAAAGATAATAGAAATCCCCCAAACATGTAATGGCGGTTAGACAAGAGGAAATACTGACACAGAAAGAAAATAGTATGAGCAAACGCTGGGGCCCAAACTATCTAAACAGAAAAGGATAGGAAGGGTACTTACTGCAATCTCAGAAAACCCTGAAAAAACACCAACTCTACTAATTTCAAAATCACCTGAGATCACACGACCTCTACCACCTAAATTAGTTCTCTGGTGTAACAAAAACAAAACAGCAGCCACTGAAAAAAAACTGGAAAAAGCAAAAGTACAAAACACAGTGGCTGGACTAAACTGAGAGGGCAAAAGCCCCCGGAGGGGACCCTGAAGGCCCCCACAGAAGTGCAGGACAAAATGCAAAAATATAGCAAAAACACAAAATAAGAAATTGTCTTATCTGATAGCAGGAGATGCAGACACGACACAGCAGGCTACAAGGGAAACTGGAAAGAAGGATTCAGACCAGAACAATTGATCACCGGCAACCCTGATGGGAAAATGACTCCCTTATATAAGACCAATCAGTAACACCTGATTCCCAGTCCTCACAATCCTCACTAGTACCGCTTGTAACCACCAGAGAGAGCCTCTGCTCAGAACTCATCTCAAACCCATTCACAACAGTACCCCCCCCTTGAGGAGGGGTCACCGAACCCTCATTTGAGCAACCAGGTCGGTCAGGATGAGTTCTATGATACGCACGGATAAGTCTCCTAGCATGGATGTCCGAAGCAAACACCCAAGAATTGTCTTCCTGACCATAACCTCTCCATTTAACCAAATACTGGAGTCTTCGTCTAGAAAAACGAGAATCCAATATTTTCTCAACCACATACTCCAGATTGCCCTCAACCAAAACAGGGTCAGGAGGCACAGCAGCAGGAACCACTGGCTCAACAAACCTCTTCAACAAGGACTTGTGGAACACGTTATGGATCTTAAATGTCCCTGGAAGAAGCAAACGAAAAGAAACAGGATTAATAATCTCCATGATCTTATAAGGTCCAATGAACCTAGGCTTAAATTTAGGAGATGCTACTCTCATAGGAATATTCTTTGAGGACAACCAGACCAAGTCCCCCACTTTAAACCGAGGACCATCAGTCCTATGCCGGTTAGCAAACCGCTGGGCCTTCTCCTGAGAGAGGGACAACCTCTCCACTACCTGGTCCCAAATCTGCTGCATACGCTCAACAACAGAGTCAACACCTGGACAGACAGAAGCCTCCGTCTGTCCTGAAGAAAATCGAGGGTGAAACCCAGAATTACAGAAAAACGGAGACATCAAAGTGGCAGAACTAGCCCTATTATTAAGAGCAAACTCAGCCAAAGGCAAAAAAGAGACCCAGTCATCCTGATCAGCAGACACAAAGCATCTTAGATAAGTCTCCAATGTCTGGTTTGTTCTCTCAGTTTGACCATTGGTCTGAGGATGAAATGCCGAGGAGAAAGACAATTGAACACCCAGTTTAGAACAAAAAGTCCTCCAAAATCTGGAAACAAACTGGACTCCTCTGTCAGACACAATGTTCTCAGGAATGCCGTGTAAACGAACCACGTGCTGAAGGAACAACAGCACCAATTCAGAGGAGGAAGGCAACTTAGGTAATGGCACAAGATGTATCATTTTGGAAAACCTATCACAAATTACCCAGATGGTGGTCATTCTCTGAGAAACAGGAAGATCGGAAATGAAATCCATAGAGATATGGGTCCATGGTCTCTTGGGCACAGGCAATGGCATCAACAAACCACTAGAGCGAGAGCAAGGCTTGGAGCGAGAGCAAGTCCCGCAGGACTGCACAAATTCCCTGACATCGCGAGACAAGGTAGGCCACCAAAAGGACCGACTAACCAAGTCTCTGGTACCAAAAATTCCGGGATGCCCAGCCAATGCGGAACAATGAATCTCAGACATCACACTCTTTTTCCATTGGTCCGGGACAAACAATTTTCCAACAGGGCAGCGCTCGGGCCTATCCTCCTGACACCCCTCCAGAGCAAGTCTCAAATTGGGCGAGATGGCGGAAAGAACTACACCCTCCTTCAAAATAACAGAGGGATCAGATAGCTCAGGAGAGTCCGCAAGGAAACTCCTCGAGAGGGCATCCGCCTTAACATTCTTAGTGCCAGGAAGAAAGGAAACCACAAAATTAAAACGTGTGAAAAACAAGGCCCACCTGGCCTGTCTAGGATTGAGTCGCTTGGCAGATTCCAGATAGACCAGATTCTTATGGTCCGTAAGGACCACCACCTGATGTTTGGCTCCCTCCAGCCAATGTCTCCACTCTTCAAAAGCCCACTTCATGGCCAATAACTCCCGATTACCCACGTCATAATTACGTTCAGTAGGAGAAAATTTTCGAGAGAAAAAGGCACAAGGGTTACTTTTAGAGGTCTCTGGATCTTTTTGGGACAAAACGGCACCTGCCCCAATTTCAGAGGCATCAACCTCCACCTGAAATGGCAGAGAAACATCAGGCTGCCGTAGAACAGGAGCAGAAGTGAATCTCTGCTTAAGTTCCTGAAACGCAGAGACTGCCTCAGGAGGCCAATTCACCACATCAGAACCCTTTCTGGTCAAATCAGTTAATGGTTTAACAATAACCGAGAAATTACCAATAAATTTACGATAAAAATTGGCAAAACCCAAAAATCTCTGAAGAGCCTTTAATGAAGTAGGTTGGACCCAATCACAGATGGCCTGAACCTTGACCGGGTCCATTTCAATAACAGATGGGGACAAAATGAATCCCAGAAATGAGATCTTCTGTACGCCAAAAAGACACTTTGATCCCTTCACATACAGAGCATTCTCTCTCAAAATCTGGAATACAGTTCGAACATGTTTCACATGAGAGTCCCAGTCATTAGAAAAAATCAAGATATCATCCAAATAAACAATCAGAAACTTGTCCACAAAATCCCTGAAAATGTCATTCATGAAGGACTGGAAGACGGAAGGAGCATTAGTGAGCCCAAAGGGCATCACAAGGTACTCAAAATGCCCTTCAGGGGTGTTAAATGCCGTCTTCCATTCATCCCCGTGCTTAATGCGAATAAGGTTATACGCCCCCCTGAGGTCAAGCTTGGTAAACCAAGTAACGTTTTTCACCCTGGAAAACAGGTCAGAAATCAAGGGTAACGGGTATTGATATTTCACAGTAATATTGTTCAAGAGACGATAATCAATACACGGCCTTAATGAACCATCTTTTTTGGCCACAAAGAAAAAACCGGCACCTAAGGGTGAAGAGGATGGTCTGATATGACCCTTCTCCAATGATTCCTTGATATAAGACCGCATAGCGTCATGTTCAGGTACAGACAAGTTAAAAAGGCGACCTTTAGGGAATTTACTACCTGGCACTAATTCAATAGCGCAGTCATAGCTCCTATGGGAGGTAAGGATGCAGATTTACTTTCGCTAAACACATCAGAAAAATCAAACAAAAAGTCAGGAACATCCTCAGCCTGGGGGAGGCAGAAAAAACAGGAGTGTTGGTATTAACACATTGGCAGCCCCAACTGGTTACAGACACAGATTTCCAATCCAAAACAGGATTATGAGACTGTAACCAAGGGAAACCCAGCACGATAATGTCATGCAGATTATATAGAACCAAAAATTTGCAGCACTCCTGGTGATCAGGTTCAACCCTCATTATCACCTGAGTAGAAAACTGGGGTTTATTCTCAGCCAAAGGGGTAGAATCGATCCCCAGTAAAGGAATAGACTTCTGTAGGGGTATCAAAGGAAACCCACAACGTTTAGCAAAATCATAATCCATCAGGTTAATAGCTGCTCCAGAATCAACGAAAGCCTGAGCAGAAAATGAGGACAGAGAGCATATCAGAGTGACAGTTAATAAAAACTTAGTCTGAACACTACCCAAGACAACTGAGCGTGCAAAACGTCTTCCCCGCTTAGGGCAGACTGAAATAGCATGAGAGGCATCACCACAGTAGAAACATAACCCATTGCGCTTTCGAAACTCATGACGCTGTGCCCCAGACACCACTCCATCACACTGCATGGGCTCAGCAGCTGGCTCACAAGGCAACACCACTCCACGCATACTTCTCCGCTCACGCAAACGTCTGTCAATTTGAATCGCTAATGACATAGAATCATTGAGACCAGAGGGGACAGGGAATCCCACCATAACATCCTTTACATTATCCGACAGACCCTTCCGGAAAAGGGCCGCCAAAGCGTCGTCATTCCGCTTGGTCAGGACTGCCCACCTACGGAATCTCTGACAGTATAACTCAGCGTCATCAAGCCCCTGATTTAATGCCAACAAGGCTTTTTCAGCTTGATCAGTGACATTAGGCTCATCGTACAATAACCCCAAAGCCTGAAAAAATGCATCAACATCACTCAAAACAGGATCCCCAGGTATCAGGGAAAAAGCCCAATCCTGAGGATCGCCGCGCAGGAGAGAGATGATAATTTGAACCTGCTGCGCTGCGTTTCCTGAGGACTTAGATTTTAAGGCAAGAAACAATTTACAATTATTTTTGAAATTCTGAAACTTAGCTCGATCCCCTAAAAACAAATCTGGCATGGGGATCCTAGGTTCCACAACAGGCAACCTAGCAAGATATGCAGCAATACTCTGAACCTCAGTGGCAAGCTGATCCACATGGCCAGACAACTGTGCAAACTCCATTGGGAGAAAAGATCCTCCCCAGCACCCAGAGATACAGAGGGAAAAAAAAAAAAAAAAAAAATACAACAAACAGAAAAATATCTCTGACAACTTTTCTTCCTTCAAAATATTTTTTCCCTTCTGTGAGTACCATACAATTTTTATGGCCGGTGATACTGTTATGTTACGGTAGCTGAGGAGTGCAGGTAAAAAAGGAAATACACCAGAGCAGTTGGAATCTATGAGATTGCAGTACCCTGACTAACCACCGCAACTAGAGGCAGCCGTGGAGCGTTCCTACGTTGGTCCTAGACGCCTCGTCACAGCCTGAGAAACTAACTACACCTAAAGATAGAAATAGGAAAGCTATCTGCCCCGGAGCAGAACCCCAAAGATAATAGAAAGCCCCCAAACATGTAATGGCGGTTAGACAAGAGGAAATACTGACACAGAAAGAAAATAGTATGAGCAAACGCTGGGGCCCAAACTATCTAAACAGAAAAGGATAGGAAGGGTACTTACTGCAATCTCAGAAAACCCTGAAAAAACACCAACTCTACTAATTTCAAAATCACCTGAGATCACACGACCTCTACCACCTAAATTAGTTCTCTGGTGTAACAAAAACAAAACAGCAGCCACTGAAAAAAAACTGGAAAAAGCAAAAGTACAAAACACAGTGGCTGGACTAAACTGAGAGGGCAAAAGCCCCCGGAGGGGACCCTGAAGGCCCCCACAGAAGTGCAGGACAAAATGCAAAAATATAGCAAAAACACAAAATAAGAAATTGTCTTATCTGATAGCAGGAGATGCAGACACGACACAGCAGGCTACAAGGGAAACTGGAAAGAAGGATTCAGACCAGAACAATTGATCACCGGCAACCCTGATGGGAAAATGACTCCCTTATATAAGACCAATCAGTAACACCTGATTCCCAGTCCTCACAATCCTCACTAGTACCGCTTGTAACCACCAGAGAGAGCCTCTGCTCAGAACTCATCTCAAACCCATTCACAACAGGTATGCAGCTGAGTAGCTCAGCAAAGGAGGTATAAGAGGAGGAAGACACACAGACACAAAGTGATGCAACCATGACAAGCACTGCATCCTCAGCCCCAACTATGGCTGTGGCCAGCACCAGTTAGGAATATGCAAATCACTTGGAGAAAAAACTACTAAATGCATAAAGTTGGATAACTAAACCACTACACACTAGAAGATGGAGAACTAAATTACTAGACAACAGGAGTTGAATAACTAAACTACTAAACACCTAGTTTTGGAGAACTAAACTAGTACACACCAGGGGATGGAGAACTAAGCCATTATACACCAAGGTATGGTGAACTAAAACTCTAGACACCAATTTGTGAGAAGACAGCAAATCTTGGAATCCCCAAGGCCTGCGAGACAAACCTCTGTATCTAACCCTTCCTCCACTGCTTCTGCCTCCTCCACCATCTGTAGGACCTCCATCTGTGCCCTCAACTTCTCCATAATGAGACACACTTTCCAACAGTGCAGAGACAATCCCCCGCCTCCGTACTGATAGAGCCAGGGAAAACCGCAATCAAGCAGTATTTAAATTGTCTGTTGTTATATGTCTTGGAGAACACAGTCACATAGCTCAAGCATTGTGGACAGCTATGCAGGCTAAGTTTGAGCAATGGCTTTCTCCGCTGAACCTGGAGTCAGTGAAGGTCGTGTGCGATAACAGTGCAAACCTGGTGGCGGACCTAAGCCGGGCAACCTAACACACATGCCTTGCATGGCTCACATCCTCAACCTGGTGGTACAGCAATTTCTACATTACTATACCAGCCTGGATGCACTGCTGCAGAAAGCACAGAGGGGCCCAAGGTACCAGACAAACTGTTAGTAAAGGTCCAGAAGCTGAGGAACAAATGTAGGAGGATGAGGAGGAAGAGATGACGGGCACACAATAGTCAGGAGATGAAGAGAATAATGATCCCCTCTCTGCTATTCTTGGTTGGCGGGACAGGACGAAGGAAGCTAGCTTAAGTCTTCCCCCACCACCAACACACCATGTACTTGGTCCTCATGGAAGCGGCCGACATATCAGTGCCTTCTTGCTGCACTATCTGCAACATGATTGTTGTCCATATTGTTAAGATTAGAAATTATGCTGATTACTGGGTTGCCACTCTGTTAGATCCACAATACAAGAGTAAATTTTGCCAGATGCTTCACCCCCTCAAAAGGGATGTGCGCATGCTGGAGTATGGAAACACACTTGTAGACAATCTTAAGAGTGATTTTTCCCAAGACAGCAGTGAGGCACACAGTGTGCATCACAGTTATAGACTTCAAACCCCGGTAATTTCAAGTTGTCAAAACATTAGCAAGAACACAACATGAATAATAGCCTCACCAAATCTTGTCAAATGACCAACGCACTAGCAGGATGCAGCAGGCTCCCATACATAAAGGCTGGAGCAACACAGGTGCCCTCCACTGATGAGAACAGCCACCCTATCACATAAAAAGTGATGATTAAGGTGTTAGCTGCCTAGTGGAAAAAGCACACAGAAATTGCTTACTTTAATTTTACTTCACTTGTCTTATCTATTGCATTGTTTTTGTGCTGTGTTTTGTATAAATATGTGATTCTTCAGATTTTGTATTAGTCTAGTCTGATGAAGAGACCTGAGTAGTCTCGAAAGCTTGCAATTTGTTACCATCTTTTCAGTTAGCCATTAAAAGGTATCAACCACTGAGGACTCTCAATTCTAAATATTTTTCTACTTTAATTTTAGTTATTTTACTCACTTATAGTAATTACATGGCACTTCACAGGCATTTTCGGCACTGTCTCCTTTGTGGCTCACAATCTAAATTTCATATCAGTATATCTTTGGAGTGTGGGAGAAATCCAGAGTACCTGGAAGAAACTCAAGCAAATACGGGGAGAACATACAAACTCCTTGAAGATGTCATATTTGGTGAGGTTTTAACCCAGGACCCCAGTACTGCAAGGCTGCAATGATAACCACTAAGCCATCGTGCTGACTCTGTCACTTACACTGCTGCTACTAATGGTTTGACAAAGCTCACAGACATGGACAAAAAGGACTTTAAAAATCCTGAAAACTTTTTTAGCAAAAACACAACATGAAAAATAGCCTCACCAAATCTTGTCAAATGACCAACGCACTAGCAGGATGCAGCAGACTTCCATACATAAAGGCTGGAGCAGCACAGGTGCCCTCCACTGATGAGAACTGTCACCCTATCACAAAAAAAGTGATGATGAAGGTGTTAGCTGCCTATTAGAAAAAGCACACAAATAAGGCTTGCTTAGGACATAAGTCACAATGAAAAGTGCAATGCATAATGTCTGGATGGCAGCCTATTTATAACGCCTATAAGAGAAGGCAGGCTATTCAGCACCATATATGCACAATACAAAAAACCAAGCCATCAAAAAGGAGCCTAGCTGCATCCTGCCAAAAATGATAAAAAGTTCAAAAATAATGTATATGATAAATGCATTAAATGAGGTATTACCGTAGTTACTATTTTGGCCAAAGCAGATAAGCTCGTAACCCAACGTCAAGGGTCCCCATTATATTGCGAGTAACTAACTAAACATCAATTCAAAGCTCACAGACATGGATAAAAAGGACTTTAAAAATCCAGATTTGACAAGATTTGGTGAGGCTATTTTTCATGTTGTGTTTTTGCTAAAAAAGTTTTCAGGATTTTTAAAGTCCTTTTTATCCATGTCTGTGAGCTTTGAATTGATGTTTAGTTAGTTATTCGCAATATAATGGGGACCCTTGACGTTGGGCTGCGAGCTATTAGTCCAAGCAATTTAGATTCATAAATGTGGACTCCTAGCTGGAGAAAAACTAGTAGCACTAAATATTTATATACATAAATGTTTCCCTGTTTCAGTAACATGCTATTAGCGCAAACAATTTGTATTTTCAAATGTGGATTCATGCATGGCCAAAAATATTACGAGCACAAAATATTTTTCTGGAGTAATGTGGCCTTAGCTCTGGACCACAGTAATACCACAAAGAATTTACATTTTCAAATGTAAACTCCTACCTAGTCCAAAATATTACCAGCACAGCGTATTATTCTTCCAAAATGTAGCATTGTTTCACGACAACACTATTAGCAAAAATAATTTATATTTTCAAGTGTGGACTTCTGCCTAGGCCATAATATTAACAGCGCAAAATATTTTTTCTCCAGAAATGTGGTCTTGTTTCAGGAACGTGCTATTAGCACAAACAATTTGAATTTTCAAATGTGGACTCAAGCATGGCCAACAATATTACCAGCACAAAATATTTTTCTGCAGAAATGTGGCATGACTTCTGAAGCAAGCTATTAGAACAAACAATTTCAATTCTCAAATCTGGACTCCTGGATGGAACAAAAATATCAGCACAAAATGGTTAAATACTGAAATATCCCCTGCTTTCTGGAGCACTGTATTAGAACACACAATTTAGATTTTTAAATGTGGACTCATGGACGGAGCAAAAATATGAATACAAACTGATTACATACTGAAATGTGGCCTGCTTTCTGGAAGGTGGTATTACAACAAACAAACTGGATTCTCTAATGTGGACAGCTTGCTGAAGCACAATATCAGCAGCACAAAAGAGTTATATGCTGAAATGTGCTCTGGTGTCACAAACAATGAGAAAAATGATTGATCTGCTGGAAAGTCGATTTCACAGCTACACGGCACCCTATGTATCTGAACTAGCTGACTGGCTATAAATCGCCTAGATAACTTTCTGACTATCCTGTAGCAGTAACAGGAGCAGTCTCTCTGCGCTGCTACACTGACAAAATTGCGCTAAAATAACACGTTTGCTCTTTATATGGAGAGGGACATGTGAATTTGGCAGCCAATGACACAAGCCCTTGTGTCTGGACATTGTGGATGGTTTCTGCGCCCTGATGGGCTGCCAGAATCAACACACATAAAGTTTAGCGGGAAAAATAAAACAGCGCTCCACTCCTCTAACCTCTCCACATGATCCTCTAACCTCTCCACACACCCTCCCCTTATCAAACATGTCCCCCATTCCTCACGTTCATCATACAGCGCCACTATCCTAGCCCAAGTAATCACAAAAGCATTAGTGGAAAAGCGATGATTTACTGAACTGTGACCGAATTGAGTAAAAATGCTTGTGAAAGCGAACACAAATCCAAATGTGCTACATTTGTGCCGAATTTGAAATTGGCAAATGTTTTCCAAACACGTTCGCTCATCTCTAGTTTTCACCAGCAGATAAAATGGCACACATGACTATGTTAAGATGTTTACGACGTATGTTACTGAGGTCTCCTAAAGAGCTCAGTTTGTAGTCTTGTGTTGAATGCCCCATTCACTTGTGTCACAGCAAATTTTGACCACACACCTAGTGTCACGCTGTCTAGCAGATATATAAATAAATAATGTCAGTAATCTATCAAGTGGGACAACATTCTATATAACATATAAATAGGTAACATTGACATGTGTATATAGCATAGTATTACCTGACATAATTTCCTGTGGGTCAATACTGAATCCTTTTCACGCTGTCTCAGGCTAGAGGTGGACCGGGGTCTATGCTGACCCTAAACTTGGGTCCTGACTAGTCCCTCTACCTGGAGGTACTGTTAATGGTACAGAGGTCCAGGCCACCAGCGTAAACCCTGTCTCCTATAAATCCCTGACCACTGTAATCTAGTCCTTAGAAGGACCCTGATTACCACCATAGGGAATGGACAGGTAAAGGTTAACAAACAGTATAGACAAACGAGACAGACAGGGGATAAAGTAAATACTGTCTTTCATACAACATATAAACACAGAGGGAACACCAAAGGTCTAGGAGATAAACTATAAGCAAGGAGAGGAGAAACAACAAAGGAGCTCTTAGCTTAAGTCTTCTCAGAACCGATCCTATCTGCAGTCTGTATGAATGCTTTCACCGGCATCTAACCAGCAGACTGGCAGGAAAATAAAGGAAGCTAATTAGCACATAATCAAAAGCAGCCGGGCGAGGCTGGACCTAGTCTTAGCAAAGAGCTAGGTAAAATTAACTCCCTCACTACCAAACACAAAGTAACAGCAACTCAGCTGCGAGAAGTCAGAATGTGCAATCGCGACGATCCTCGTGGCGATGCACCCATGACACCTAGCCATACCCAATACATGCCCATTTATAACTTCTGTCTGTCTACCCTGGCAGAAGAGGATGGCAGAGGTGCAGTGGCAGTAAAGGACAACCAGCAGACAATCGAGACTGCAGAGCATAGACTGAAACCCTGGACTGTCCCGCTGTATCCAGCATTTTTAGGACTAGAAATGAGGTGAGCGATTTACTGATCTCCAGTCCAGCATCCATGTCAGTGCTTTCCTACCTTCCAACGTATCTGCCGCTGCTTTTGGTTAGCAGGACTGGTCCAATCTCATCCGAGCATCATGCTCATATCCACCTATGGATTTATTTCATTCTTTTGTAGTCATAGCAGCCACTCATACTCATCTTTCTGACAGCTTCACTCTATGACATTTGACTTTTTTGTGTCTTTATAGCCATGTTCACATCTTACATATAAACTGTATCTTTTGTGTTCTGCAGATGTCTGCAACAAACTATGCAATAACAATATTCTATGATTATTGCATTTTTAAAGCATGTTTTATACTTTTTTGATGCTTTTTTGGTGAAAATGTGAAGCTTCATATTTAAGGGGTTTTTTTTTAGTACAGAAAAGCTTTGAGTCTACATTTAAAAAGCAATTCAATTTTTTACACAGTTTTTTTAACCCTAAAAAAAAAAATCCCCAAATTCTATTTCAGAAAGCGTTTTTAGATGCCCTAGGGGGCAATTTTCATGAAACACACCCACATTCTTGAACATTAAAATGCAGCCGAATTTATGTGCAAAAATCACTTTTTACGCAAGATACGGGGAAAAAAATAATTATTTTTCTCTTCTATTTTGGAAGTTTCCACGACAAAACTAAACAGCCCTATAATTTTAATTGTGGGTTAATTAACATTGGAGATAAAAATACAAAAATAAAACTAAAAATGACATTGTAAAAATTTAATTTTGAATTTTTTACTTTTTGAAGTGAAAAAAAAGTTTTTGATCCCTCGGGGAAACAAGACTTATTTACATTTAAATTTTTTTTGGGGCCCTACCATCCACAAACCTCGAATAGATAATATCAGGGTGCACTAAACATTTTAATGGGAACAAAAATTTGATTTCTGATCTCTTTTCCATTTTTAAAACTTCTAAAATTAAAAATATATAAATATAAAAAGTTTAATATTAAATGTAGCAGTGAAAAATAAAATTTTTTACCATCATTTTTCCCGCATTTACCAAAAATGGTACAATTTAATTTAGTGTCTCATAGCGTAGGGGTTTAGTTTTTCCCCTTAAAAAATGATTAAAAAACATTTTTTATTTTGCATACAATATGGGGAAATGAAAAAATACGGAGATTTTTTTCAAACTTAACAATTCTTCATTGTTTTATAGCCCTATTTTTAAATTGAAAAGAATCCCTTCTTTATTGATGGAACAAGATTTTGAATATCACAAAACTTTGACTTTTTAAATTCGTACAGTTTAGACTGCGGGAAACCAAAAAAATAGTTATAAATGGTAAGTTTGGGTGCGAGAAACAAATAACCTTTATCTAATACCTAAACGCTTGATCCCTCTTCGACTCATAGAGTGCCCCCAAAGGGGCCCAAAAATATCACGCCATGGGGGCAGAGGGTGCTTTATGAGACAACCCCTTTAACCCCTTTACCCCCAAAGGTGGGGTTTCACTTAAAGACGGGGGAATTTTTCAACTCACAACGTCCCTTTAGAAATAGAACTCTGGAAGCCCATGGATCCTAGCAATTTGACATTTTTCCTCGTGACATTTGTACTTCATGTTAGTGGGAAATAATTTTTGAATAACTTTTCCTTATTTGGAAAAAATGGATATTTGGCAAAAAATTTAAAATTTTACAATTTTTCAACTTTTAATTTCTGCCCATAAATCACAGAATATGGCACACAAAATACATAAAATAACAACCCACATTCTACTTTACAT
>JARQOD010000005.1:353087628-353221747 GCA_033576555.1 Oophaga sylvatica | reverse complement strand
GGGGGAACCACTGTTTCGGCGCATGGCAGAGCACGGTAGGGAAGGAGCACCGTTTGACTTTTTCAACTCAAAATTGGCTGGAATTGAGATTGGACGCCATGTCGCATTCGGAGAACCCCTGGTGGATCTAGACAGTGGAAACCCCCCAATTCTAACTCCAACCCTAACCACAACACACCCCTAGCCCTAACACTAATCCCAACCTTAACCCTAAACCTAATGGGAAAATGGAAATAAAATTTTTTTTTTAATTTTATTATTTTTCCCTAACTAAGGAGGTGATAAAGGGGGATTTGATTTACTACTTATAGCAGGTTTTTATAGCTGGTTTTTATGATTGTCAGCTGTCACACGCTAAAAGATGCTTTTTTTTGAAACAAGCAGTTTTTGCATCACCACATTTTGAGAGCTATAATTTTTTCATATTTTGGCCCACAGAGTCATGTGAGGTTTTATTTTTTGCGGGACGAGTTGACGTTTTTATTGATACCATTTTCGGGCACATGACATTTTTGATCGCTTTTTATTCCAATTTTTGGGAGGCAGAATGAAAAAAAAGCAGCAATTCAGGAATTTCTTTTGGGGGGGCCTTTATACGGTTCCGCGTGTGGTAAAATTGATAAAGCAGTTTTATTCTTTGGGTCAGTACAAATACAGTGATACCTCATTTATATGATTTTTTATGTTTTGGCACTTTTATACAATAAAAACAATTTTATATAAAAAATAATTATTTTTGCTTTATTCTGTGAGCTATAACATTTTTATTTTTTCTCTGATGATGCTGTATGGTGGTTCGTTTTTTGCGGGACAAGATGACATTTTCAGCGGTACCATGATTATTTATATCCGTCTTTGTGATCGCGTGTTATTCCACTTTTTGTTCGATGGTGTGATGATAAAGCAAACTTTACAAACTTTTAAATTTTATACCCTAAAATCAGAGAGATATGTCACACAAAATACTTAATAAATAAAATTTCTCACATGTCTACTTTTCATCAGCACAATTTTGGAAACACAATTTTTTTTGTTAGGAAGTTATAAGAGTTAAAAGTTGACCAGCGATTTCTCATTTTTACAACAAAACTATTTTTGTTAGGTACCACCTCACATTTGAAGTCAATTTGAGGGGTGTACATGACAGAAAATATCCAAAAGTGACAATATTATAAAACCTGCACCCCTGAAGGTGCTCAAAACCACATTCAAGAAGTTAATTAACCCTTTATGTGCTTCACAGGAACTGAAGCAATGTGGAAAGTAAAAATGAACATTTAACTTTTTTCACAAACATTTTATTTCAGAACAAATTGTTTTTATTTTCACAAGAGTAAAAAGAGAAAATGAACCACAAAATTTGTTGTGCAATTTCTTCTGAGTACTCCGATACTCAATACCTGGTGGTAAACCACTGTTTCGGCGCACGGCAGATCTCGGACGGGAAGGAGTACTGTTTGACTTTTTCAATGCAGAATTGGCTGGTATTGAGATCGGACACCCCTGATGTGCATAAACAGTGGAAACCCCCACAAGTGGCCCAATTTTGGAATCTAGACCACCCAAGGAACTTATCTAGATGTGTGGTGAGCACTTTGAACCCCCAAGTGTTTCAATAAAGTTTATAATGCAGAGCCGTAAAAATAAAAAATCTTTTTTTCCTCAAAAATGATATTTAGCCCCCAATTTTTTATTTTCACAAGGGTAACAGGAGAAATTGGACCCCAAAAGTTATTGTGCAATTTGTCCTGAGTATGCTGATACCCCATATGTGGAGGAACTATTGTTTGAGCGCATGGCAGAGCTCGGAAGGGAATGTGTGCAGTTTTGGAATGCAGACTTTGATGGAATGGTCTGTGGGCGTCATGTTGCGTTTGCAGAGTCACTGATGTGCCTAAACAGTGGAAACCACCCAATTATAACTCCAACCCTAACCCCAACACACCCCTAACCCTAATCCAAACCCTAACCACAACATTACCCCCGACACACCCCTAACCATAATCCCAACTCTAACCATAACCTTAATCACAACTCTAACCCCAACACACCCCTAACACTATTCCCAACCCTAACCATAACCCTAGCCACAAACCTATCCCCAACAAACCCCTAACCCTAATCCTAACCCTAACCCTAATTCCAACTCTAACCCTAACTTAAGCCCCAACTCTAACCCTAACCCCAAATTTTACTCCAACCCCAACTTTAGCCCCAACCCTAACCCTAATGTTAGCCCTAACCCTAACCCTAACTTTAGCCCCAACCCTAACCCTATCTTTAGCCCCAACCCTAACCTTAACTGTTGCATCAACCCTAACCCTATCTTTAGCCCCAACCCTAACCCTAACTTTAGCCCAACACACTTTAGCCCAACTCTAACCCTAATGGGAAAATGGAAATAAATACTTTTTTTATTTTATTATTTCTCCCTAACTAAGGGGGTGATAAAGGGGGGTTTGATTAACATTTCTTTTTACCTTTATCACTGTGTTAGGGTCTATCACAGTGACCAAAATGAACCAATAGGAAAAATCTCCTATTTGTTGCCGGGTGCTGGCCGACAGATCTCGCAGTGTGCCTGCCAATTTCTTCCTGGAAGAAAATGGCGGCAGCCATAGCGGGGCGCAGGAGGGCCCAGTGACACGGGGAGGTACTGGGGTATTGGCGACCCTATTTCTCTCTTATCTGATGTGCGATCACATCAGAGGAGAGGGAAATTAAATGGCAAATCGGACTTTTTGTTTGCAGTCGCCGTTATACCGTTATTAAAGGCGATGGCAACACCGGGGTCGGTAAAAACCAACACGAATCATGTTCTATAAGTGTTGGTTTAAATGTCCCGTTGGTCCAGTCTACTCAGAGGGTAAGGTGGATACTTCGTCCATTGGATGATATTGATGGATTGTTCATATAACTCCCAATGTAACCTCACATTCCTGGACTTGAGAGATGGTAAGAAATAAACTGCAATCATTAGCAATTACTGTAAATTACTGAAAGAAAACATAGAGAGTAAATAAAATGATACAAAATTAAAATCCTAAGGAAAAAAAGGATATGAGATAGGCACCAATTAAAAAAGGAGGCAAAAAATTATTTTTTATTCAATCCATTGGGCGACATTGTCCTCAATGTAACGATCAATCGACACTCCAGCTGTGCCAAAATGTGTTTTTGGTCACCACCTCTTATACCACAATGCACTCAATTAATCACTTTAAATTTGAGGTGTACAGGATTGCAATTATGGCTCAGCTTGAAGTGTCGGCTTATCGATTTCAAAATAGTAGAATCTTCCACCTCCCTAGCTGCCACATTATGGCTTCTCACTAGCAGATCTCTCAAGTTTCTACTCCTCCTTGCCGTAAGCAAGGGGCGATAGGGTAAGGTCTTTAAAAGAGTAGGTTCAGATCTCAATATAGGCCAATGTTTGCACAGAATTTGAGGAATCAAGGGCTATTGGTTATGATACATGTACCACACAGTTGTTCAAGCGGCAGCAGATCTTGAGTTAAAAAAGTAGTATTTGACATCTACTGACTTAAGTGGCTTTTGTCATCATTAAAAGGAATCTGTGCAGCTTTTGTGCAATTGATGGATTTTACAATCAGGTTCTATTTCATATCCTCACCTACACTTACTTGTAATTACTGTTGTTATCCTTTTAAATTTGATTCTAATTAAAGCTTTATTTTTATTCATATTTGTAGTCTCTATATACTTGCTGTAGGTTTCTGATGATGTAGGGAGTTGCCCCGGTTCCACTAGGAGCATGTTAATTAACTCTACCAAGTGTGTCAATCTTGTTAAATTATCATCTCTATAGAGTGTACGGCTTATTGTGGTCAAATGGACAAATACGTCTCTGCTTGGGAACTCTGCAGCTCTTTCAGGGTTACCTTTGATCTCTGTGCTGCCTCTCTGAATAATGTCCTCCTAGCTCGGGCTGAGATTTTTGGTGGACAGCCCTCTCTTGGCAGGTTTGTTGTGGTACCATAATCTTTCTTTTACCCTTCGCCACGATAGCACACACTGGATAGAGGGATCCGCCCCAATAGGAACAGGAAACCTACAGAAAATAAAAGTGGGTGGTCTGCCTCAGTTGATTTCCTGTTCCTATTAGGAACCGCACGGAATCTCCTACAGGACATACCTGGGCCAACGCATGCCACCTGTGCAATATCCTGGGAGAACGGCAGGGGCTGCGGTCCAAAGGCAGCGTCGGGGGAGATCCATTTGACGGCTCCCTCCTTATCTGGTGAATGCTGTGAAGGCCGGGTCTGGGAGAGGCCGCCCGACCTCATGCAGCAGCGCTGTTGGGTGCTGGGAGCGGTGCAGCGGCAGCAGTGATAGTCGAGCCGGATGACGGGGGAGCTGCAAGCGCGACAGGGTAAGCCGGCATGGAAGACGCGGCCCGGTGTATGAAGCCGGGTCCACGCTTGCGCCCAAGGACGCTGTTGCTCCTGGCCCGGAAGTCAAAGATTGAACTTCTGGGTTGCGCAGCCTAGATGAGCGGTGAGGGAGCATGCATGCGCAGAACACCGCGTTCGCTGACCCGGAACTAGAGACTTCCGGGTCACAAAAAAAAAAATAAAAGACATGTGATATCATATAAAAGAGAGTTAACGCTGGCAATCAGGGAGGTAGAAATGTCATCCCAGGGGACATGAATCCGCTAGCAGGAGATGCAGCAGGGGCGGCCAGAGACTATTCCAGCAGAGGGTCTATGGATGCCAGCCGCAAAAGTGACGCAGTGGACTCCAGGTCCAAGACTACACATCGACCTCTGATCTGGTACCCAAGTTTCATTGGGTGAGTGTACAGGACTCTGCCTATTAAGCTGACACCCCCTCCTCTCTTTTTTCTCGCCACCCTCTTTTTTCTCTCCCCCTTCAGGCCAAGAAGAAACAAAAATCAAAACATAAGCAGTGCGCCTACCCTAAAAACGATTTGAGGAATGCATCAGTGAGACTATGCAAGGGACAGCGATGTCGACAAAAGATATCCGTACCATTATAAGAGAAGAGCTACAAGCCATGGCCCATACTAACATACCTTGAGAGAGTAAAAGCAGGAAACAATTAGCTTCCAGCTCGGATTCTGATGATGGTGAGGTGGTAGCTTTGGATTCCTCTCTTAGGTCATCATCATCTTCAGACATTGAAGGGCGATCTTGTTTTGCCATGGTTAATGTTGATAATTTGGTAAAATCAGTAAGAAACACTATGGGGTGTGAGGAGAAAAAGGCATACAAACCACGCAAGAAATTATGTTTGCGGGTTTGGCGGAGAGGAAGAGGAGAGCCTTCCCAGTAATACCAGCAGTTAAGGCCTTAATTAAGAGGGAATGGGAGAAGCAGGATCAAAGAAGCTTCTTCCCATCAGCCTCAAAAAGGAAATACCCTTTTAGTGACAAGGAGCTGCTGACATGGACTAAAATCCCTAAGGTGGACGCAGCTGTTGCTTCTACCTCCAAAAAGTCCATGCTCCCTATGGAAGATGCCGGCCTACTTTCTGATCCTCTTGATCGTAAAGCGGAGTCATCATTAAAAAGGTCATAGGAGGCATCTACGGGCATATTTAAACCGGCAGTGGCCAGCACATGCACCGCCAGATCAATGCTCGTCTGGATTGACCAACTAGACCAGCAGATTGAGCAAAAGGTCTCCAGAGAAAAACTGCAGTCAGCTATTCCCCTTATTAGAGGGGCAGCAGCCTTTATAGCCGATGCTTCAGCAGACTCACTACGCCTAGCAGCGAGGTCAGCAGGCTTAGTAAATAATGCCAGACGAGCTTTGTGGATGAAAAGTTGGAAGGGGGACACGCAATCGAAATCAAAGATCTGCACTATCCCTTATGAGGGTGAGTTTCTGTTTGGGTAAAAACTAGATGACATACTCACCAAAGCAAAAGAGAGGAAGAAAGCTTTCCTGATTCTTCTATCCCTTTCTATAGGAGAGCCTTTAAGAGAAGGCCATTTGGCAAAAGGAGACAGGTGGAGAGACCATCCAGATGGGCCACAAAGGAAGAAAAACAAAAGGGTACTATGTTTAGGGGATCTGGCTTCCGGAAGGAGAATAAGTATTGAACAATCAGTTACCCCAGTAGGGGGTAGGTTGAAATAATTCTTCCCACGATGAGAAAGAATAACATCTAGTCCGTGGATTTTAGGTATAATCAAAGAAGGAATAACATTTGATTTCCTTCAAATTCCCCACGACTCGTTTATTGTAACATCCCTTAATTCGCCAACACAACAAAAAGCCCTTGAGAGGGAAATTCGGAACCTATTAACCAAGAAAGTCTTAGTTAAGGTGCCAGAGGGGCGGGAAGGTAGAGGAATCTACTCTCCTTTATTCCTAGTTCTCAAGCCGGATGGTTCCTTCAGAACCATTATAAATTGATGGAATTAATCCGATGGAATCAATCAGATCCACCATTAAGCTCCTTTTTCCAAATTGCATGATGGCAGGCATTGATCTAAAAGATCCATATTACCATCTTCCTATCCATGACAGATTCCAAAGGTACCTCAGGGTCGCAGTAACATTCGAAGATGAGATCCGGCACTTCCAGTACACGGCCATGCCCTTTGGCCTCTCCACAGCACCAAGAATCTTCACCAAAGTGATGTTGGGGATGATGGCTCACATTCATCAAAAAGACACCTTAATTGTGCCCTACCTAGATGAGCTTTTAATTGTCAGGAATTCGGCTGCCCAGTGTACGGAATATTTAACTGATACAGTTTCATCTTTGCAGGATCTAGGCTGGATCATCAAGTTCGAGAAGTCCAGACTTATCCCACATTCCCTCCAGACGTTTTTAGGGTTCCATCTAGACTCCACAAACCAAAAGTGTCTAATTCCGCAGATAAAAATATCGCTCATTAGAAACAAAGTTGCAGCAGCAATGGACAATCCTCGCATGTCTCTGAGAGACGCAATGTCTTTGTTGGGGTCCCTTACCTCTTGTATCCCAGCTGTTCAGTGGGCACAATACCATACTCGGATACTACAGTATCAGATTCTTGAAGAAGAAAGACGGCTACACGGTCATCTGGGAAAGAAATTGACCTTATCTCAGGAAGTCCTAAATTCTCTAACATGGTGGCTACATAGTAACCAGTTGGCGGGGGTGTCGCATGGGTAATAACTCCTTCCCATATCTTAACCACCGATGCTAGCCCCGGTGGATGAGGCGCCCATATGGGGGATAACTTCTGCCAAGGGATCTGTAATAGGTAAGAGTTCCACCATTCATCTAACTTAAAAGAACTTAATGCATTATGTTATGCGTTACGTCATTTTCTTCCACAGCTCTGAGGGAAACATGTCAGGATCCTATCGGGAAACACTACAACAGTGGCATATCTAAACAGACAGGGAGGTACTCGATCAGAAAGTCTGATGTCTTCCGCAGGAAAAATTCTCAACCTACCCGAGAAACATCTGTTGTCCCTTTCTGCCCTGCACATCAAGGGGGAAAACAACCAAGAAGCAGACTTCCTCAGTCGCCATACATTTCTACAAGAGGAATGGTGTCTAAATCACCGAATATTCCGGGAAATAGCGTCTCTATGGGATCAACCTCAAATAGACCTTTTTGCCACGAGAAAGAACAAACAAGTTAGGAAATTTGCCTCCCTATCTTTGGTAGATCAACCGGACATATTAGACGCCGTTCAAGTTCCTTGGCAATTCAGACTGGCATACGCCTTCCCCCGATAATTCTACTACCCCAGGTTATTCGGAAAATCATGAAGAAGAAAAGGCAAGGAAAATATTAATAGCACCATTTTGGCCTAAGAGACCATGGTTCTCATGGCTGCAAATTATGTCAATCTCAGACCCTTGGGTTCTCCCCTCAATCCCGAACCTACTCTCTCAGGGACCTTTCTTCCACCCTCAAGTGGACAATCTCCACTTGACGGCCAGGAATTTGAAAGGCAGATTCTAAGATCAAGGGGGTTCTCGGAAGGATTAATTGACACACTTCTGCAGAGCAGGAAACAGTCCACTACTAAAATTTACACTAAAGTCTGGAAAAAATTCTTACAATTCCATACAACCTCTGATTCCACAGAAGTTCCGATAGGGCCCATCTTAGAATTTTTACAAAGGGGAAAAGATCTGGGTCTTTCTGTAAACACATTAAAAGTCCAGGTGTCTGCATTATGGGCCATCTATGGGCATAACGTTGCAGGGAATAAATGGGTATCACGATTCATCACGGCTTGTGAACGGATTAGTCAGGTTCACATACCCAGGGTTCCTCCCTGGGATATGAACCTAGTCCTGGACGCTCTAACAGAACCACCTTTTGAGCCAGTAGATAGTGTCCCTAGAGTACCTATCACTTAAAATGGCCCTCCTGGTAGCACTTACATCGGCTAGAAGAGTCAGTGACATTCAATCTCTGTCTATAGATCCACCCTTTTTATTAACATTCCAGGATAGATTGATTCTAAAACCAGATCCCTCGTACCTTTCCAAGGTTGCAGGGAAATTTCATAAGTCACAAGAAATACTTCTTCCCACTTTCTTTAGTGACCCCTCCACTCCTGAAGAACACAAATATCACACCCTGGATGTCAGACGAATAGTATTAGAATACATTGAAAGGACAAGGAGTTGGAGGAAGTGTAGGGCTCTGTTTACATCCTTCCAGGGCCACAAAAAGGGGTATGGAATCATGAAAGGCACCCTATCCCAGTGGATCAGGGACACTGTCCAGCTGGCCTACTCCGCGAAAAATGAAGACCCTCCGGAGGGCATTAGAGCACATTCTACTAGAGCTATGGCATCTTCCTGGGCTGAAAGGGGAGACGTTCCAATTGAAGCCATATGTAAGGCGACAACTTGGTCAGCTCCTTCTACCTGCTATAATCACTATAGACTAGACCTCTTGTCGGCTTCTGACTTGAACTTTGGCAGGACGGTCCTCTCAGCACGGTGGTCCCCCAGGTGATGGTCTCTGCAATCTCTCCGGTGGGTGCTGTCTTGGCGAAGGGTAAACAAGCTGGATTACTTACCGGTAATGCTCTTTTAGTGAGTCCATGACAGCACCCATTCACTTCCCTCCCTTACATTAAAATAGCACGTATTGGATAAGGTTGCTTTTATAGAAGTAAACAAGTTGAAAAAATAATAATACTATTGGACTAATGTTTGGCGGTCCTCCTGGTACTCTGACATCCAACTGAGGAGTAGACGTGGACTGCCCCCTTTTATTTTCTGTAGGTTTCCTGCTCCTATTGAGGCGGATCCCTCTCTCTGGTGGGTGCTGTCGTGGACTCACTAACGGAGCATTACCGGTAAGTAATCCGGCTTATTTGATGATAATGGATTTGATGGTACTCTGGGAAATCATCAGAGATTGGGACATTTTTTATAACCCAACCCTGACTTGAACTCCTCGACAACTTTGTCCTTGACTTGTTTAGAGATCTCCTTGGTTAGTGGTTCCTCTTGTCTAACCCCTTCCTGACCTGTGACGCCACGTAGGCATCATGGAAGTCGGTGCCAATCTGACCTGTGACGCCTATGTGGCATCATGGCGAGATCGCGTTCCTGCGGGTCAGGTGATCGGGGTCACTGAAAGGTCACCCAACCTGCAGGTACAGGAAGACCTGTACTTGATCCCAGGGGGGTGGCTTTTCCCCCCGTGGCTACGATTGCTCTGTTTGGCTGTTGAAAATGAAACAGCCAATCAGAGTAATTGTAATATTTGACCAATGAAACTTGGAGAAATATTACAATCCAGCCATGGCCGATGCTGCAATATCATCGGCCATGGCTGGAGACTGCGATTTGCCACCCCCACCGACTGACTGCCGCGATTTGCTGCTGCCACAGTCAGTCTTTCCTCCCCACCGTCCTGTCTTCTGCTCTCTTCTCCTGCCCTCAGCTCCCCCACCGTCCGATTCCACTCCCTCCCCCGGTACCTACTGCTGTCACTCCTGGTGTCCCTCCATCTACAGGCCTTCCCCATGGGCGCTGCCATCTTCTTCTGGTTAAAAAATAGCTGGTACATGCACAGTGTGCCCGCCAAGACCTACCGGCCAGCATCGGCAGATTCCTTCCATTCATTTATTCCATGTATATTTTGATCACAGTGATAGACTCTATCACAGCGTTCAAAATAAAAAAAAGTAAATAACCCTCCCTTTATCGACCCTTAGATAGGGAAAAATAATAAAATAAAAAAATGTATTTATTTTCATTTTTCCGTTAGGGTTAGAATTAGGGTTAGGGTTGGAATTAGGGTTAGGGTTGGAATTAGGGTTGGGGTTGGAATTAGGTTAGGGTTGGGATTAGGGTTAGGGTTGGGATTAGGGATAGGATTAAGTTTAGGAGTGTGTTGGGGGTTAGGGCTGGGATTAGGGTTAGGCTTGTGGTTAAGATTATGGTTAGGATTTGGATTAGGGTTAGGGGTGTGTTGGCGTTAGGGTTGGAGTTAGAATTGAGGAGTTTCCACTGTTTAGGCACATCATGGGCTCTGCAAACGCATCATGATGCCCGCAGACCATTCCATCAAAGTCTGCATTCCAAAACGTCACTACTTCCCTTTCGAGCCCCGACGTGTGCCCAAACAGTGGATCCCCCCACATTTGAGGTACTAGGGTACTCAGGACAAATTGGACAACAACTTTTGGGGTCCAATTTCTCCTGTTCCCCTTAAAACATTGCAGGCTAAAAATAATTTTTGTGGAAAAAAAAATGATTTTTTATTTTTACGACTTTGCGCTATAAACTTTAGTGAAACACTTGGAGGTTCAAAGTTCTCACAACATATCTAGATAAGTTCCTTCGAGGGTCTAGTTTCCAAAATGGGGTCACTTGTGGGGGAGCTCCAATATTTAGACACACAGAGGCTCTCCATACGCAACATGGTGTCGCTAACGATTGGAGCTAATTTTCCATTCAAAAAGTCAAATGGCGCTCCTTCTCTTCCGAGCCCTACCATGCGCCCAAACAGTGGTTTATGACCACATGTGAGGTATCGGTGTACTCAGGAGAAATTGCCCAACAAATTTTAGGATCCACTTTATCCTGTTACCCATGTGAAAATGAAAAAATTGAGGCTGAAAGAAAATTTTTGTGAAAAAAAAGTACTTTTGTATTTTTACAGATCAATTTGTGAAGCACCTGGGGTTCAAAGTGCCAACTATGCATCTAGTTAAGTTCCTTGGGGGTCTAGTTTCCAAAATGGGTTCACTTGTGGAGGAGCTCCAATGTTTAGGCACACAGAGGCTCTCCATATGCGACATGGTGTCCGCTAACGATTGGAGATAATTTTCCTATCAAAAAGTCAAAAGCCTTCCGTTCCGAGCCCTGGCGTGCACCCAAACAGTGGTTTATGACCACATATGAGGTATCGGTGTTCTCAGGAGAAATTGCCCAACAAATTTTAGGATCCATTTTATCCTGCTGCACCATGTAAAAATGAAAAAAAATTGATGCTAAAAGAACATGTTTGTTGGAAAAATTAAAATGTCCATTTTTTCATCCACATTTCTTTAGTTCCTGTGAAGCACCTGAAGGGTTAATAATCTTCTTGAATGTAGTTTGGCGTAGCTTGAGGGGTGCAATTTTAGAATGATGTCACTTTTGGGTATTTTCTGCCATATAGACCCTTCAAAGTGACTGCAAATGTGAGGTGGTCCCTAAAAAAAAGGTTTTGTAAATTTTGTTGCAAAAGTGAGAAATCGCTGGTCAACTTTTAACCCTTATAACTTCCTAAAAAAAAATTTTGTTTCCAAAATTGTGCTGATGTAAAGTAGACATGTGGGAAATGTTATTTATTAACAATTTTACATCACATAACTCTCTGGTTTAACAGAATAAAAATTCAAAATGTGAAAATTGCGAAATTTTCAAAATTTTCGCCAAATTTACTATTTTTTCACAAATAAACGCAAAAATTATCAACCTAAATTTACCATTAACATGAAGCCCAGTATGTCACGAAAAAAAATCTCAGAATCGCTAGGATCCGTTGAAGCGTTCCTGAGTTATTACCTCATAAAGTGACATTGTTCAGAATTGCAAAAAATGGTCAGGTCATTAAGGTCAAAATAGTCTGGGTTATGAAGCGGTTAATGGTGTTGCAGCCTATGTGGTCTTTCAAAAAAGGTGTACATATATTGACAGACCATGTGACACTTAGATTGCACACAGATGGACTTCCTTTCACTAAGCATGTGACTTATGAAGGTAATAGCTTGCACCAGAAAATTTTAGGGGCTTCATTGCAAAAGGGAAGAAAACATATGCACATGCCAATTTTTAGTTATTTGATCCCATTAATTCAATTTATACTTACATTTTTCTCATTTCACTTCACCAACTTAGACTATTTAATGCTGATGCTTCACACAAAACTTTTTAAACACAGGTTGTAATGTAACAAAATACCGTATTTCTTGGACCATAAGACGCACTTTTTTCCCAAAAAATTTTGGGGGAAAATGGGGGTGCGTCTTATGGTCGCAACATACCTAAAAGTCCGGTAGCGGCGGCGGTCCTAATGCAGCTTCCCTGTGTTGCGGTGGTGGTGTCGGGGCAGCAGCGGGGCTCTGGGTAATCCTCTTCAGGTGTCCGCTTGTTCTTCTCCTTCCTCAGGTGACTGGGGGACTGTCTCCATCGGCTTCCTGGAGCCCAATTCCCAGGTCCCTGGGATGTAAGTGATCTGGCTCCAGGTAGTGCCGGAGCCCCTGACATGTAGAAATGGGCCACAGCCCCCTGTGTAACCTGCACCATCGCCTCCTCCCGCATAGGAGGTGGGCAACCCCAAAGACAGTATGATCTCTTGGAGGTAGCAGCTCCATCTCAAGCCATCTCGAGGAGCCTTTCTCAGGCCGATTTATTTCTCAAGATGGGTTCATCCTGCTACTTTCCTTCTTGGATCACATCAACCAGATAACAGCGATGTTGACCATCCATTTTGAAAAATGTGACCTTGGTTCCATTCTTTAGCTCTTGCAGCCTTCGAGGCAAGTGTATAGTTTCTACTGCCTGCTGGTTGAACGAGATGTGATGATAGGTCTCAAACTTTTCTATGGACCCCTATCTCTGCTGCTGGTCGTACGTAACAATCTCTATCCAGGATGCCAACTGTCTATATTTTACAGCTAGCTGGCCCACTAGCAATTCTACATCCCTTGTCCTGTCTTGCCTCCTTCTCTCTTCCGACCAGCCTAGGCCCCTTAATTAGCTCACTAATTACTGGATCCTAGCTCTCCTGTCTGCACTCCACAAGAACCCCAGCGGTGAAGACCGTGGGCTGGGTTAACGACTTGATGGTTTTGGGCAAGCGACTGGTTCTAGACTACAGGCTACTGCCATCTCCGCTGTCACACCAGATAGTATGGCCCCGATATTCCTCCAGCCGCTCTCTTGGGAGTTTTGCGGGATTCTGCCATCATTGTTGCCTTGTCACCCACTAAGCCGATGACAATATATGGATTAGTAATTGAATTACTAACTGCAGAAAAAATTTTGAATGCTTTTTTGGAGTGTTGTATACCACTGAAATGTACTTCATAGCTTGTAATAATCTATGGATGACTAATTGAATACAGAAAAAGATTAAACACTTTTTTGGAGTGTTATCTAACACCAAAATGTAACTTAAATCACGTAATACTCTATGGATGAGTAATGTAATATTGAAAAGTTTTTTGACGCTTTTTTGGAGTGTTACATACCACACAAATGTACCCCAGAGCACTTAAAGCTCTATATATCAGTAACTGAATACAGAAACATTTTTGAATGCTTTTTGGAGTGGTATATACCACAAAGTAGAAATATTATAATAGGCCTCTGACACTTCCACTACAGGCAACCCACTATATGGAAACCCAACTTAGCGTATCCACATTTAGAAAAAAATATTTTCACTCACAACTAAAGTGGCATCAATTTCTACAAACTAGAAATATTATAATATGGCTCTGACTCCCCTTCCACTTCAGGCAACCCACTATATGGAGACCCAACTTGGAGTCTCCACATTTCAAAAAATTGTTTGTAACATCAGCAGCAGTAGCAACAGCAGGCTCAGAAGCCATGACAAAGATGGCACAGATGGCAATAACACAAGATCAATGCATGACACTAAAAACGACACCATCGCCGAGTCTGCCCAGTCTGTGACTGGAGTACAAAAGTTATTGGAGATCCATGTCATTTTGATGAAAGTTATGCGGTACACACTTTCAGGGGGCAGCCGGATGTGCTTATCCATCAGGACACCTCCAGAAGTGTTGAAGACACGTTCTGAGAGAACTCTAACTGCCGGGTATCACAGCTGCGGCCACCCGGTCCAGCGATACTCACCTCATTCCTCTTGCATCTGCATCCTGGGGTGCTGCTGGGTGGGGGCTGTGCCGCGTCTCTCTGGTACTTCCGGTCTCTCAGCCGTCCCGGGGATCCCGCTGCCAGCGCATGCTCCCTGGGCATCTTGGGACGCAGCCGCGCGCATCTCTGGCGCTTTATGCAGCTGTGGTTTCCTGACCCGGAAGTGCTGTTCTGCCAATGGCTGTAATGTACCGAGTATATCAGGCTGCTTCCTCTTTCAGGAGGTGCCTGATTATTGCTCTAGTTCTTGTCAGTAACTCAGGCTCCTGTGCGCTTGTTTTGTTATAGCCTTATCCTGGTATTCTTGCGTTCTCTTTTCAGTGCCCCACTCTTCGCCTAAGTTCCCGGTGGTCCTCGCATCCTACCTCTCTTTCTCTGCATCTCTCCACTGGATTTAGCTTCTCTTTCTGCCCTTAGCCGGGACCCCTTGGTACCGGCCGTCGTGGTTTTTGATCCCCTGGACTTGCCCCCTGATGCTCCCTGTATAGGGGTCTGTCTCTCTAGGTCAGCTCACCCAGGGGAGGTTTGGTACCACGACCCAGAGGGGTAGGAGTTACAGAATAATCAGGCCATGGACCCCATTCGTGCCTCTTTTTCTGCCCAAAAGGAGTTGGTTTTTCTGTGCGAAAATCAAAACCGCATTATGTCATTTATGCAAACTATGGAGTCTTGACTGACTTCACTACTGTTCTCTGACCCGGTAAATAGAGATGAGCGACTTTGCCTTTTTTAGGGTCGAGTCGGGTTTCATGAAACCCGACTTTCTCAAAAGTTGAGTCGAAGAAATCGGACGACTATCGGGAAAAGTCGGAGGTCCGACTGAAACACGAAACCCAATGCAAGTCAATGGGGAAGCAAAGTCGGCAGGGAGTGGAGGACAGTAAACACACCTACAGTGCCCATTTCAATGCCAACTACATTAATTCTTATTACTTAAGCTTGGCAACCTTCATTTACTTTATAATAATAGTTACGCATTGAATACTGGGGTTATTTGGCTAAAGTTGTGGGGGGGTAGGGCTGGCTCCAGGTTTTCGTGTGCCCCAGGCCAACGAGTGTCAGTGCGCCCCTTTAACACATACCACAATTCATGATGCTCCGATACGGCACAGAAATATAGGTATAGTATAATGACAAAAACTTCACTTCTTACATGACATGACTGATATCTATTTTAAAATCTACAATAGCTCAAAACCGGACAGTATATTCCTTCATACAGTATTATGGCCACCACATAGTGCGCCATACAGAATAATGAGCCCCATATATTGCTCCATGCATAATTAGTCCCATATAATGTTCCATATAGTATATGATGAGCTCCACATAATGCTCCAGTATACGATGATCCCTATGTAATGTGCCATACAGTATAGGACGGTCCCCATAGAGTAGAATGAGCCCCACATATTGCTCCATACAGTATAATGAGTCGCATATAAAGCTTCATACTGTATATGATGGGCCCCATATATTGCTCCATACAGAATGGGCTCCATATAATGCTCCAAATAGAATAGGCCCCATATGTGCTCCATATGATGCTCCATACCCTATATGATGCCCCATAAATAATGAACCCCATATGATGCTCCAGTATATGATGGGCCCCATGGATGATGCTCCAGTGTCTTATGGGCCAAAATAATGCTCCATATATAATGGGCCCCATTTATAATGCTCCCGTCTATAATGGGCTCCATAGGTGCTGCTCCAGTGTCTGATCTGCCCCACTTAGAATGCTCCAGCATATGATGTGCCCCATGAATGATGCTTCAGTGTATGATGGGCCAATATACTGCTCAATATATAATGGGCCCCATTTATAATGCTCCAGTGCATAATGGGCCCCGTAAATGCTGCTCTAGTGTCTGATGTCCCCCATTTGGAATGCTCCAGTATATGATGGGCCTCATGGATGATGCTCCAGTCTATGATGGGCCCCATATATCATTCTCCAGTGTATAATGCTCCCCATATATTTTTCCCAACATTAAAAAAATGAAATACCTCTCCTCGCTGGGCACTGCTCTACTCTGGACTCCTTAGCATCGCCATCTTCCAGCTCTCTGCACTTGGACTGTTTAGGCAGAGGGTGTACAGACGTGACATCATCACACTCTATGACCTGAATGTCACTGTCAGGAAACGCGGAAGACATCACAGCGGTGGAGCAGGGAGAAGTAAGTATTGCAAGTGCTGTGGCCCAGAGCAAGCAGGGGGGCCCACTCGTGGGCGATAATATCAGAAAGCAAAACCGCACTCGTTTTCAATATGCTTCAAGTGAATGTTTTTATTCAAACAGTGCAGGGATCACGATAGTGATAAAGCGACATGTAATTTTTAACGTTTCGGCCACTGCCTGGCCTTGATCACAATATCGCTGTAAAGTAAGAATAGAGAGTGTATATTACATCAAGTGTATATAAATATATACAGAGTATATAGAGAATATTTAGAATATGTACAAAGTATATATCGAGATATGCAGAGTTATACAAAAATATACAGAAATATATATAGAATTATGTACAAGGATTTATGTCATAGTAATTACTTCAACAAAGTGAATATTGTCCATAGTATGCTGTTGATTCCTAATAGGTTCAGGAGACATTTTTGACGAGGTCTAGGAAAAATAGTAGGTAGTATGGCATAATAGATAGCAATCCTATATAGAGATGTAGATAAAGAGAATAGAACATACCCTTAAAACAAGATATCCCAGGATGGGGACTTTGATATTCTTTAATGCGATCAATGTAAGATGAGGAGGATAGTCCTATATAGAAGCGGTAGTAAAAGATAAATAGTGAGTAAAGCAATAGATATATACAGAGTAGTACCTAATCGGTATCACATATATGAGTAATGTATTTACCCCTGGTTGTAGTGCAGGCAGATTTACTCGGGTATTCGTGGCTGTCTAAATATATAATACACTGTGGAAAAAGTCATTATATAGATACGTTGAAAAAATCCAAAGTTTTTTTGGAACATGTATATACGTTTAAAGCGCTCCAATATTTACCAGGTCCTTAAATGATATAGGGAGTGCTTGGATATATATGACTATGTCCGCATAAGTACAGGCGCTGTAAAGATAAAGGTACATAAGAGACTGTACATATTGGCAAATGTGAGTTTATACATATGACATATGTTAGTACCAATAAGTATATGTCCAAGCTCTCAAATATTGATAATGCTTACTTTTTGCACTGTGAGCTTAACCCCTTAATGACCAAGCCATTTTGTAGGTTAAAGACCAGGCCAATTTTTACAATTCTGACCACTGTCTCTTTATGAGGTTATAACTCTGGAACGCTTCTACGGATCTTGGCGATTCTGAGATTGTTTTCTCGTGACATATTGTACTTCATGATAGTGGTAAAATTTCTTCAATATAACTTGCGTTTTTTTATGAAAAAAAGGGAAATATGGCAAAAATTTTGAAAATTTTGCAATTTTCAAATTTTTAATTTTTATGCCATTAAATCAGAGAGATATGTCACAAAAATTAGTTAATAAATAACATTTCCCACATGTCTACTTTACATCAGCACAATTTTGGAACCAAAATTTTTTTTTGTTACGAAGTTATAAGTGTTAAAAGTTGACCAGCAATTTCTCATTTTTCCAACAAAATTTACAAAACCATTTTTTTAGGGACCACCTCACATTTGAAGTGAATTTGAGGGGTCAATATGACAGAAAATACCCAAAAGTGACACCATTCTAAAAACTGCACCCCTCAACGTGTTCAAAGCCACATTCAAGAAGTTTATTAACCCTTTAGGTACTTCACAAGAATTGAAGCAATGTGGAAGGAAAAAATGAACATTTAACTTTTTTTCCCAAAATTTTTCTTTCGACACAATTTTTTTAAATTTTGTCAAGGGTATCAGGAGAAAATGAACCACAATATTTGTTGTACAATTTCTCCAGAGTACACCGATATACCATGTGTGGGGGTAAACCACTATTTGGGCGCATGGCAGAGCTCGGAATGGAAGCAGCGCCATTTGACTTTTTTGGCTGGAATTGAGATTGGACGCCATGTCGTATTTGGAGAGTCCCTGTGTGCCTAAACAGTGGAAACCCCCCACAAGTGACCCCATTTTGGAAACTGGACCCCTCAAGGAACTCATATAAATGTGTTGTGAGAGCTTTTAACCCCCAAGGGCTTCACAGAAGGTTATAACGTAGAGCCGTAAAATTAAAAAATCATATTTTTTCCACAAAAATGATCTTTTCATCCCAATTATTATTTTCCAAAGGATAAAAGGACCCCAAAAGTTATTGGGCAATTAGTCCTGAGTACGCTGATACCCCATATGTGGGGGTAAACCACTATTTGGGCGCATGGCAGAGCTCGGAAGGGAAGCAGCGCCATTTGACTTTTTTGGCTGGAATTGAGATTGGACGCCATGTCGCATTTGGAGAGTCCCTGTGTGCCTAAACAGTGGAAACCCCCCACAAGTGACCCCATTTTGGAAACTAGACCCCCCAAGGAACTTATCTAAATGTGTTGTGAGAGCTTTTAACCCCCAAGCGCTTCACAGAAGGTTATAACGTAGAGCCGTAAATTAAAAAATCATATTTTTTAGACAAAAATGATATTTTCATCCCAATTTTTATTTTCCAAAGGATAAAAGGACCCCAAAATTTATTGTGCAATTAGTCCTGAGTACGCTGATACCCCATAGGTGGGGGTAAACCACTATTTGGGCGCATGGCAGAGCTCGGAAGGGAAGCAGCGCCATTTGACTTTTTTGGCTGGAATTGAGATTGGATGCCATGTCGTATTTGGAGAGTCCCTGTGTGCCTAAACAGTGGAAACCCCCCACAAGTGACCCCATTTTGGAATCTAGACCCCCCAAGGAACTTATCTAGATGTGTGGTGAGAGCTTTGAACCCCCAAGGGCTTCACAGAAGGTTATAACGTAGAGCAGTAAAATTAAAAAATCATATCTTTTCCACAAAAATGATCTTTCCACCCCCAATTGTTATTTTCCAAAGGGTAACAGGACCCCAAAAGTTATTGTGCAATTTGTCCTGAGTATGCTGATACCCCATATGTGGGGGGAAACCACTATTTTGACGCATGGCAGAGCTCGAAAGGGAAGTAGCGCCTTTTTCAAATGCAGACTTTGATGGAATGGTCTGTGGGTGTCATGTCACGTTTGGATAGCCCCTGATGTGCCTAAACAGTAGAAACCCCCCACAAGTGACTCCATTTTGGAAACTAGACCCCCAAGGAACTTTTCTAGATGTGTGGTGAGCACTTTGAACACCCAAGTGCTTCACAGAAGTTTATAACGTAGAGCCAGGAAAATAAAAAAAATCATATTTTTTTCCACAAAAATAATCTTTTTGCCCCAAATTTTTATTTTTATAATGGTAACAGGAGAAATAGGACCCCAAAAGCTATTGTGCAATTTGTCCTGAGTACGCTGATATCCCATATGTGGGGGGGAACCACTATTTTGACGCATGGCAGAGCTCGAAAGGAAAGTAGCGCCTTTTTCAAATGCAGACTTTGATGGAATGGTCTGTGGGTGTCATGTCACGTTTGGATAGCCCCTGATGTGCCTAAACAGTAGAAACCCCCCACAAGTGACTCCATTTTGGAAACTAGACCCCCCAAGGAACTTTTCTAGATGTGTGGTGAGCACTTTGAACCCCAAGTGCTTCACAGAAGTTTATAACGTAGAGCCGTGAAAATAAAAAAATCATATTTTTTTCCACAAAAATAATCTTTTTGCCCCAAATTTTTATTTTTATAATGGTAACAGGAGAAATAGGACCCCAAAAGCTATTGTGCAATTTGTCCTGAGTACGCTGATATCCCATATGTGGGGGGGAACCACTATTTTGACGCATGGCAGAGATCGGAAGGGAAGGAGCACCGTTTTTAAATGCAGACTTTGATGGAATGGTCTGCGGGTGTCATGTCACGCTTGGAGAGCCCCTGATGTGCCTAAACAGTAGAAACCCCCCACAAATGACCCCATTTTGCAAACTAGACCCCCCAAGGAACTTATCTAGATGTGTGGTCAGCACTTTGAACCCCCAAGGGCTTCACAGAAGTTTATAACGTAGAGCCGTGAAAATAAAAAAAATCATATTTTTTTCCACAAAAATGACCTTTTTGCCCCCAAATTTTTATTTTTATAAGGGTAACAGGAGAAATAGGACCCCAAAAGCTATTGTGCATTTTGTCCTGAGTATGCTGATACCCCATATGCGGGGGGGAACCACTGTGATCGCCTTACTGCGATCTTTGGGAGGCACAATGAACAAATCTACCAAAGGTGAAGAATTGGTTTTCTTTTTTACGCCGTTCCTCGTGCGATATTAGTGATTAGGCGACTTTATTCCTCGGATCGGTGCGATTACAGCAATACCAGATTTACACCCTTTTTTCATGTTTAGCTTCTGTCACACACTAAAAGATGCTTTTTTTTTTAATAATTTTTTGTAAGAATTTTTTGCATCGCCGTATTTTGAGAGCTATAATTTTTCCATATTTCGGCCGACAGAGTTATCTGTGGGCTTATTTTTTGCGGGACGAGCTGACGTATTTATTGGTACCATATTCAGGCATATAACGTTTTTTGATCGCTTCCTATTCCGATTTTTGTGGAAGCAGAATGAACAAAAACCAGCAATTCAGGAATTGTTTTTTTTTTAATTTTTTTTTCCTCCGTTCCGTGTGTGGTAAAATTGATAAAGCAGCTTTATTCTTCGGGTCACTACGATTACAGCGATACCTCATTTATATATTTTTTTTATGTTTTGGCGTTTTTTACACAATAAAGAATTTTATAGAAAAAATAATTATTTTTGCATCAGTTTATTCCGCGAGCTATAACTTTTTTATTTTTTCGCTGATGATGCTGTATAGCAGCTTGTTTTTTGCGGGACAAGATGACGTTTTCAGCGGTACCATGATTATTTATATCTGACTTTTTGATCGCGTGTTATTGCACTTTTTCCAAGCGGTATAATGATACCGCTTGGAAAAAGTATAATTTACTACTTTTTTGTGTTTTTTTTTACGGCTTTCACTGAAGGGGTTAACTAGGGTTATGCTTTTATAGATGGGATTTTAATGGACATGGCGATACCTAACATGTGTATTTTTTTTGTTTTTTATTTTTTTTATTACATAAAAATGTGTATTTTTTAGGGGATTTTTTTAAAATTATTTTTTAATATTTTTTTTACAATTTTTTTTAAAAAATTATTTTTTTCAACTTGTCCCTTTATGGGACTTTCACTTTTTTTACTTTTGATTGCAGTTACAATGCATTGCAATGCTCTGGCATTGCAATGCATTGCAACTATAGTGGAAGCTGCTGTGACATGATCACAGCAGCTTCCCGTAGCTAAATGACCCGGAGGTTGTCATGACAACCCCCGGGTCATCAAGGCAGACATCGGCCCCTGCAAATACAGTGCAGGGTGCCGATCTGAGGCAGAGGGAGCTCCCGACCCTCTGCCTCCCCCCCTGAGCTCTGCGATCGCGCTGGATCGCAGCAGTCAGGGGGTTAACAGCCAGGGGCGGTGGGGGCTCCGCTCCTGGCTGTCAGTGCAGGAAGCCTGGCCACTGCAGCGCCGGCTCCTGCACTGATCGCGCTGGGGAAGCTGAAATTTCAGCTTCTCCTGCGCGATCGCTGCTGTGTTTGGTCAGTCAGATTGACTGACCAATCACAGCGCTGTGAGTGCGGGGACCGACGGCAAAGGTGAGAAGTGGCCAATGCTTTCTGATTAACATAGCCCAACTTAGATTCCAGGTAATTGAAAGGGTCCAGAGACCCAGAAGAGGGGGTAATCATGTTCAATTATTGAAACAGCGTGAATCTTACTGGATTTACACGTTAAATACACTTCACCCAAATGGACTAAATAGGGAAATGGACTGGCTAACGTGACTTCTTTCTCTTCCCCAGATCAATCCCTAGTACTTTATACGTATATTTTTCTGGCCTTTCCTATATTTGAGATGGTAAGATATAACCCCTCCCCTTATCTATCTATTTATTTATTTATTTATTTTGTTTGGACTCCTATTTATGTTGTGATTTCTTTATTTATATTATATTTTCATTTATTATTTTGTGATGTATTTATGTTATTTTATTTTATTTGTTATGCACTTGGTTCCTTTCCATTCACCTATATATTAATACATGTTTCTCAATATGGTTTCCCATATTTACTCCCACATTATTTCCATATGTTCTTTCTCTTTCCTTTTATTATACATTCTCATTTCCCCAAATACATATACCTCTTGTATAGCATAGCGCTGCATTCCATCCCCATAGTAACATAACAACAACATAAGGAAGATGACATACATCGCCGACCTCAATCTCCCCACTGCGCAGGCGCCAGCGTTCTATGTCATTTCCGGTCATGTGACCGCCTTGCGCTTTATACAGCCGGGCTGTGTGATCACACCAGCCATTCCTGCTTAGGCACGTGTGTGCCAGCACTTCCACTGCATCACCAACGCTGCTGCTCCCACTGAGGACACAGGACGCCACATACCTAAAGAGATAAGTACTTTCTCCCCACACAGGACTCTTCTTGTGTCATTTCTTGCTGGTCTGGGTAGTTTATTTTCAGCTACATGGTCCCATGGTTTTGTCTCTCCTCCATTTACAGCGCAAGCTATACACATTCAACATACCAGAGCATATGCTCCTGCTCTGCCCCAGAACCCACTTAAGCTCACAGTGCAAAAAGTAAGCATTATCAATATTTGAGAGCTTGGACATATACTTATTGGTACTAACATATGTCATATGTATAAACTCACATTTGCCAATATGTACAGTCTCTTATGTACCTTTATCTTTACAGCGCCTGTACTTATGCGGACATAGTCATATATATCCAAGCACTCCCTATATCATTTAAGGACCTGGTAAATATTGGAGCGCTTTAAACGTATATACATGTTCCAAAAAAACTTTGGATTTTTTCAACGTATCTATATAATGACTTTTTCCACAGTGTATTACATATTTAGACAGGCACGAATACCCGAATAAATCTGCCTGCACTACAACCAGGGGTAAATACATTACTCATATATGTGATACCGATTAGGTACTACTCTGTATATATCTATTGCTTTACTCACTATTTATCTTTTACTACCGCTTCTATATAGGACTATCCTCCTCATCTTACATTGATCGCATTAAAGAATATCAAAGTTCCCATCCTGGGATATCTTGTTTTAAGGGTATGTTCTATTCTCTTTATCTACATCTCTATATAGGATTGCTATCTATTATGCCATACTACCTACTATTTTTCCTAGACCTCGTCAAAAATGTCTCCTGAACCTATTAGGAATCAACAGCATACTATGGACAATATTCACTTTGTTGAAGTAATTACTATGACATGAATCCTTGTACATAATTCTGTATATATTTCTGTATATTTTTGTATAACTCTGCATATCTCGATATATACTTTGTACATATTCTAAATATTCTCTATATACTCTGTATATATTTATATACACTTAATGTAATATACACTCTCTATTCTTACTTTACAGCGATATTGTGATCAAGGCCAGGCAGTGGCCGAAACGTTAAAAATTACGTGTCGCTTTATCACTATCGTGATCCCTGCACTGTTTCAATAAAAACATTCACTTGAAGCATATTGAAAACGAGTGCGGTGTTGCTTTCTGATATTATGTTTGTGGGATAATCCATCCCATTCACCGGCACCAGTTACTGTATAGTTGAGTGCTAGCCTTTCTTCTATCTACCACTCGTGGGCGATGGCACTGGCACAGGGCCCTTCATAGTACGCCGTTGTGTCTGAAGGCGAGTGGGCCCCCCCACCATCAGAGACACTTTTTTTGTACTATGAGTGTCCCTGTGCCAGTGCGGTCGCCCAGGAGTCGGCCCCCCACCTGCTCAGAGAACCGGCACTTGCCCGGGTACGTGAGGTGCTGACGCCGGCCCTGGAGGGGTACAGCCCAGTTAGGGAGGTGAAAAAACTGGCATATGTTGAGGTGTATGCTGAACGTTCAGCTGCTGCAAATTGAGGTATTGGAGAAGTCGGAGGAAGAGGAGGACAAAGCGAGCCATTTTGCTGGCAACCTATGTGTCATCAGGGGAAGGTGATACAAAATCCATTGAAACCCAGTTCATTTTAATGAAGGTGAGATCACCAATATTTTGGGTCGACAGCCGGGTCCTTCTTTCTGTCAGGAATCGATCCAGCTGCACTGAATACTCTTTCTGATAGCACACTACCAGCAGGGCAAGCAAGCTCCTGTAAGGCATATTGTGCCAATTCAGGCCAGGTGTCCAGTTTACAGGCCCAGTAGTCAAAGGGGAATGAACTGTGAGGGAGAACATCGATAAGGGAGGAGAGGTAATTTTTAAACATAGTTGACAACTGCTGTCTCCTGTCTGTTGCAATTGATTCATTATTACCAGTCGTGTGAGCGTTACTCGAGAAATAAGTCCACAACATGGTCATGAAATCCCTGTCTCCAACGCCACTTCGGCTGTGTGCACCACGAACACCTCTTCCATTTGGCCCAGTACGGCTCGTGGTAGAACCTGCACCGCTCCTGTGTGCTGAGAATGCCTCTAACAAATAGTTTACCAGAGTTGCTTGTTTGTTTGCCAATATTAGCTCTAGGTTCTCTTGTGGCATGATGTTCTGTAATTTGCCTTTATAGTGTGGATCGAGGATGCTGGCCAACCAGTAGTCGTCATCCTTCATAATTTTGTCAATGCTGGGGGTCCCTTTTTAGGGTCCACAAGGCATAATCACACATATGGGCCAATGTTCCAGGTGTCAATGATGCACTGCCAGTGGTGGGTGGAGGAGCACTTTCTGCCAAGTCCACATTCCTCCAGTCACGCACAACCCCTGTACCTGACTTTGGCAAGCCAACATTTTCTCTTGCCCCCTGAGAAGCATCCTCCTCCCCAAAATAATCATCTCCCTCATCCTCCTCCTCCTCTTCTTCCTCCACTTCATTCATGACTGTTCACTGAGCTGACAATGGCTGACTGTCATCAAGGCTTCCCTCCTCCTCTTCCTCCTCCGCTGCAGACGCCTGATCCTTAATGTGCGTCAAAGTTTGCATGAGCCGACGCATAAGTGGGATGCTCATGCTTATGATGGCGTCGTCTGCGCTTACCAGCCATATGCATTCCTCAAAACACTGAAGGACTTTACAGAGGTCTTTCAGCTTTGACCATTGCACACCCGTCAACTCGATGTCTGCCCTCAAACTGCCTGCCCGTGTATCCTGCCACAAATGCATTACAGCCTACCTCTGTTTGCATGGCCTCTCAACCATGTGCATGGTGGAGTTCCACCTTGTTGCAACGTCTATGATTAGGCGGTGCTTGGGGAGGTGGAGCGATCGCTGCAGCCTCTGCATACGACTGGGGTCTAAGGGCGAGCGACGGATGTGCAAGCAAAGTCTTCGCACCTTATGGAGCAGGGCTGTTAACTCCGGATAATTATTTAGGAAGCACTGCACCGCCAGGCTCAAGGTGTGAGCCAGGCAAGGAATGTGTATGAGTTTTGCCAGGCTATGGCCGCCACAAAATTACGGCAGTTATCACGGACTACCTTGCCTGGCTCAAGATGTAGACTGCAAACCCATGACTCAGTTTCTCGCTGCAAGTAGTCGGCCAGTATCTCCGCGGTGTGTCTGTTGTCGCCCAAAGACATCATTTTTAAAACAGCCTGCTGACGCTTACCACTAGCTGTTCAATAGTGGGACACCTCGTGTGCAACACTGGCAGCTGCGGATGGAGTGCTCGTGCGACTGCTCTCTGTCGACGAACTTTCGCTTTTGGAGGAGGAGGGACGAACGCCTACAGCCAACTTTTGCCTATACCGTGGACTAGGCAGCACTGTCCCACTGCCGATGTCCCCTGTGGACCCTGCATCCACCACATTAACCCAGTGTGCAGTGATAGACACGTAATGGCCCTGGCCATGCCTACTGGCCCATGCATCTGTTGTAAGGTGCACCATTCCACTCACTTATTTTTTGAGTGCATGGACAATGCGATCTTTCACATGCAGGTGGAGGGCAGGGATGGCTTTTTGAGAAAAGAAGTGGCGACTGGGTAGGTCATAGCATGGGACAGCATAGGCAATAAGGTCTCTGAACGATGCGCTTTCAACCAAACAGAAGGGCATCATCTCTAATGAGATCAGTTTGGCAATGTAGGCGTTCAAAGCCAATGTATGCGGATGAGAGGATGAGTACTTTCTTGTCCTACACAGAGTGTCTGGTAGGGTGAGCTGGACTTGAGAGCTGCATATGGGGGAACTAGCGGTGGACATGACGTACTGAGAGGGGGTTGGTGATGGTGGTGGTGGTGGTGATGGCCTAGATTCAGTCTTTTGTTGCAAAAACATTGTGATTCCCTGAAAGCTTTGGCCTTGCGACGACACCTAATAATAATAATAATAATAATCTTTATTTATATAGCGCCAACATATTCCGCAGCGCTTTACAGTTTAACAGTTTCAAAACACAAGTCATAGGTAACAACGTTAACAATACAATAATTAAAGCAAAATAAGCCGACCCTGCTCGTGAGAGCTTACAATCTACAATGAGGTGGGGGAGATACAAAGTACAGGTGTGTATATACAATGGTGCATTTACAATGATGGTCCAGCCATCTTGAGGGAGTGAGGCATGGATGGAGATAGTGAATGGGCTACACATACACACTTAAACATAGAACGACTTTGGTTAGTGAATGTGATAGGCCACTCTGAACAAATGTGTTTTGAGGGAGCTCCTGAAACCATGCAAATTGTGGATAGTCCTAATTTCTTGGGGTAGAGCATTCCAGAGGATTGGTGCAGCGCGGGAGAAGTCTTGGAGTCGGGAGTGGGAGGTACGGATTAGTGCAGAGGTTAGTCGAAAGTCGTTTGCAGAGCGCACCTCAACATTTCTTGCTGGTGGGGTGCAAACCGGTGGGCTTACAGTGGGGGAAGCGATGGAGCGTTGCTGGCTAACTTCAGTCGGAGCAGGTGCACATGTGCTACCTGAGGTTTTGTAGTCCTCCACGCTTGCAAGTGCATGTTCATGTCTAAGTGCATGTTGCATGTCTAAGCATGCAACTGGTATTCAAATTTCTTAGATTTTTCCCTCGGCTAAAGGTCCTTACAGATAACCTTTGCCTCATCAATAGGATTTTGGTCAAAAAAGTGCCACACTGCACTCTTCCTACTATGGGATAAATTTTCAGGGCTTGCACGCTGTGCTAATTTGACCGTCTGGCCAAGCTGTCCTGCAACTCTTTTTGTTTTTTTGACACGTTTTTGTACTGTTATGGGCCTCGCAGATAACCCGGGCTGCGATGTCGATACCTGCTGCGGATCCTCCTCCTCTTCTGAGTGATTGCCAGCGGCACCCTCTTCCCCCACTGGATGCCAATCCGGGTCAACAACTGGGTCGTCCATCACCTCCTCTTCAATTTCATCTGCACCTTCCTCTGTGTCACCGTGTAAGGTGGTATAGTGTGCAGAAGGGGTACCTGAGTTCCATCAGGGTCAGATTCTGGCTCAGTAGACTGCGAGGGCAATGTAGTGCTCTGGGTGAATGTACCAGCAAAATCATATTGAAGTGGCTGTGCATCAGTGCACTCGATGTCAGATTAATCTTGGACTGGGGAATTCAGGATTTGACTTGATAACCCAGGCATGATATGTGAAAAGAGCTCCATGGAGTAATCCATGTGGCCTGCCGCATCCTTCACTTTTGGTGGGGGTGAAGGACACAAGGAAAGTGGTTGTTCCTTACCAAAAGCCTGCACTGACGACTCAGTGCTTGGAGTTTTTGAAACTTCAGAAGAGGAGGCGATAGAGCTGGAGGCTGTTTCGGCAGTGTAAGCCAAAACCTGTTCCTGATGCTCCGGATTTAAAAGTGGTTTACCTACTCCCAGAAAAGGGAGCCTTCCATGCCTTCTGGAGCTAGACGATGACACAGGCTCAACACCTTCTGCCTTAGGTGCTATTGTGCTTTTGGCACTAGCAGCAGATGCACCACCACCACCATCAGTACCAGCTGGCCCCCCACGCCCACGTCCACATCCTCTTCCACCATACTTCCTCATGTTTGTGAAAATGTACCCAAAATGCCAGCAGATATATGGTACTGTATCAGAAGTGTACAGCTGTATATGGTGAAGGTGAAAAATTTAAATCTCCGTATAAATTTGCGGAGTAACAGACACAGACTCTCTAAGGCTCAGTATGGATTAGACTAAAATATAAAAAGTAGAAAAAAGGTAATGTATCAGAAGCGTACAGCTGTATACAGTGTTGCGGTAATTTTAAATCTCTGTATATATTTCCAGAGTCAGACACAGACTCTCACATGCTCAGTATGGATTACACCAGAATATAAAAAGCAAAAAAGTGTACTGTATCTGAAGCGTACAGCTATATACTGTGCTGGGGTACTTTTAAATCTCCGTATATATTTCCAGAGTCACACACAGACACTCACAGGCTTAGTATGGATTACACCAGAATATAAATAGTTGAAAAAGGGTAATGTATTAGAAGCGTACAGCTGTATACAGTGTTGATGTACTTTTAAATCTAAGTATATATTTCCAGAGTAACACACAGACGCTCACAGGCTCAGTATGGAGTAGACCAGAATATGAAAAGCATAAAAAGTGTACTGTATCAGTAGCGTACGGCTGTATATAGTGCTGGCTTAATTTAAAATCTCCGTATATATTTCAGGAGTAACACACAGACGCTCACAGGCTCAGTATGGAGTAGACCAGAATATGAAAAGCAGAAAAATTGTACTGTCTCAGTAGCGTACAGCTGTATACAGTGTTGGGATAATTTTAAATCTCCGTATATATTTCCGGAGTAACACACAGACGCTCACAGGCTCAGTATGGAGTAGACCAGAATATGAAAAGCATAAAAAGTGTACTGTATCAGTAGCGTACGGCTGTATACAGTGCTGGCTTAATTTAAAATCTCCGTATATATTTCAGGAGTAACACACAGACGCTCACAGGCTCAGTATGAAGTAGACCAGAATATGAAAAGCATAAAAAGTGTACTGTATCAGTAGCGTACGGCTGTATACAGTGCTGGCTTAATTTAAAATCTCCGTATATATTTCAGGAGTAACACACAGACGCTCACAGGCTCAGTATGGAGTAGACCAGAATATGAAAAGCAGAAAAATTGTACTGTCTCAGTAGCGTACAGCTGTATACAGTGTTGGGGTAATTTTAAATCTCCGTATATATTTCCGGAGTATCACACAGACGCTCTCTCAGTATGGATTTGACCGCAATACAGAAGGCAGAAGAATGGTACTGTATCAGAAGATACCAGCTGTATACGGTTTTGGTGAAAAATTAAATCTCCGTATATATTTCCGGAATCACACACAGACTCTCTCTCAGTATGGATTTGACCGTAATACAGAAGGCAGAAAAACGGTACTGTATCACAAGATACCAGCTGTATACGGTTTTGGGGAAAATTGAAATCTCCGTATATATTTCTGGAGTCACACACAGACGCTCTCTCAGTATAAATTTGACCGTAATACAGAAGGCAGAAAAACGGTACTGTATCAGAAGATACCAGCTGTATATGGTTTTGGGGAAAATTTAAATCTCCGTATATATTTCCAGAGTCACACACAGATAGTCAGCATGTATTTTTCTGTGATAACAGCCGGTACACGGTAGTGTGTGAGGAGCGTACAGCTCTATACAGTGTGGGAAAAAAATTAACGCTCGGTAACTGTGCAGAAAAAAAGAATTAAAGTGTTAGTGCTGTGTAGGTGCTGTGTTAAAAAGCACTCTGCACAGCAGTGTACACACAGCAATACAGCTAGCAGGCAGCCTAATAATCAGCTCTGCTGCTGCACACAAGAAATTCCTCCCCTGTCACTGGCAGGCAGCCTAATAATCAGCTCTGCTGCTGCACACAATAAATTACTCCCCTCTCACTGGCAGGCAGCCTAATAATCAGCTCTGCTGCTGCACACAAGAAATTCCTCCCCTGTCACTGGCAGGCAGCCTAATAACCAGCGCTGCTGCACACAACAAAATTCTCCCCCGTCACTGCACACTTACTGTACAGCTAATCGCTATCAGCACAAGCACAGAATAACTTTTTTTTTCCTGCCTAACGCTCTCCCTACTGAGAAACAGTGGCAGCAACCTCTCCCTACGCTAAGATCGGCAGAAGTAAAATGGCGGTCGGTGGAGAGGGCTTTTATAGGCACTGTGACACCACACAAAGCAAGCCACTCACTGCAATGCCCTTCTCTAAGATGGTGGTGGCAGCTGTCCATGTCATCCCGTTGCCCACAGTGTACGTCCTTGCTCATTGGCTGAGAAAAGGTGCCTGCAAGCATTATGGGAAAACCAACTTTGGCGCTCGAGTCGCCGAACGCATTGCCGACATCACGCTATGTCCGGGTTTCACTCGGCGAAACCCGACTTTGGCGAAAGTCGGTGTTTTTTGAATCTGACCGACCTGTTTCACTCAACTCTACCGGTAAATGCAACTCAGCTTGCAAATCTTCAGCAGGAACTTTCCCAACAGCGAGACAAAGCAGTCTAGCATACTGGGTTATATCGCCTCGGTAGACGACCGTTTGTATAATCTTCAGGCCACTGCCACGGCCTCTGCTCAGGTCTTATCCCGAGATCCAGATTCTGTCTCTCTACCGCATCTCCCGCCTCACCTGGGAAAGTTGCCAGGTATAATGTGATACCAAGCTTGGCAGAGGCTTCTTAAATCAGTGTCGCCTTCACTTTGAGTTGCTACCTCAGCAATATCCTACCAATATCCTACTGCTTTGCACGCAGAACAGGTGAACGGATGGACTCTACATGCCTGGTTCCCACCGTGAAGCATGGAGGAGGTGGTGTGATGGTGTGGGGGCGCTTTGCTGGTGCAAAGCAGTAATCAAAGCAAAAGGTGGCTACTTTGAAGAACCTAGAATATAAGACATATTTTCAGTTGTTTCACACTTTTTTGTAAAGTGTAATGTCTAATTCTACATGTGTTAATTCATAGTTTTGATGCCTTCAGTGTGATTCTACAATTTTCATTGTCATGAAAATACAGAAAAATCTTTGAATGAGAAGGTGTGTCCAAACTTTTGGTCTGTACTGTATACTCGGTCTGCTCAAAGGCTCAATCCCCGGCAAACCAGGTGGTCTCTATTCTTTGCTCGTTTCGACTTTAAACTTCACTTTTGGCCAGGCAATAAGAACGTCAAGGCTGATGCACAGTCAAAGTCCTTCCAGTCGTCTGATGCAGAGGAGGAACCATCACACATTATCGACCCTTCCAAGATCATCACTGCGGCTCCCTTAAATCTAGCCACTCTACTGCCGGGTAAAACATTCGTAGCGGAGAATGACAGGGAAAGGGTGTTACTTTGGGGTCATTCATCCAAATTTGCCAGTCAAGCTGGGACTAAGAAGACCCTCTCCCTCATCTCTCGTTACTATTGGTGGCCCTCTCTTCAACAAGACATTAAAGATTTTACGGCTTCTTGCCCATCCTGCGCCAAGAACAAGATTCCAAAACAACTACCCTCTGGACTCCTACTCCCTCTCCCGGTACCATAGGTCCCCTGGCAGTATATAGCCATGGATTTTATTACCGATCTCCCATGTTCCTCAGATTGTACAGTTATTCTAGTGGTCATGGATGGTTTCTCTAAAATGGCTCACTTTGTTCCTCTACCTGGCTTGCCTTCTGCTCCTGTGTTGGCAAAGATTTTCATTAGTCACATCTTCAGAATTCATGGATTCCCTCAACACATTGGAGTTCAATTCGCTTCCCGGTTCTAGAGAGCTGTTTGCAAACTTATGAATATAACTCTGGACTTCTCCTGTGCCTATCATCCTCAGACCAACGGTCTGGTAGAGCTAATTAACAAGGTCCTAACTTCCTATCTTCAACATTTTTCTAATGCTCATCAGGACAATTGGGTCAGTCTTCTTCCTTGGGTGGAGTTTGAATATAACAATCACTCCAGCGAGTCTTCTACCTCGAATGCCTCTTTCCGTTCCCCCTGTCTCAGGTGTGCCAGCAGCCGACTCTCTGTCCGTGGAATTTTCTAAAATTTTGTAGGAGACCAAAGGTGCACTTGAAAAAGCTTGTGGCAGGATGAAGAGACATGCTGATAAAAGGCGCTTGGACTCTCCTAGTTATCTTCCATGCGATAAGGTTTGACTCTCATCCAAGTATATCAGACTAAAGATTCCTTCCTACAAATTGGGTCCCTGCTACATTGATCCCTTCGAGATCCTGGGATGAATTAATGACGTTGCCTACAAGTTGAAGTTGCCTGCCTCGCTCCGTATCCCCAACACCTTCCATGTGTCCCTCCTTAAACCCGTGATACTTAATTGCTTTCATTCTTCACCTGGTCACACCCCTCAACCTGTCAGCACCGAAAACGTCTTTGAGGTGAGGGATGTACTTGCCATGAAGAAGGTTAGAGGGAGAACTTTCTTCTTGATTGATTGGAAAGGTTTTGGTCCTGAGGAGAGCTCTTGGGAACCACGGTAAAACATCAATGCATCCAGTATTTTTGGGAGGTTTCTTTCCGGCCTTAAGAAGAGGGGATGTAAGGGGTGTATTGTCACAGCTGCGGTAACACGGTCCCACGATACCGCTTCCTCTTGCTCCTGCATCCTGGCGTGCGGCTGGGCAGGGGCTTCGCTGTGTCTCTCCGGCTCTTCCAGTCTCTCAGCCGTCCCGGTGATCCCGCTGCCAACGCATGCTCCCTGGGCAGCTTAGGATGTGCCCGAGCGCATCTCCGGCGCTTTGTGCAGCTGTGGTGTCCTGACCCGGAAGCACTGTCCTGCCAATGGCGGTAATGTACCGGGTATATCAGGCTGCTTCCTCTTTCAGGAGGTGCCTGATTATTGCTCTAGTTCTTGTCTGTAACTCGGGCCCCTGTGTGCTATCCTGTGCGCTTGTCTTGCTGTAGCTTTATCCTGCTTTTCTCGTGTTCTCTTTTCATTGCCAGTCTTCACCTAAGTTCCCGATGGTCCTCGGATCCTATCTCTCCTTCTCTGCATCTCTCCAGTGGATTCAGCTTCTCCTTCTGCCAATAGCCATGACCCCTTGTTTCCCAGTGCCCTCAGTCTCCTCACTGACCTACGCATTGTTTCCTTAGTCTCCTACAAGCCGCCCCCTCGGTACTGGCCGTCATGGTATTAGACCCCCCTCGGCCTGCCCCTGACATTCCCTGTATAGGGGTCTGTCTCACTAGGTCAGCTCACCCAGGGGAGGATTGGTACCACGACCCAGAGGGTCCACTCTAGAAGGCGTTACACTGAGCATGACAAAACCTCCAAAGCCTGACAGGCGAGCTCAGACCACTTCCATTTTTGAAGACCAAAATGCAAAAGGGTCCAAACCCACCTGATGGCATTGATATTGAGTGCCAGATACTCCTGCAACATAATCTCCAGTCATTTACAATGTGTCAGACTTGTATCCTGTTTTGCTGGTCTGTTCTAAAAATGTGTGAAACGTTTCACAGAAATTGCTTATGCCACTTACACTGCTTCTGCTCCTGCTAATGATTTGGTGATAAAGCCTTGATGTTCCCCAGGGTTGGACGACTAGAACTGGGATGCACGCTACGTGCTTCATGGCTGTCTTAGGGAAAAACAATCTTAAGAGCCTCTAGAAGCGTGTTTCGATACTACGCATGTGCGTATCCCTTTCCAGTGGGAAGAAACTGGTTAAATTTCTTTTGTACCATGGATAAGAATGGCAACCAAGTAGTCAGCACTATTCTAACCCTAAGAATGCAGGCATCATGTTGAAAATAGGGCAACAAGATGGCGCTCATGTGTTGGGTGCTTCCATGAGGTCCAAGTCTATAGTGTGTTGGTGGCAGGGTAACACTCAAGGTTGTTTCCTCTGTCCCCTCCCGTCCCTCCCGCCAGCCACAAATAACAGAGAGGTGATCATTATTCTCTTCATCTCCTGACTGTTCCATGACCTCGTCCACCTCTATTTGTTCCTCGGCCTCTGCACCTTCATTAACAGTTTGTCTGATACGATAAGCCCTCATCAATCACTTTAAGCCACCTCACATTGAACCTGCCTGTGTGACGACAGTCCGGAAATTTGAGATATTGTTATCCCTTCTGCATCCACCTCTACTTCTGCCTCTTCCTCTGGGACCACCTCCTCCTCATCCAGACTATTCAAAGTGTGCTCCAGAATATAGTGATGTAGGAATAGTGATGCTGATGATGGTATCATATGCGATAATCATCTTTGCAGCCATTTCAAAATTGTGCAGAAGGGTGCAGACATCCTTCTTCCGTGCCCTCTCTGCAAGCGTGATTTGTACCACGTCTGTACTGCATTGGCTCTTGCTATGCAAAAGGACATACTGCACCAGGGCTTGTTGCTGCTGCCACTGTTGCTGCAACATGTGCAGAGTGAAATTCCACCATGTCATAAATTGCAAATCAAATGGTTAACTGGTGGGGTGAAAGACCTCTGTAGCGATGCAAGTCCATGACCTGCAGGGTGCGATCGGCAGAAGTAAGCAGACACTGACTGTGCTTTCTGCTGCAGCACATCCAGACTACCAGGTTGAGGATGTGAGCCATGCAAGGCACATGTGTGAGGTGGCCCTCGTGTAAGGCCGCCACCAGGTTTGCACTGTTATCGCACACGGCCTTCACTAGATTCAGGTTTAGCCATTGCTCGGCCTGGATAACTGTTTACAGCTATTGAGTTGTGTGACTGTAATATCCAAGGCATAGTACTTTGAAATGATTGCTGTGAGCCATGGCTGAGCAGTATGGAGGTAAGGGGAATTCTATCTGCACTATTAGAACGCGTGTCTGATTAAGGGAGAGGTTGGCGGCACAGGTAGAGGCACTAGAGGAGGTGGAGGAGGCAGAAACGGTGGAGGAAGTGTTAGATACAGAGGTTTGTCCTGCATGCCTTGGGGTTTCAAAGACTTGTGGATCAGCCCCTTAACCGCCTGCCCCCACAGCCACCAGAGTCACCCAGTGCCCAGTCAGGGAGAAGTAATGCCCCTGCCCATGTTTGCTCGTCCAGCAGTCAGTAGTGAAATGCACCCTGGAAGACATAGATTTTTTCAGGGAATGGGTGATGTTGTCTGCACCATGCTGTTGTAGCACAGACACAGCTTTCTTAGAGAAGTAATGGTGACTGGGCAACTGGTACTGGAGGACTGCGACGGCCATCAACTTTCTGAAACCGTCTGTATCCACCAGGCGGAAAGGCAGCATTTTCGTGGCCAACAGATTTGAGATGGTGAAGTTCCAGCTCTTAGCTTTGGCATGTGTAGGAGGAACCATTCTTTTATGTGGCCAAAACAGGGGGACCGAGGGCTGGCTGCTGTGTTGAGAGAGATTGGAGGGCGGAGAACACGACAAACTGCTGGACTGTGAGCGAGATGCAAGCAGAGATGTTATGGTGGATTAATAAAGATGTGTTGTGCTAGTTGACACAATAACAGCAGTCATGTTAACTTCTGTAACAGCTGACGGGTTCTTACTCACCCTGACTGTAGTGGATAAAGAAAATGAAGTTTCCGCATCCAGAGACCTTTGTGAGAAGACTTGGCACAGTGATGGAGGAGCACGAATCAGCAGATGTGGTTGATGAGACTGACCATGGTTGTCGAGGCCCTCCAGTCCACATTTTATCACAGTGAGATTCCCACACTAAAGCATGTTAATCGCGCATGTGCTGGTTCATGAATGTAGTTGTCAAATGATTGCAATTTTTTGCCTCTACTGAGTTTTTTTTGCAAATTTGGCAGATAACGTGAGTTGACTCATCCTTTGCAGTCTCAAAATAGGACCAGGCTAGGCAATCCTTGCCTCTCCTGTGATTTGCACATTCGTGACTGGTGCTGGCCACACAGTGGTTGCATCACTTCGTGTCTGTGCGGGAAGCTGCAACGTAACCTTCTCATCTTCCTCCTACTCCATCTCCTTTGCGGAGCTACTCACCTGCGTACCTCTGGGTTCACACAAAGTTGGATCTACAACCTCATCGTCATCTTCTCTGCTCTCACACTTATCACCCTAAGAGTCACCCTCCTCCTCTTCCTGCCCTGACACCACAGTACAGTACATGTGCGCCTCCGATCTCTGAATCTCTTCAGGATCAACTCCACCCTTTGTGGTCAATGTCTGGTGATGAGAGTCTGGATCCTGCTTGGATCCTACTTATTACGGCACCTTATCAAAAATGAAAAAATTTTGGGCATTGGTGCAGATGCTTTCCTCTGGATTCTGTGACTCTTTGAAGTAGGCCACTGATGCCAATGGAATAGAATGTGTCAACAGCTCTGTAGAATGGCCCATCTGTGGATCCCACAGTCAGTTTGGCATTTGGAAATTTGTGACACGGGAGGAAACAATGGTGATTGGGGTGCCATGTCTGAGGAATGTACAGTGTGTGATGTTAAGGTGGAGGAAGAGGAAGAGAGGCCACTTGATGCAGCGCTTGCCATCAACTGGAGCACATGCTCTTTCTGAGCCTCGTCTCCAAGGCGTACCGCTGTACTGCTACCAAACAAAAGGAGATGAGCAGCCTGTCCAGTAACAGATGTTGTCAGTAGTCTTTGGATAGCACAAGACAGTATTTGTTCACTTGAGCTTTCATTAACATTAACACCTAACCCAATTACATGTCGAAAACCAAGGCCAATTCACCCTTCCACCATGACTTTGCTTTTTCATACTCATGTTGTATGTAGCCTTCCCCTCTTGTAACCTGATGTTTCACAACCTTAGGCCTACACCTGTCAGTCACCTGTCACTAAATGAACGATCACTATTTATTTTCTTAGATAGTGTTCCTGAACTACACTCTTATATGTAACAATTTTGAAGAGCAAATGGGGCCTCCTGATTCCTCACTGCAACACAGTTTTATCCCAAACGATTGGATTAGTAAATAGGGCCTCCTGGCTAAACCCCTATATTAGACCTAACAATTTTTAAGAGGAAATCTGGCCTTCTAATTCCTCACTGCAACATAGTTTTATCCCAAATGACTTGGATTAGCAAATAGGTCCTCCTGGCTGAACCACTATATTAGGCCTAATATTTTTTAAGAGGAAATCTGGCCTCTGAATCCTCACTGCAACACAGTTTTTGCCCAAATGATTTCAATTAGCAAATGGGGCCTCCTGAGACTGCAACAGTTTTAGCACAATCTAGTTAGATGCTGGAAGATCGATTTAACACTGAACAGGATCTTATCTAGCTAACTGACACGTTCAGTTTCAGCAGCAGAAGAACTAGCAGAAGCAGCTTCTCTCCATTATGACACTGAGGAAATAGCTACAGTAAAGCAAGATGTCCACATTTTATATGGTCAGGGACATGTGACTTCGGCAGCCAATCACAGAAGACTTTGTGTCATGGTGTGGTAGATGGTTTCTGAGCCCTGATTGGCTGCCGGAATGTACTCACTTTAAGATAAGAAAAAAAAAACAGTCCGACGCTCCTCTAACCTCTCCACACTCCTTCCCCTCATCAAACACATGCCCTCCATGATACAGCACCACTATCCTAGACAACGTGAAAGTAAAAACATTAGTGGAATCGCGATGATTTACTGAACTGTGACCAAATTTGCTCGGGAAACTGAACACAAATCTGAATGTGCTACATTCATGCTGAATTTGAGATTGGCGAACGATTTCTGAACATGTTCGTTCATCTCTAAATGTGATTTCCATAATTCCACAACTTTTCTTTCTCAGTGTTGCCATTTCAATGTTGAAGAGTGTATATACTGTACACTTATAAAAACCTCAATAAACACACTATGCTAAAATAATACCGAAAATATTAATGTACTTGACTAAAAACACTATATAAACTTAAGTGCATGCATATTGACTAACATGGCAACCAAGCATTTGTCTTGTATGCATCAACATAAAAAAATTCAGAAATAAACATTAACATGATCAACAACATGATTAACCGCTTCAGGACCACGCAATAAATTTAAAAGCCCAGATAGTCCCATGTTGGAATATGTTTGGCGCAACAACTCCATTCCTGTCTATGAGTGTATAGTTGCTAGAATTGTATGCTGCTTATAAAGTTAAAAAGAAAAACTCCCAGAGGCTCACACAGGGAGAGCATGTGACTGTATTTCCTGTTTTCCTGTGTCTGTGTATGAGAGAAGCAGCCTGCTGTAGATGCTGCGCAGATAGAGACACATAAATAATTTATTCCTGATCTATTAAGCTTATCATATATTGTTCCTGATTGTTCCAGAATAAACAAGTTCTGTTGTCACACCCTTGGAGAGTATCATGAGTAATCCACTGCCAACAGGTTATGGACCCAGAGTGACACAGAACCCAGAGTATCACAGCAACAGAAGCCCAGAGCAAAGGCAGCACAGAGCAACAAAGAAGATGTCCACTAGCAGCAATCCTGTCAAGTGCTCAGAGCCAAACCTCACTAACCAGAATTACCAGTCCTGGAAATTCAAGGTGAAGATGCTGCTCATAAGAGAAGGTATGTGGAAATATACTCAGGAACAAGTGCCTCATCCATTACCAGATGATTGGCTATAGAAGGATCAGAAAGCACAAAGCACATCTCCCTCAATGTAGATGATAATATGCAAGTGTGCAACTGCAAAGGAGATGTGGGATGAGTTACAGAAAGTGCATGAAAGATCAAATATCAGCGATAAGCTTTATCTCATGAGAAAGCTGTATCAGTCTAAGCTAAGTGATCAACAGAATATGCATGACTATATAAGAAACACCCTAGAGATTGTGGAGTGTCTCAGAGGTATTGAAGAAATTAAATATTTTCATGTTGCTGCACTTCTATTAAGTGGTTTTCAAGAGAGTTATGACACACCTGTGACCGCACTAGCTGCTCAGCCAGATAATCAGCTGAAACTAGAGTATGTTAAAGGCAAACTTGTGGATGAATTCAACAGAAAATTGCAGCATGTAAGCAGCAGTAATGAATCCAGAGCAGAAACATCATTAAAGACAAAGGATTTCTCTAAATATAAGAGCAATCTAAGAGAAACTCGTGAAAGTTTTGTCTGTAAAAAGCCTGGCCACCTTAAAGCAGACTGCAGAATTTGGAAAGCAAGAATGAGGCAGCTTAAAAAGCAGGACAGTCATCAAAGAGTTAAAACAGCTGTAAAGGAAGATTCTGCATGTGCTGAAGCTGCATTTAATGCCAGTACAAACCCATCTGCAAAGCATATATGGTGCATAGATTCTTTTGCAAGCAGTCACATGACAAATAACAAGGATTTCTTCACTGACCTTAATGAAAGTAAATCAGAAAAGGTCATCTTAGCTTATGGTCACTATATGACTTCAGAAGGAGTAGGAGATTGCTACCTCCACTGTCCAGTTTCCTCAGCACAAAGCAGAAAGATCCCAATAAAGGATGTTCTCTATGTTCCCAGCCTTGAAAGCAGTCTTCTGTCAGTAAAGAATCTTTTGCAAATGGGGAATGTAGTTAATTTTAGAAATAACAGCTGCAACATCTCTAAGAAGGGTCACACTCTTTCAGAAGGAAAAATCCAAGATGAACTTTATCAGCTAAAATGCAAAGAAAGAGTGTACAGTGCTAAAAATGTTCTGCATTAGAACTGTATCCATGTATGGCACAGACGTCTTGGGCAAAGAGACCCAGAAGCAGTAAGAAAGCTAGCTCAACATGCAAATGGTATTGAACAGGGCTGGATTTAAGAGGTGGGTGGCCCGGGGCCCATTTTGGAGGGAGGCCCATTTTTCAAGGTGTTGCAATATGTAATGCAAAAATGCAAAATGAAACAAACGCAAGCTTATTTACAAAAATAATTTATGCAGAGTAATTCAGGTAAAATCATTCATTTTTTTACAATCCAGGCACTTTCCTTGATTTTCGTGCTGCAAAATTATTAATGATGTCACTAACGTCCAATTCACGCAGTATATCTGACTCGATGCTCATGATAGCCAAATTTACAAGTTGTTCCTGATTCATGGATGTCCTTAATCGGTTTTCAACTACCATATATACTCTTGTATAAGCCGACCCGTGTATAAGCCGACCCCCCTAATTTTGCCACAAAAAACTGGGAAAACTTATTGACTCGTGTATAAGCCTAGGGTGAAAAATTATTATGCCCTCATATGTTGCTCCACAGATTATGCCCAATATGCTCCACAGATTATGCCCCTATATGCTCCAGATTATGCCCAATATGCTTCAGAGATTATGCCCCCATATGCTCCAGATTATGCCCCCATATATTCCACAGATTATGCCCCCGTATGATCCACAGATTATGCCCCCATATGCTCCAGATTATGCCCCCATATGTTCCACAGATTATGCCCCCATATGCTCCAGATTATGCCCCATATGCTCCAGATTATGCCCCATATGTTCCACAGTTTATGCCCCCATATGTTCCACAGCTTATGCCCCCATATGCTCCATATTATGGCCCCATATGTTCCACAGTTTATGCCCCCATATGCTCCATATTATGGCCCCATATGTTCCACAGCTTATGCCCCCATATGCTCCATATTATGCCCCCATATGTTCCACAGCTTATGCCCCATATGCTCCATATTATGCCCCCATATGCTCCAGATTATGCCCCCATATGTTCCACAGCTTATGCCCCCATATGTTCCACAGCTTATGCCCCCATATTCTCCATATTATGCCCCAATATGCTCCAGATTATGCCCCCATATGTTCCACAGCTTATGCCCCCATATGCTCCAGATTATGCCCCCATATGTTCCACAGCTTATGCCCCCATATTATGCCCCCATATGTTCCACAGCTTTTGCCCCATATTCTCCATATTATGCCCCCATATGCTCCAGATTATGCCATCATATGTTCCACAGCTTATGCCCCCATATGCTCCAGATTATGCCCCATATGTTCCACAGCTTATGTCCCCATATGCTCCATATTATGCCCCCATATGCTCCATATTATGCCTCCATATGTTCCATATTATGCCCCCATATGTTCCAGATTATGCCCCATATGCTGCTGCAAGAAAAAAAAAATGACATACTCACCTCTCCTCGCTGGGGGACAGGTGCCGGTGTCACCGATCGCTCAGGACCCCGGCACCTGAGATATTTACCTGTCCTCTCTGCACCGCAGCGCTGCGTCCTCTTCCTGGTCCTCGGCAGTGGATGATCAGGCAGGGGGCGCGGCGCTCACTAACGACGTCATCGCGCCCTCTGCCTGATCATTTACAGCCAGGACAGAGGGAGCAGCGCGCAACGGTGGCACGGGGACAGGTAAATATAGCATATACTCACCTCTCCGCCGCGCGTCCCTGCAGCCTCTCCTCTTCTCCCGGCGCTCTCCACAGCGCTTCCTTCCTACAGCGGTCACATGGTACCGCTCATTAAAGTCATGAATATGTGCATATTCATGACTTTAATGAGCGGTGCCATGTGACCGCTGCAGGAAGGAGCCGGAGATCGTGGGAGAAGCAGGGGGGCTGCAGAGACCCCCGCACCCCCTCCCCACCGACCCCCCGTATATGACCCGCGTATAAGTCGAGAGGGGGACTTTCAACCCTAAAAAATGGGCTGAAAATCTCGGCTTATACACGAGTATATACGGTAATTTGAATTTTGAGAAGAAACGCTCGCCACTGTTACCATCAAAATTAGATATATCCTTAGAGTTATCTCAATATTTGGGAAAGTGTCATGCACACCCTTTTTCATGATAAGTTTGTGCATGAAAAGTTCAGTGCTGATATCTTTTGGCACCTCATCTGTGAATAAATTGGCAAATGTTGCAAACTAGTATTAAAACATAAGGGTATTCTGCGCTCAAAGACCTTTTGCAATTATTTGCTGAAACCAAGAAGTGAGAATAAAGCCGTAGCAACTTATAATGCTGTGTTCCTATTAGGAGTTAAATACCTTAGTAGAGAGATGTCAGGAAGGAGGAGAGGATTTCCCGTGAGATCAAACAATGGAGAAGGTCCTCTTGCTATGAGACTGTGATTTCCAAGAGACTTCTCCTTGAGAGTGTCCAGTATAGTGACCAATAGATTTACCAGCGGTGCGCTCTACTGTAGTGCAAGGAGCGGCTATAATACCAAGTAGTCCAAATGTTGAGGATGAGGCGCCATCCCGGCCGGTGACGGACGCCTCTGATGCAGATTGTCACGCTTTGGGAAGTAGCGCTGACAGTGTTTCCAAATAGAAGCCGACAAGGTGCAGGAAAACCTGCAGGACCTTGCGTGACGTCACGGTCACGTGTACAGACACGTGACTAGGCTACAGAGCGCACCTAGGACCCGAAATCCTATGCGTTTCGGAATCTCAGATTCCTTCATTCCTTCTATTTGGAAACGCTGTTAGCGCTACTTCCCAAAGTGCGACACTCTGCATTAGAGGCGTCCGTCACCGGCCGGGATGGTGCCTCATCCTCAACATTTGGACTACTTGGCATTATAGCTGCTCCTTGCACTACAGTAGAGCACACCGCTGATAAATCTATTGGTCACTATACTGGACACTCTCAAGGAGAAGTCTCTTGGAAATCACCGTCTCATAGCAGGAGGACCTTCTCCATTGTTTGATCTCACGGGAAATCCTCTCCTCTTTCCTGACATCTCTCTACTAAGGTATTTAACTCCTAATAGGAACACAGCATAAGTTGCTACGGTATATTCTCACTTCTTGGTTTCAGCAAATAATTGTAAAGGTCTTTGAGCGCAGATTACCCTTATGTTTTAATGCTAAATCTTAGACTGGACATATTGAGTGGTTTTGTCTCATAATTTGCTGCTAGAGACCTGTTGGGTGTTGCGCCCGGGTTTTTATATTCTTCTGTATTTTTGTGTAAATATTACAAACTGACACAGTTCATCGATAAATGTAATGTCCAAGTCATCTGAATAAGACCTGACGAATTGCTCTGCTGTGGCCTTAACCCCTTAAGGACCAAGCCATTTTGTAGGATAATGACCAGGTCAATTTTTACAATTCTGACCACTGTCACTTTATGTGCTTATAACTCTGGAACGCTTTAACGGATCCCACTGATTGTGAGAATGTTTTTTCGTGACATATTGTATTTCATGTCAGTGGTAAAATTTCTTCGATACTACTTGCGTTTATTTATGAAAAAAATGGAAATATGGCGAAAATGTTGAAAATTTTGCAGTTTTCAAACTTTTAATTTGTATGCCCTTAAATCAGAGAGATACAGTACAGACCAAAAGTTTGGACACACCTTCACATTTAAAGATTTTTCTGTATTTTCATGACTATGAAAATTTTACATTCACACTGAAGGCATCAAAACTATAAATTAACACATGTGGAATTATATACTTAACAAAAAGTGTGAAACAACTGAAAATATGTCTTATATTCTAGTTTCTTCAAAGTAGCCACCTTTTGCTTTGATGACTGCTTTCCACACTCTAGGCATTCTCTTGATGAGCTTCAAGAGGTAGTCACCGGAAATGGTCTTCCAACAATCTTGAAGGAGTTCCCAGAGATGATTAGCACTTGGCCCTTTTGCCTTCACTCTGCGGTCCAGCTCACCCCAAACCATCTCGATTGGGTTCAGGTCTGGTGACTGTGGAGGCCAGGTTATCTGGCGTAGCACCCCATCACTCTCCTTCTTGGTCAAATAGCCCTTACACAGCCTGGAGGTGTGTTTGGGGTCATTGTAATGTTGAACAATAAATCATGGTCCAACTAAACGCAAACCGGATGGAATAGCATGCCGCTGCAGGATGCTGTGGTAGCCATGCTGGTTCAGTATGCCTTCAATTTTGAATAAATCCCCAACAGTGTCACCAGCAAAGCACCCCCACACCATCACACATCCTCCTCCATGCTTGACGGTGGAACCCGGCATGTAGAGTCCATCCGTTCACCTTTTCTGCGTCGCACAAAGACACGGTGGTTGGAACCAAAGATCTCAAATTTGGACTCATCAGACCAAAGCACAGATTTCCACTGGTCTAATGTCCATTCCTTGTGTTCTTTAGCCCAAACAAGTCTCTTCTGCTTGTTGCCTGTCCTTAGCAGTGGTTTCTTAGCAGCTATTTTACCATGAAGGCCTGCTGCACAAAGTCTCCTCTTAACAGTTGTTGTGTAGAGATGTGTCTGCTGCTAGAACTCTGTGTGGCATTGACCTGGTCTCTAATCTGAGATGCTGTTAATCTGCGATTTCTGAGGCTGGTGACTCAGATAAATTTATCCTCAGAAGCAGAGGTGACTCTTGGTCTTCCTTTCCTGGGGCGGTCCTCAAGTGAGCCAGTTTCTTTGTAGCGCTTGATGGTTTTTGCAACTGCACTTGGGGACACTTTCAAAGTTTTCCCAATTTTTAGGACTGACTGACCTTCATTTCTTAAGTAATGATGGCCACTTGTTTTTCTTTACTTAACTGCTTTTTTCTTGCCATAATGCACATTCTAACAGTATTCAGTAGGACTATCAGCTGTTTATCTACCAGACTTCTGCACAACACAACTGATGGTCCCAACCCCATTTATAAGGCAAGAAATCACACTTATTAAACCTGACAGGGTACACCGGTGAAGTGAAAACCCTTTCCGGTGACTACCTCTTGAAGCTCATCAAGAGAATGCCAAGAGTGTGCAAAGCAGTCATCAAAGCAAAAGGTGGCTACTTTGAAGAACCTAGAATAGAAGACATAATTTCAGTTGTTACACACTTTTTTGTTAAGTATATAATTCTACAAGTGTTAATTCATAGTTTTGATGCCTTCAGTGTGAATGTACAATTTTCATAGTCATGAAAATACAGGAAAATCTTTAAATGAGAAGGTGTGTCCAAAATTTTGGTCTGTACTGTATGTCACAAAAAAAATTAAAAAATAACATTTCCCACATGTATACTTTATATCAGCACAATTTTGGAAGTTATAAGGGTTAAAAGTTGACCAGCGATTTCTCATTTTTCCAACAATATTTAAGAAACCATTTTTTTAGAGACCACCTAACATTTGAAGTCACTTTGAGGGGTCAATATGACAGAAAATACTCAAAAGTGACACCATTCTAAAAACTGCATACCTCAAGGTACTCAAAACCACATTCAAGAAGTTTATTAACCCTTTAGGTACTTAACAAGAATTAAAGCAATTTGGAAGGAAAAAATGAACATTTAACTTACCGTATATACTCGTGTATAAGCCGAGATTTTCAGCCCATTTTTTAGGGCTGAAAGTCCCCCTCTCAGCTTATACGCGGGTCATATACGGGAGTCGGCGGGGGAGGGGGAGCGGGGGTGTCGGATTATACTCACCCCTCCGCCGGCGCGGTCTCTGCAGCCCCCCTGCTTCTCCCACGATCTCCGACTCCTTCCTGCAGCGGTCACACGGCACCGCTCATTAAAGTCATGAATATGCACAAATTCATGACTTTAATGAGCGGTGCCATGTGACCGCTGTAGGAAGGAAGCGCTGTGGAGACCGCCGGGAAAGGAGGAGAGGCTGCAGGGACACGCGGCGGAGGGGTGAGTACAGCTATATTTACCTGTGTGTCCCTCGGTCCACCGCAGCGCTGCTCCCTGACTCCTCTGGCTGTGAATGTTCAGGCAGAGGGCGCGATGACGTCGTTAGTGAGCGCCGCACCCCCTGCCTGATCATTCACTGCCGAGGACCAGGAAGAGGGAGCAGCGCTGCGGTGCAGAGAGGACAGGTAAATATCTCAGGTGCCGGGGTCCTGAGCGATCGGTGACACCGGCACCTGTCCCCCAGCGAGGAGAGGTGAGTATGTCATTTTTTTTTTCTTGCAGCAGCATATGGGGCATAATCTGGAACATATGGGGGCATAATATGGAGCGTATGGGGCATAATATGGAGCATATGGAGGCATAATATGGAGCATATGGGGGCATAATATGGAGCATATGGGGGCATAATATGGAGCATATGGGGGCATAATATGGAGCATATGGAGGCATAATATGGAATATATGGGGGCATAAGCTGTGGAACATATGGGGGCATAATATGGGGCATAAACTGTGGAACATATGGGGGCATAATCTGGAGCATATGGGGGCATAAGCTGTGGAACATATGGGGGCATAATATGGAGCATATGGGGGCATAAACTGTGGAACATATGGGGGCATAATCTGGAGCATATGGGGGCATAATATGGAGCATATGGAGGCATAATATGGAATATATGGGGGCATAAGCCGTGGAACATATGGGGGCATAATATGGGGGCATAAGCTGTGGAACATATGGGGCATAATCTGGAGCATATGGGGGCATAAGCTGTGGAACATATGGGGGCATAATATGGAGCATATGGGGCATAAGATGTGGAACATATGGGGGCATAATATGGAGCATATGGGGGCATAAGCTGTGGAACATATGGGGGCATAAGCTGTGGAAACATATGGGGCATAATCTGGAGCATATGGGGCATAATCTGGAGCATATGGGGCATAATCTGTGGAACATATGGGGGCATAATCTGGAGCATATGGGGCATAATCTGTGGATCATATGGGGGCATAATCTGTGGAATATATGGGGGCATAATCTGGAGCATATGGGGGCATAATCTCTGAAGAATATTGGACATAATCTGGAGCATATGGGGGCATAATCTGGAGCATATAGGGGCGTGTTGTGAATGGGCTTGAGATGAGTTCTGAGCAGAGGCTCCCTCTGGTGGTTAGAAGCGGTACTGGTCTGCCCAGTGAAGATTGTGAGGATTGGGAATCAGGTGTTACTGACTGGTCTTATATAAGGGAGTTGCCTTCCCATCAGGGTTGCCGGTGATCAATTGCTCTGGTCTCAATCCTTGATTCCTGTTTCCTTTGTAGCCTGCTGTGTCGAGTCTGCATCTCCTGCTAACAGATAAGACATTTCTTCTTTTTGTGCTTGATTTTTGCATTTTGTCCTGCACTTCTGTGGGGGCCTTCTGGGTCCCCTCCGGGGGCTTTTGCCCTCTCAGTTTTGTTCAGCCACTGATGTTTGTACATTTTGCTTTTTCCAGTTTTTTCAGTGGCTGTTGTTTTGATTTTGTTACACCAGAGAGCTAATTTAGGTGGTAGAGGTCGTGTGATCTCAGGTGTTTTTGAAATTAGTAGAGTTGGTGCTTTTCAGGGTTTTTTGAGATTGCAGTAAGTACCCTTCCTATCCTTTCCTATTTAGATAGTTTGGGCCCCAACGTTTGTTCATTCTATTTTCTGTCTGTGTCAGTATTTCTTTTTGTCTAACCGCCATTACATGTTTGGGGGCTTTCTATGTCTTTGGGGATCTGCTCCGGGGCAGATAGCTTTCCTCTTTCTATCTTTAGGTGTAGCTAGTTTCTCAGGCTGTGACGAGGCGTCTAGGACCAACGTAGGAACGCTCCACGGCTGCCTCTAGTTGTGGTGGTTAGTCAGGGTACTGCAATCTCATAGATTCCAACTGCTCTGGTGTATTGCCTTTTTTACCTGCACTCCTCAGCTACCGAAACATAACAGTATCACCGGCCCAAAAATTGAATGGTACTCACAGAAGGGAAAAATATTGTGAAAGAAAAAACGGTTGTCAGAGTTGTCAGAGATATTTTTCTGTTTATTGTTTTTTTTTTTTTTTTCCCTCTGTATCTCTGGGTGCTGGGGAGGATTTTTTCTCTAATGGAGTTTGCACAGTTGTCTGGCCGTGTGGATCAGCTTGCCACTGAGGTTCGGAGTATTGCTGCATATCTTGCTAGGTTGCCTGTGGTGGAACCTAGGATTCCCATGCCAGATTTGTTTTTAGGGGATCGAGCTAAGTTTCAGAATTTCAAAAATAACTGTAAATTATTTTTTGCTTTAAAATCTAAGTCCTCAGGGAACGCAGCGCAGCAGGTTCAAATTGTCATCTCTCTCCTGCGCGGCGATCCTCAGGATTGGGCTTTTTCCCTGACACCTGGGGATCCTGTCTTGAGTGATGTTGATGCATTTTTTCAGGCTTTGGGGTTATTGTACGAGGAGCCTAATGTCACTGATCAAGCTGAAAAAGCCTTGTTGGCATTAAATCAGGGGCTTGATGACGCTGAGTTATACTGTCAGAGATTCCGTAAGTGGGCAGTCCTGACCAAATGGAATGACGACGCTTTGGCAGCCCTTTTTCGGAAGGGTCTGTCAGATAATGTAAAGGATGTTATGGTGGGATTCCCTGTCCCCTCTGGTCTCAATGATTCTATGTCATTAGCAATTCAAATTGACAGACGTTTGCGTGAGCGGAGAAGTATGCGTAGGATAGTGTTGCCTTGTGAACCTGCTTCTGAATCCATGCAGTGTGATAGAGTGGTTTCTGGGACACAGCGTCATGAGTTTCGGAAGCACAATGGGTTATGTTTCTACTGTGGTGATGCCTCTCATGCTATTTCGGTCTGCCCTAAGCGGGGAAGACGTTTTGCACGCTCAGTTGTCTTGGGTAGTGTTCAGACTAAGTTTTTAATAACTGTTACTCTGATATGCTCTCTGTCCACATTTTCTGCTCAGGCTTTCGTTGATTCGGGAGCAGCTATTAACCTGATGGATTATGATTTTGCTAAACGTTGTGGGTTTCCCTTGATACCCCTACGGAAGTCTATTCCCCTTCTGGGGATCGATTCTACCCCTTTGGCTGAGAATAAACCTCAGTTCTCTACTCAGGTGATAATGAGGGTTGAACCTGATCATCAGGAGAGCTGCAAATTTTTGGTTCTGTATAATCTGCATGACATTATCGTACTGGGTTTTCCTTGGTTACAATCTCATAATCCTGTTTTGGATTGGAAATCTGTGTCTGTAACCAGTTGGGGCTGCCAATGTGTTAATACCAATACTCCTGTTTTTTCTGCCTCCCCCCAGGCTCAGGATGTTCCTGACTTTTTGATTGATTTTTCTGATGTGTTTAGCGAAAGTAAATCTGCATCCTTGCCTCCTCATAGGAACTATAACTGCGCTATTGAATTAGTGCCTGGTAGTAAATTCCCTAAAGGTCGCCTTTTTAACTTGTCTGTACCTGAACATGACGCTATGCGGTCTTATATCAAGGAGTCATTGGAGAAGGGTCATATCAGACCATCCTCTTCGCCCTTGGGTGCCGGTTTTTTCTTTGTGGCCAAAAAGGATGGTTCATTGAGGCCGTGTATTGATTATCGTCTTTTGAACAATATTACTGTGAAATATCAATATCCGTTACCCTTGATTTCTGACCTGTTTTCCAGGGTGAAAAATGCTACTTGGTTTACCAAGCTTGACCTCAGGGGGGCATTTAACCTTATTCGCATTAAGCACGGGGATGAATGGAAGACGGCATTCAATACCCCTGAAGGGCATTTTGATGCTCCTTCTGTCTTCCAGTCCTTCATGAATGACATTTTCAGGGATTTTGTGGATAAATTTCTGATTGTTTATTTGGATGATATCTTGATTTTTTCCAATGACTGGGACTCTCATGTGAAACATGTTCGAACTGTATTCCAGATTTTGAGAAAGAATGCTCTGTATGTGAAGGGATCAAAGTGTCTTTTTGGCGTACAGAGGATCTCATTTCTGGGATTCATTTTGTCCCCATCTGTTATTGAAATGGACCCGGTCAAGGTTCAGGCCATCTGTGATTGGGTCCAACCTACTTCATTAAAGGCTCTTCAGAGATTCTTGGGTTTTGCCAATTTTTATCGTAAATTTATTGGTAATTTCTCGGTTATTGTTAAACCATTAACTGATTTGACCAAAAAAGGTTCTGATGTGGTAAATTGGCCTCCTGAGGCAGTCTCTGCATTTCAGGAACTTAAGCAGAGATTCACTTCTGCTCCTGTTCTACGGCAGCCTGATGTTTCTCTGCCATTTCAGGTGGAGGTTGATGCCTCTGAAATTGGGGCAGGTGCCGTTTTGTCCCAAAGAGATCCTGAGACCTCTAAAAGTAACCCTTGTGCCTTTTTCTCTCGAAATTTTCTCCTACTGAACGTAATTATGACGTGGGTAATCGGGAGTTATTGGCCATGAAGTGGGCTTTTGAAGAGTGGAGACATTGGCTGGAGGGAGCCAAACATCAGGTGGTGGTCCTTACGGACCATAAGAATCTGGTTTATCTGGAATCTGCCAAGCGACTTAATCCTAGACAGGCCAGGTGGGCCTTGTTTTTCACACGTTTTAATTTTGTGGTTTCCTTTCTTCCTGGCACTAAGAATGTTAAGGCGGATGCCCTCTCGAGGAGTTTCCTTGCGGACTCTCCTGAGTTATCTGATCCTTCTGTTATTTTGAAAGAGGGTGTAGTTCTTTCCGCCATCTCACCCAATTTGAGACTTGCTCTGGAGGGGTGTCAGGAGGATAGGCCCGAGCGCTGCCCTGTTGGAAAATTGTTTGTCCCGGACCAGTGGAAAAGGAGTGTGATGTCTGAGATTCATTGTTCCGCGTTGGCTGGTCATCCCGGAATTTTTGGTACCAGAGACTTGGTTAGTCGGTCCTTTTGGTGGCCTACCTTGTCTCTTGATGTCAGGGAATTTGTGCAGTCCTGAGGGACTTGCTCTCGCTCCAAGCCTTGCTCTCGCTCTAGTGGTTTATTGATGCCATTGCCTGTGCCCAAGAGACCATGGACCCATATCTCTATGGATTTCATTTCCGACCTCTCTGTTTCTCAGAGAATGACCGCCATCTGGGTGATTTGTGATAGGTTTTCCAAGATGATACATCTTGTGCCAATACCTAAGTTGCCTTCCTCCTCTGAATTGGTGCCGTTGTTCCTTCAGCACGTGGTTCGTTTACACGGCATTCCTGAGAACATTGTGTCTGACAGAGGAGTCCAGTTTGTTTCCAGATTTTGGAGGACCTTTTGTTCTAAACTGGGTGTTCAATTGTCTTTCTCCTCGGCGTTTCACCCTCAGACCAATGGTCAAACTGAGAGAACAAACCAGACATTGGAGGCTTATCTAAGATGCTTTGTGTCTGCTGATCAGGATGACTGGGTCTCTTTTTTGCCTTTGGCTGAGTTTGCTCTTAATAATAGGGCTAGCTCTGCCACTTTGATGTCTCCGTTTTTCTGTAATTCTGGGTTTCACCCTCGATTTTCTTCAGGACAGACGGAGGCTTCTGTCTGTCCAGGTGTTGACTCTGTTGTGGAGCGTATGCAACAGATTTGGGACCAGGTAGTGGAGAGGTTGTCCCTCTCTCAGGAGAGGGCCCAGCGGTTTGCTTACCGGCATAGGACTGATGGTCCTCGGTTTAGAGTAGGGGACTTGGTCTGGTTGTCCTCAAAAAATATTCCTATGAGAGTAGCATCTCCTAAATTTAAGCCTAGGTTCATTGGACCTTATAAGATCATGGAGATTCTTAATCCTGTTTCTTTTCGTTTGCTTCTTCCAGGGACATTTAAGATCCATAACGTGTTCCACAAGTCCTTGTTGAAGAGGTTTGTTGAGCCAGTGGTTCCTACTGCTGTGCCTCCTGACCCTGTTTTGGTTGAGGGCAGTCTGGAGTATGTGGTTGAGAAAATATTAGATTCTCGTTTTTCTAGACGGAAACTCCAGTATTTGGTTAAGTGGAGAGGTTATGGTCAGGAAGACAATTCTTGGGTGTTTGCTTCGGACATCCATGCTAGGAGACACATCTGTGCGCATCATAGAACTCATCCTGACCGACCTGGTTGCTCAAATGAGGGTTCGGTGACCCCTCCTCAAGGGGGGGTACTGTTGTGAATGGGCTTGAGATGAGTTCTGAGCAGAGGCTCCCTCTGGTGGTTACAAGCGGTACTGGTCTGCCCAGTGAAGATTGTGAGGATTGGGAATCAGGTGTTACTGACTGGTCTTATATAAGGGAGTTGCCTTCCCATCAGGGTTGCCGGTGATCAATTGCTCTGGTCTCAATCCTTGATTCCTGTTTCCTTTGTAGCCTGCTGTGTCGAGTCTGCATCTCCTGCTAACAGATAAGACATTTTCTTCTTTTTTGTTTTTGTGCTTGATTTTAGCATTTTGTCCTGCACTTCTGTGGGGGCCTTCTGGGTCCCCTCCGGGGGGCTTTTGCCCTCTCAGTTTTGTTCAGCCACTGATGTTTGTACATTTTGCTTTTTCCAGTTTTTTCAGTGGCTGTTGTTTTGATTTTGTTACACCAGAGAGCTAATTTAGGTGGTAGAGGTCGTGTGATCTCAGGTGTTTTTGAAATTAGTAGAGTTGGTGCTTTTCAGGGTTTTTTGAGATTGCAGTAAGTACCCTTCCTATCCTTTCCTATTTAGATAGTTTGGGCCCCAACGTTTGCTCATTCTATTTTCTGTCTGTGTCAGTATTTCTTCTTGTCTAACCGCCATTACATGTTTGGGGGCTTTCTATGTCTTTGGGGATCTGCTCCGGGGCAGATAGCTTTCCTCTTTCTATCTTTAGGTGTAGCTAGTTTCTCAGGCTGTGACGAGGCGTCTAGGACCAACGTAGGAACGCTCCACGGCTGCCTCTAGTTGTGGTGGTTAGTCAGGGTACTGCAATCTCATAGATTCCAACTGCTCTGGTGTATTGCCTTTTTTACCTGCACTCCTCAGCTACCGAAACATAACAGGGGCGTAATCTGTGGAGCATATTGGGCATAATCTGTGCAGCATATGGGGGCATAATCTGTGGAGCATCATATGGGGGCATAATCATTTTTCATCCTAGGCTTATACGCGAGTCAATAAGTTTTCCCAGTTTTTTGTGGCAAAATTAGGGGGGTCGGCTTATACACGGGTCGGCTTATACATGAGTATATTCGGTAACTTTTTTTCCTCAAAATTTTTCTTTGGACACAATTTTTTTTATTTTGTCAAGGATATCAGGCGAAAATGAACCACAATATTTGTTATACAATTTCTCCTGAGTACGCCGATACCTCATGTGTGGAAGAAGACCAATCTTTAGGCGCACTGCAGAGCTCAGAAAGGAAGGAGCATCATTTGAGGTTTTAAATGTCAAATTGGCTGGAATCAAGAGCTGACGCCATGTCGCGTTTGGAGAGCCCCTGATGTACCTAAACAATGGAAACCCCCCATAAGTGACACCATTTTGGAACTAGACCCCCCAGGGAATTTATTTAGATGTGTGGTGAGCACTTTGAACCCCCAAGTGCTTCACAAAAGTTTATAACGTAGAGCCGTGAAAATAAAAAAAATCATAGTTTTTTCCACAAAAATGATCTTTTTGTTTCACAAAGGTAACAGGAGAAATAGGACCTCAAAAGTTGTTGTGCAATTTGTTCTGAGTATGCTGATACCACATATGTGGGGTGGAACCACTGTCTGGGCGCATGGCAGAGCTCAGAAGGGAAGGAGCGCCGTTTTGGAATGCAGACTTTGATGGAATGGTCTGCGGACGTCATGTTGCGTTTGCTGAGCCCCTGATGTGCCAATACAGCAGAAACCCCCCACAAGTGACCCCATTTTGAAAACTAGACCCCCCAAGGAACTGATCTAGATGTGTGTTGAGCACTTTGAACCCCCAAGTGCTTCACAGAAGTTTATAACGAAGAGCTGTGAAAATAAAAAAATCATATTTTTTTCCACAGAAATGATCTTTTTGCCCCAAATTTTTATTTTCACAAGGGTGACAGGAGAAATTGGACCCCAAAAGTTGTGCAATTTGTCTTGAGTACGCTGATACCCCATATGTGGGGGAAAACCACTTGGGCCCCCCCCTAAATCCGGGCCTCGTATTGAAATCAACCAGCGTAGTCAAATGATGAAGTGCACTAGCTGTCTTAAAGGGAAAATGTCCAAAAAATCCTTTCCTTAAATCAGCACTACTAGATCTGCACAGCTTCTGGATCTGATACATACAGATGTATGTTGTCCAATGAGTGTTCAAACTCCTAGCAAGAAGAGATATTTTCTCACATTCATTGATGACTACTCCAGGTATACCAGGCCCGGATATAGGGGGGGCCCAAGGGGCTCGGGCCCTGGGCCACCCACCAAGCGGGGGCCTCCCACCAATATAGGGATAAATATCTCAAAACAAGTAAAATACACATCTCTTTGCTGTGAACCTTTTCTAATGATAAGGAACATTTAACATAAGAGAAACTATTGAAAGTGTAGGGACCCTGCTACGGTCCTACATCTGAGTGGCTGGCGCAGAGTGGCAGAGTCATGGCACCTGACCTGCGTCAACATCCACTGACCTGGCTAGCCAGACTTCCTTAGTACCCTGTACCTAATGCTTAGCTTATGGCATGCATTCTCCGATCCCAACAGAAGCTTCTAGGCGCTACCTATTCAGCTATATGATCGCTCCCTTGGATTAGGGACTTTTTAGCCATCTGAAAGAACTGTCTTCAGATGAGCTTAACCCCTTAACCTCTTTCTGCCATCGGACGTACTATCCCGTCCATGGTACCTGGGCCCGTATGACCACGGACGGAATAGTACGTCCCATGCAATCGGATGCGCTCCCGGGGGGAGCGAGGCCGATATAGGCCGAGTGTCAGCTGTACTGGGGGCATAAGGAAGCATCGCGCAGGGAGGGGGCTCCCTGCATGCTTCCTGAGACCCTCAGAACAGCGCGATGTGATTGCGCTGTTCTGAGGCCTTCCTCCCTGGAAGACCCCGGATCCAAGATGGCCACGGGGTCCTGCAGGGAGGCGGCTTCCTCAGTGCCTGCTGAGAGCAGGTGCTGAGGAAGCCTGCAGCAGTGCCTGTCACATCGCTGGTCTGACAGAGTGCTGTGCACACTGTCAGACCAGCGATCTGACCCTATACTGTGATGTCCCACCCTGGGACAAAGTAAAAAATGTAAAAAAAATGAAAATCTCAAGTGTAAAAAAATTTCCAAAATAAAGGAAAAAAAAATATTCCCCAATAAATTCATTTCCTCCTGTAAATAAAAAAAACAAAACAATAAAAGTGCACATATTTGGTATCGCCGCGTCTGTAACGACCCGCCCTACAGAACTGTTCCACTAGTTAACCCCTTTAGTGAACCCCTTAAAAAAAAAAGCAAAAAACAATGCTTTATCATCACACCGCTGACAAAAAGTGGAATAACACGCGATCAAAAAGACGGATATAAATAAACATGGTACTGCTGAAAACGTCATCTTGTCCCGCAAAAAACAAGCTGCCATACAGCATCATCATCGAAAAAATAAAAAATGGATAGCTCGCAGAATAAAGCGATGCAAAAATAATTATTTTTTATAGAAAATTGTTTTTATTGCATCAAAGCGCCAAAACATAAAAAAAAATATATAAATGAGGTATCACTGTAATCGTACTAACCCGAAGAAAAAAAATCGCTTTATCAATTTTACCACACGCGGAACGGTATAAACGCCCCCCCCAAAAGAATTTCATGAATTGCTGATTTTTGTTCATTCTAACCTTCCAAAAATTGAAACAAAAAGCGATCAAAAAATGTCACCTGCCCAAAAATGATACCAATAAAAACGACAACTCGTACCACAAGAAATAAGACCTCACATGACTCTGTGGGCCAAAATATGCAAAAATTATAGCTCTCAAAATGTGGTGATGCAAAAACTATTTTTTGCAATAAAAAGCGTCTTTTAGCGTGACAGCTGCCAAACATAAAATCCCGCTGTATATAGTCAATCAAACCCCCCTTTATCACCTCCTTTGTGAAAAATAATAAAATTAAAAAATGTATTTATTTCCATTTTCCCATTAGGGTTAGGGTTGCTGCTAAAGTTAGGGTTAGGGTTGAGGCTAAAGTTAGGATTAGGGTTGGGATTAGGGTAAGGGGTGTGTTAGGGTAGGTTTGTGGTTAGTGTTATGGTTAGTGTTGGAACTAGGGTTAGGGGTGTGTTGGGTTTAGGGTTGGAGTTAGAATTGGGGGGTTTCCACTATTTAGGCACTTCAGGGTCTCTCCAAATGTGACATGGCATCTGATCTCAATTCCAGCCAATTCTGCGCTGAAAAAGTCAAACCGTGCTCCTTCCCTTCTGAGCTCTGCCATGTGCCCAAACAATAGTTTACCCCCACATATGGGGTATCAGCGTACTCAGGGCAAATTGCACAATAACTCTTGGGGTCCAATTTCTTCTGTTGCCCTTGAGAAAATAAAAAATTGAGGGCGAAAATATAATTTTGGTGAAAAAAAATGATTTTTTTGTTTTTACGGCTGTACGTTATAAACTTCTGTGAAGAACTTGGGGCTTCATAGCGCTCACCACACATCTAGATAAGTTCCTTGTGGGGTCTATTTTCCAAAATGGGGTCACTGGTGTGGGGTTTCCACTGTTTAGGCACATCAGGGGCTCTACAAACGTGACATGACGCCCGCAGAAAATTCCATCAAAGTCTGCAATCCAAAACATCACTACTTCCCTTCCGAGCCCCGAAGTGTACCCATACAGTAGTTTTCTCCAAAATATGGGGTATCAGCGTACTCAGGACAAATTGGAAAACAGCTTTTGGGGTCCAATTTTTCCTGTTGCCCTTGGGAAAATAAAAAGTTAGAAATAAAAGATCATGTTTGTAAAAAAAATATGATTTTTTTATTTCATGCTCGGCGCTCCTTCCCTTCCGAGCTCTGCCATGCACCCAAACAGTGGTTTAACCCCCATATTGGGGTATCAGCATACCAGGACAAATTGCACAATAACTTTTGGGGTCTTGTTACCCTTGGGAAAAATTAAAATAGGGGTGAAAAGATCATTTTTGTGGAAAAAATATGATTTTTTAATTTTACGGCTCTACGTTATAAACTTGTGTGATGCACTTGGGGGTTCAAATTGCTCACCACAGATCTAGATCAGTTCCTTAGGGGGTCTAGTTTCCAAAATGGGGTCACTTGTGGGGGGTTTCCACTGTTTAGGCATATCAGGGGCTCTCCGAATGCAGCATGGCATCTAATCTCAATTCCAACCAATTTGGGTTGGAAAAAGTAAAATGACGCTCCTTCCATTCCGAGCTCTGCTGTGCGCCCAAACAGTGGTTCCTCCCACATATGGGTATCAGCGTACTCAGGACAAATTGGACAACAACTTTTGTGGTCCAATTTCTCCTGTTACACTTGGGAAAATAAAAAATTGGTGACTAAAAGATAATTTTTGAGGGAAAAAAATAGGATTTTTTATTTTTATGCCCGGGCATTATAAACTTGTGTGAAGCACTTGGGGGTTCAAAATGCTCACCACAGATCTAGATAAGTTCCTTAGGGGGTCTGGTTTCCAAAATGGGTTCAATTGTGGGGGGTTTCCACAGTTTAGGCACATCTGGGGCACTGCAAACAGAACATAACCCCCATCAATGTCTGCATTCCAAAACGTTATTACTTCCTTTCCAAGCCCTGCCGTGCGCCCAAACAGTTTCCCCCCCACATATGGGGTATCAGCGTATTCAGGACAAATTAGACAACAACTTTTGGGGTCCAATTTCCTTGGGAAAAATCAAAAATTTGGGACTAAAAAAATCATTTTTGTGAAAAAATTTTTTTTTTGTCACACCCAGGCATTATAAACTTTTGTGAAACACTTGGGGGTTCAAAGTGCTCACAACAGATCTAGATAAGTTCCATAGTGGGTCTAGTTTCCAAAATGATGTCACATGTGGGGGGTTTCCACTGTTTAGGCGCATCAGGGGCTCTCCAAACGCGACATGGCGTCCAATCTCAATTCCAGCCAATTTTGGTTTGAAAAAGTCAAACTGCGCTCCTTCCCTTACGAGCCCTGCCGTGCGCACAAACAGTGGTTTTCCCCAAAATATGGGGTACTGACATACTCAGGAGAAATTACAGAACAACTTTATCTGTCCATTTTCTCCTTTTACCCTTGTGAAAATAAAAAAAGTTTGTAAAAGATAATTTTTGTGACTAAAAAGTTAAATGTTAATTTTTTCCTTCCACGTTGCTTCAGCTCCTGTGAAGCACCTGAAGGGTTAATAAACTTATTGAATGTGGTTTTGAGTACCTTGAGGGGTGCAGTTTTTAGAATGGTGTCACTTTTGGGTATTTTCTGCCATATAGATCCCTCAAAGTGACTTCAAATGTGAGGTGGTCCCTAAAAAAAATGGCTTTGTAAATCTTGTTGTAAAAATGAGAAATCCCTGGTCAACTTTTAACCCGTATAATTTCCTAACCAAAAAAAAATTTGGTTCCAAAATTGTGCTGATGTAAAGTAGACATGTGGGAAATGTTATTTATTAACTATTTTGTGTGACATATTTCTCTGTTTTAAGGGAATAAAAATTCAAAGTTTGAAATTTGCAAAATTTTTAAAATTTTCGCCATATTTGCATTTTTTTCAAAAATAAACGCAAGTTATATCAAAGAAATTTTACCACTATCGTGAAGTACAATATGTCACAAGAAAACAATCTCAGAATCGCGAAGATCCGTTAAAGCGTTCCAGAGTAATATCCTCATAAAGAGACAGTGGTCAGAACTGTAAAAATTGGCCCGGTCATTAATGTGCAAACCACCCTTTGGGGTTAAGGGGTTAATGTCCATTGATGTGCACAGTGGCAGGATGTCAGTTCTGGCACCAGGACAGACTGTGCACCTCATGCCTTTGAACTGTCACTGCATGTAAACACGCAGTGACAGTTCAGTGCCAACAGCTGTCTATGAGTTAACCCCTTCAGTGAACGCCATAAAAAAAACACAAAAAAGTAGCAAATTATACTTTTTACAAGCGGTATTATCATACCGCTTGGAAAAAGTGTAATAACACGCGATCAAAAAGACGGATATAAATAAACATGGTACCGCTGAAAACGTCATCTTGTCACGCAAAAAACAAGCCGCCATACAGCATCATCAGAGAAAAAATAAAACGTTATAGCTCTCAGAATAAAGTGATGCAAAAATAATTATTTTTTCTATAAAAGTTTTTATTGTGTAAAAAGCGGCAAAACATAAAAAAAATAAAAATGAGGTAGCGCTGTAAACATAGTGACCCGATAAATAAAGCTGCCTTACCAATTTTATCACACGTGGAACGGAGGAAAAAAACATTCCTGAATTGCTGGTTTTTGTTCATTCTGCCTCCACAAAAATCGAAATAGAAAGCGATCAAAAAATGTTATGTGCCCCAAAATGGTACCAATAAAAACCTCAGCTCGTCCCGCAAAAAACAAGCCTGCACTTGACTCTGTCGGCTGAAATATGGAAAAATTATAGCTCTCAAAATAAGACGATGGAAAAATTTCTTACAAAAAATTCTTTAAAAAAAAAATGTGTCTTTTAGTGTGTGACAGAAGCTCAACATGAAAAAAGGTATAAATCTGGTATTGCTGTAATCGCACCGACCCAAGGAATAAAGTTGCCTAATCACTAATACCGCACGAGGAATGGCGTAAAAAAATAAAACCAATTCTTCACCTTTTGTGAATTTGTTAATTCTGCCTCCTAAAGATCGCAGTAAGGCGATCACAATGGTTAACCCCCCCACATATGGGGTATCAGCGTACTCAGGACAAATTGCACAACAACTTTTGGGGTCCAATTTCTCCTGTCACCGTTCTGAAAATAAAAATTTGGGGCAAAAAGATCATTTTTGTGGAAAAAATATGTGAAGCACTTGGGGGTTCAAAGTGCTCACCATACATCTAGATCAGTTCCTTGGGGGTCTAGTTTTCAAAATGGGGTCACTTGTGGGGATTTCTGATGTATAGGCACATCAGGTGCTCTGCAAACGCAACATGACGTCCGCAGACGATTCCATCAAAGTCTGCATTCCAAAACGGCGCTCCTTCCCTTCTGAGCTTTGCCATGCACCCAGACAGTGGTTCCACCCCACATATGTGGTATCAGAATACTCAGGACAAATTGCACAACAACTTTTGGGGTCCTATTTCTCCTGTTACCTTTGTGAAAATAAAAATTTGGGGGCAAAAAGATCATTTTTGTGGAAAAAAATATGATTTTTTTATTTGCACGTCTCTACGTTATAAACTTTTGTGAAGCACTTGGGGGTTCAAAGTGCTTACCACACATCTAAAATAGTTCCTTGGGAGGGGGTCTAGTTTCCAAAATGGTGTCACTTATGGGGGATTTTCACTGTTTAGTTACATCAGGGGCTCTCGATTCCAGCCAATTTGACATTCAAAACCTCAAATGATGCTCCTTCTCTTCTGAGCTCTGCCGTGCGCCTAAAGATTGGTCTTCCTCCACACATGGGGTATTGGCGTACTCAGGAGAAATTGTACAACAATATTGTGGTTCATTTTCTCCTGACATCCATGACAAAATAAAAAAAATTGTGTCCAAATAAAATTTTGGGAAAAAAAGTTAAATGTTCATTTTTTCCTTCCACATTGCTTCAATTCTTGTCAAGTACCTAAAGGGTTAATAAACTTCTTGAATGTGGTTTTGAGCACCTTGAGAGGTGCAGTTTTTAGAATGGTGTCACTTTTGGGTATTTTCTGTCATATTGACCCCTCAAAGTGACTTCAAATGTGAGGTGGTATCTAAAAAAAATGGTTTCTTAAATATTGTTGGAAAAATGAGAAATCGCTGGTCAACTTTTAACCCTTATAACTTCTTAACAAAAAAAAAATTGGGTTCCAAAATTGTGATGATGTAAAGTAGACATGTGGGAAATGTTATTTATTAATTATTTTTTGTGATATATCTCTCTGATTTAAGGGCATAAAAATTAAAAGTTTAAAAATTGCTAAATTTTTAAAATTTTCACCATATTTCCATTTTTTTCATAATTAAATGCAAGTCATATCGAAGAAATTTTACCACTAACATGAAGTACAATATGTCACGAAAAAACTTTCTCAGAATCAGTGGGATCCATTTAAGCGTTCCAGAGTTATAAGCACATAACGTGACAGTGGTCAGAATTGTAAGAATTGGCCTGGTCATTAACCTGCAAAATGGCTTGGTCCTTATTCAGATGACTTGGACATTACATTTATCGATGAACTGTGTCAGTTTGTAACATTTGCCAATTTATTCACAGATGAGGCGCCAAAAGATATCAGCACTAAACTTTTCATGCACAAGCTTATCATGGAAATGGGTGTGCAGGACACTTGATAGCTCTAAAGATATATCGAATTTTGATGGTAACAAACTGCAGTGGCGAGTGTTCCTTCTCAAAACTCAAATAAGTTGAAAACCGATCAGGCAGATCCATGAAGCAAGAAAGACTTGTAAATTTGGCTATCATGAGTATCGAGTCAGATATACTGCGTGAATTGGACGTTAGTGACATCATTAGTGATTTTGCAGCACGAAAATCAAGGAAAGTGCTTAGATTGTAAAAAAATGAATGATTTTACCTGAATTACTCTGTGTTAATGATTTTTGTAAATAAGCTTGCGTTCGTTTCATTTTGTGTTTTTGCATTACATATTGCAACACCTTGAAAAATGGGCCTCCCTCCAAAATGGGCCCCGGGCCACCCACCTCTTAAATCCAGCCCTGAGATATACAGTCGCCTTCCTGCTTAACAGTAAGGATGAAGTTCCACAGAAACTTGAAGAATATCTTACTGTAGTGTTTAACAAATTTGGAAGAATGCCAAAAGCTCTGCGTGCAGATAATGTAACCGTATATACAAGTGGTAAGGTGCAAACCATTTTGAAAAAGGAAGGAATCGTGTTCCAGACTACCATTCCATACAACCCAGAACAAAATGGCATTGCAGAGAGAAAGAACCTTTCTCTCTGAAAGTGAAAGAAGTATGTTATTTAATGCGAATCTACCTACAATGTATTGGGGAGAAGCCATCATGACAGCTTGCTATCTTCAAAACAGAGTGCCAGGTAAAGCCACAAATTAAACCCCATATGAGCTATGGAACTGCGAGAAGCCTAACCTGAAGGACCTCAAGATATTTGGAAGCAGAACGTTTATGTATGTTCCCAAAGAAAAATGTTCCAAGTGGGAATTACATGCAAAGCAAGGAGTCCTGGTGGGCTATAGCGAAACTCAAAAGGGATACAAAATCCTGCACCCAGAGACCAACACACTAACAATCAGTAGAGATGTAGTGATTGATGAAAACTCTGTATTGCTCGTATAACATGAAGTTGCACCAGTTATTCTACCTAAGAAGCAAGAACAAGAATCTCAATCACCGAACCCACCGAAAAGGAAAACATTGAAGTATGGATAAGCTCTGAAGCCACCAAGGAAGGAAGACACAAAAGAACCAAGTCAACCTCCAGTCAGGAATCAGAAAGGCCAAACAAAGGTATCCCAGCTAGACACCTTTCATATATGGTCGGAACACTTCCTGAACCAGAGCCACAGTCATGGCAAGAGATGCAAATACTGCCTGTCCACGAGAAACAGAAGTGGATAAATGCCACCAATGAAGAGATGGAGTCCCTTCACCAATTCCAGACATGGGAACTTAGGCTGGTTTCACATTTGCATATTTGTGTGCAGCGTTTGATCCGCATAGATTCGCATGCGCCATGCGTACCTATCGTTAACATGGTGTACGCAGGGACATGCGTTTGCATGTGTTCGCATGCGTCGTTTCGCGGTGTGCGGCAGTGTCCAGCAAACACAACATGTTGCATTTTTTTGAAGCATCAAAAATCCATCAAATATGTGCAGATGAGTGCATCAAAACAACGCATTGCTGTTTATGGGAACGCATTGGTATGCAAAGACATTCGCATGGATGCGTTCGATGCCCATGCTGATTTCAGACTGCGCATGTCCAGGAACTGGTTACAGCACATGGAAATATCGAAAGCATGCGCATAAATAACGCAAATGCATGACAAAACGCATGCACACGCAGCGTTTTATTGACGTCATGCATAAGCTGATGCAGATAAAAACGCTGTGTTAGCATGCGTTTGCATGCGTTTTGGCATGCGTTTGAGCATGCATAAGATGCGCTGCGCTCATGTACGCAAATGTGAACTTAGCCTTACTGAGCTGCCACAAGAAAAAAGAGCTTTTGATTGTAAGTGGGTCTTCAAAAATAAATATGACGCAGAAGGTAAAGTAAATTTCCGCAATCCTAAACCAGTATGGAATGTCAGAAGCCAAAGGTGCGGCAACACCAATGGATCCGTCCTACTTAAAGTTGGAAGAAGAATATCTGATACCCAGCAATAAGAGTTACAGACAAGCAGTGGGGCGCTTCTAAACATAGCAGCCACAACTGGTCCGGATATCACAGCCACAGTTGGAATTCTCTGCCGATTTGTAAGCAAGCCACGCCAAAGAAACTGGAATGTATTTAAAAGAATTCTTCAATATCTTAAAGAAATTCAAACGCTAAATCTTAAGATATCTGCATCAGGAGATCTCACTCTCAGAGGTTATGTGGATGCAGATTGGGCTGGAGAGTCAAGTGATAGGAAATCAACAAGTGGTTACTTGCTCTTTAGGAGAAAATTAAATTTCTTGGTGTCAGTTGCATTATCTTCCACAGAAGCAGAATACTGTATATGTCTGCTGCTTATGCAAGTCAAGAAGTAATTTGGTTGAAACAACTTTTGGAAGATTCGGCCAACCATTAGCTCAACCAACAGTTATATATGAGGACAACCAAGGATGCATTAAACTTGCCAGCAGTGTAAAGATTAGCACAAGGAATAAGCACATTGATGTAAAACATCACCAGTTACATGACTTAGTGGAATGTGGTGTACTCGAGCTTCTTTATTGCGAGTCTGACAAGGTGCTAGCTGATGGTATGACAAAGCCCCTATCAAGAGCCAAGTTTGTGGACTTCAGAACCAAAATAGGACTAACAGGATAAGTAGTTGTTGAGGGAGGTCTTGGAATATATTTGATGCAACAACTCCATTCCTGTCTATGAGTGTTTAGTTGCTAGATTTGTATACTGTTTATAAAGTTAAAAAAAACTCCCAGAGGCTCACATAGGGAGAACATGTGTCTGTATTTCCTGTTTTTCTGTGTCTGTGTATGAGAGAAGCAGCCTGCTGCAGATGCTGCACAGATAGAGACACAGAAATTATTTATTCCTGATCTATGAAGCTTATCATATATTGCCCCTGATTGTTCCTGAATAGTGATGAGCGAGTGTACTCCTTGCTCGGGTTTTCCCGATCATGCTCTGGTGTCCTCCAAGTATTCTGGCGTGCTTGGAGATTTCATTTCTATCGATGCAACTGCATGATTTATGGCTGCTGGACAGCCTGAATACATGTGAGGAATGCCTGTTTATTAGGGAATCCCCACATGTATTCAGGCTGTCTAGCAGCCACAAATCATGCAGCTGCGTCAACAAAAAATAAATCTACGAGCACGCCAAAATACTCAGAGGACACCCGAGCAACGAGTATACTCGCTCATCACTATTCCTGAATAAACAAGTTCTGTTGTCACATGCTTGGAGAGTATCATCAGTAATCCGCCACCAACATCCCACTACTACTCTGTATTTATAGTCTAAAATGTCACCACTGCATGTAACTGTGAGAGTACAGATCCAGCTACATGTAACTGTGAGAGTAGAGATCCAGCTGTCAGAGACAGCCAGAGTAGACATAGAGAAGGCAAAGATAGTTTATTACCATCATTGTCTTCTTATTTGCTGGATAAATAGCGCTAAAAGAACCGCTGTGTACACAATAATGCCTCCTTCACACGTCATGTTGATTCCTGTACAGGAAAAAAACAGTACTGGTGGTGAGATCTGTGGTCCGTGTTTGCATGACATCTGTGGAGCCCAGCTGCGTCTGGATTCATATCTCCCAGAAGGGTGCGCAGAAGGAATTCACCACTAGAGGTCTCAATATACATTCACACACCTTCACCCATCCCTAAGACCACCAGAGGGAGCTCCAATAGTGATATGAAAGGAGGGTGAAGACAGGAAAGAGAGCTCAGTCAGCTCAGTCAGTCAGTCTGAGGGCTGCAGTCTGCAGTAAGGTGAAGTTCGGTCAGATTAGAGAGACTGCAGAGCAGTTCAGTTCAGCAAAGTGGAGGCAAGTAAAGTGGAACTGAATCCACTCCAGCCTAGTCAGAGCTGAAATAAGCGAGTAGTCTGCAGACAGAGCAGACTAGTGGAGTTTGCAGCAAGGGACTCCAGAGCTCAAGTTGAGAGCCAGGAGCGTGCCGACGCTCAGAGAGCGGCGAAGAGGCGGCCCACCAACTGCCCGTGTGTGTAATCGTGTGAGGGCCCGGGTGGGCTGAAGGCAAGTGGAAAGAGAAGTGAAAGAGGCAGAGGAGCCTTTGTAGCTCACCTCAACAAGTATTTACCGGACGCCGGGGTCCGAGCCTATAGGGATCTCCATGACCCATTAGGAGAACACCGGAGTTCCTGGAGGACTACAAGTCCCAGGAGTACCACAGAGCTGATACGTAGCAGGATCAGGAGGACGGAGTCCGGCAGGATCCGCCATCAGAGACCCTGTTCTTTCAGAGAAGGTCCAATCACAAGGTCAGCCAGGTACAAGACGGAGACTAAGTTAGGCCCAGCTACATGCAGGCCAGGACTTCATTGCAGAAAGGCAAGGAACAGGAGGCCACACCCTACCCAGTGGGGAACTCTGAATGTGCACCCTTCACCCTACAGTGCTCCGGGAGTGCCTGCAACATCTTCAGTAAAGGTACCAAAGTGACTTGTGTGTGTGTCATATTTCTGACCTCTAACTGCCAGGTTCACCTCTGTCCATATAACTATCTGCCCTGAAGGACTCAGCCTCACCTGTGGAAGCCTTAACACCTATAGCTGCACAACACCAACCCTTCAGTGGATCTGCACTGCAGCACTGGTCACCCTGACCAGGTACCACAGGTGGCTTCACGAATCCCCATACCGACATTCAATTCCCCTGTAAATATCCCACATTAAAGGGTGAGCGCCAGAGCCACGGACTGAGCTGTGTTGCCGTGACACCCCCCATAGAAGTCTATAGGCTCAGATCCGAGTTCCCATTGCTCTGGAGGGCAACTCATCTTAAACTTGGCATCACGAACAGGATTCCGTGCCCTGCAGCAACAGAGTAATTTGTGCCCGTTGCCACCGGGTACTGTGTGCCTTAATGAAAGACTGTGATTTGTATTGTGGTGAAGATTTCCCACCATTGCCCGCCATTGCCCGCCATTTACAGCGCCACGGCGCAAAAAACTAGTGGGCGTACCTGCAAAAGCGCGCTGAGTCCTGGACACGCCACCAGCACTGACGTGGCGGCAGGTCCTGTGGAAAGCTTCAGTGAACGCTCTGACGTCAGAGCGCCGGCGACACAGGTCCTCCAAGCGACTGTGCCCTGCGGAGCTGCGGCCTACAGGAGGAGGTAGGCCACGTTTAACTAGGGGGGCGCAGAGATGTCGCAGCAGCAGGCCGTCGGCGCGGCCCAGGCTGACAGCCCCAATGACTTACCCACGGGCGCTGCCGCAAAGGCTGGAAACACTGGCCCCTCACCTGGGCCTGTGGCCCCGATAGTACCGCTGACACTGCCATATATGCCCGGAGCACAGTGGCTTCCCCAGTACAGCGGCAAGCCAGACACCCTGTCGGGATTTAAGTGCAAAATATGCAGTATAATGGACATGTACCCTATGTCAGAAAAGCAGAGACCTGCAGTAGTAGTGGGGCAATTGACTGGTGCTGCAGAGAGAGAAGTAGAGACTTGGTCGGCTGCAGACCAGGAATCAGTGCTCTCAATTTTCTTAAAGTTACAGACTATCTTTGAGGATCGCACTGAGACAGACTTGCGGATGAGGTTTTACCAATGCTCCCAGAAACCAGATGACAGTATTCGGGACTACGCCTGCCGACTGCAAGGAGCCCTGCAAGCACTCAAACAGGTTAACCCTATGAGTATCGCCAAAGAGAATAAAATGTTAAAAGAACAATTTGTACGGGGACTGAGGTCCCAAGCTGAAAGCAGGACTGTGCATTGGTGGTCCTTGGATCATCTTGACGCTACCTTTGATGCCCTTAAGGATATGGCTATAAAAGGACTGCGACCCCTGGAAACACCCGAGATGGCAACCCAGCGTCACTCGGGTGAGACCACTCTAATGCCCGCAGCATCCACCTTCTCCCCGCTGGCTGCTGAAGCCAAAACGCAGGTGGCGCCCCCTACTGAGCTGGACTGTCTACGCTCGGAAGTGCGTCAGCTGACCAAAAACTTGGTCACCGTAATGAGTGCCCTGCAACTGCCGACGGAGGAAGAAGGAAAGATCCTGCTAGCTGACTACCCAGAGGATGTCCCTTGGATGAACCGGAGGAGAAGGAGGACGTCGCCCCACCGGAGGAGGACAACGCCACCCCCTGGAAGGACCCGCGACCAGCATCATCCTCGCCAAGAGATCGTCTGCTACCGCTGCCACAGAGAAGGTCACCCAGCACGTCGGTGTCCTTTAAACGAGCAAATCCTGGGTCTGAGGGCCAACACCCAGGAATAGACTCATCAGGCCCCTCAGACTGGAACTGCAGGTTTGTGGGGGGAAGACCATACCTGTCCATCATACTGGACGGGATTGCAATCCCTGCCCTGCTGGACACGGGATCTCAGGTAACCATCATACCTGATGTTCTTTACAATAGATACTGGTCCATGGATGGTCTCCAACCACCAAACCCCGACTTTGCAGTATACGCCTCTAATGGCCTCCCTCTTGACTTATTGGGGGCTAAAAACGTAGACGTAAAAGTGGGGAGAGTGGAGCTAAAGGATCAGGGACTTCTTGTAGTGAAGACTGTTAATGAGGAAAATGGATTGAATGTGGTTTTAGGCACTAACATTATTAGTAACTGTTTGGAGGAGGTAGTGTTTTTACTCCAATAGCTCGCTGATGTTGCCAGACCAAAGCAAAAGGGAGCGATCCAGAAGGAGATCCTGGCCCTGATGTGCCATCAGCAAGTGAAGCTGACCGCTGGTGAGATTGGTAATGTATGGGTAACAGACCCGAACCCTATTGTAATACCCCCAATGAGTGAAATGTTTATTTGGTGTAGAGCAGCAATAGGTCTGAGAGGACAGAACTACCAAGCAGTAGCAGAGCCCCATTATTCAGAACACAGATCTACACTCTTGACTGGCAGAGGGGTAGTGGAGGTACATAATGGAGGGGTGCCAGTGCGTCTTCTCAACTGGGGAGAGGATGAAGTCAAATTACCACGTTTTGCCACTGTTGCCAAGTTACATACTGTGGATAATAACTCCATTCACCCGACGGAGCCCTTAACCTCCCCACAACCAGTGGAGGATAACGGCCCGACCACCAAGGTGGAGGATTGGTGTCAACAGCTCCATGTCAGGACAGACACCACTCCAGCTCACCAGAAACAGGGAGTACATCGAGTAGTTCAGGAGTACGCACAGGTATTCAGCAAACACCCACTTGACTTTGGGAATATAAAAGGGGTCCAACATCACATCCCCACCGGCAACCATCCCCCCATTAAAGAACGGTACAGGCCTATACCTCCAGCACACTACCAGAAAGCCAAGGAGATGTTGCGTGACATGAAGGAGGCAGGGTGATAAGGGATAGTTGTAGTCCCTGGGCAGCTCCCCTAGTCCTAGTCAGGAAAAAGGATGGAAGCATGAGAATGTGTGTAGATTACAGACAAGTAAATCGCATTACACATAAAGATGCATACCCTTTACCACGCATTGAGGAATCCTTAGCTGCCTTAAAGACTGCTAATTACTTTTCCACCCTTGACCTCACTAGTGGGTACTGGCAAGTAGCTGTGGCTGAGGAGGATCGGGAGAAGACGGCTATCACCACCCCAATGGGACTCTGTGAGTTTGACAGAATGCCGTTTGGACTCAGCAGTGCCCCTGGAAAGTTCCAGAGAGTGATGGAGAGCTGCCTGGGACATCTCAACTTTGAAACTGTGTTACTGTACCTGAACGATGTAATTGTGTACTCCAAGACGTATGAAGATCACTTGAAGCACCTGGCGGAGGTATTCGAGTCACTGTCCAAGTATGGGATGAAACTGAAGCCTTCAAAGTGCCACCTGCTCAAACAAAAGGTACAATATCTGGGACATATTGTCAGCTCAGAAGGAGTAGCGCCAGACCCCGAGAAGGTCACCGCCATCCAGAAATGGCCAGAGCCGAAGAACCTCAAAGAGGTGCTACAGTTCCTGGGACTGACAGGATACTACCGGAGGTTTGTAAAGGACTCCTGGTGGGACAGTCCCTCAAGAGCAGGAATTCTCAATTCCACTGGGGTAAAGAACAGGCTGAAGCATTCAAAGAAATGAAGGAGATCCTGACAGGTGACGAGATCTTAGCCTATCCTGACTACAGCCAACCGTTCCTGCTGTATACGGATGCCAGCAATGAAGGATTGGGAGCTGTCCTCAGTCAGAAGCAAAATGGCCTGGAGAAAGTCATCGCCTATGCAAGCAGGAAGCTCCGCCCGACTGAGAGGAACCCAGAGAACTACAGCAGCTTCAAGTTGGAGTTCCTAGCGCTGGTCTGGGCCATCATGGAGAGGTTTAAGCACTACCTGGCCTCCAGCAAGTTCACTGCCTACACTGATAATAACCCCTTGACGCATCTTGAAACAGCTAAGCTGGGAGCCATGGAACAACGCTGGATGGCTCGGCTGTCAAACTACCAATTCACAATCAAGTACCGAGCGGGCCGCAAGAATGCCAACGCTGATGCCCTATCCAGGATGCCTCATGAATCGGACACAGAGGAAGAAGTGGATGATCTGGAAGAGATTGAACTACCTGCCTTTCACAGGAATGGGATGATCCACGAGCAACAAGCCTGCAGGAGGCTGCGTGGTAAGACGTTAAATCCTTTACCTCACCACAGCTGGAAGGAGACTCAGGACAGGGATCCAGTTGTCAGCCGTATCAAGGGGCTGATAACTCAAGAAGATTCCTCCTTGGAGAAGGGTGCGTCTCTACAAGCAAAGCAGCTGTGGAATGAGAGAAGCTGGCTGTTTATCTACCGTGAGAAGCTGTGCCGGAGGTACGTCAATCCAAAGACCCATGAGATGGTATGGCAGATAGTAGTCCCCAGAACGGACGTCCAGATGGTGTTGGAAGCCTACCACGATCAAGCGGGGCACTTTGGCTGGAAGAAGTTGGAGACCCTGTTGAAGTGTCGTTTCTACTTGGTGGGAATGCGCAGCTCCATTGAGAGGTGGTGCCAGAACTGTGGACCCTGTGGCCTCAGAAGAAAAGACTACAGCAGCAAGAAGGCACCCCTGCAACCCATCAAGATGACTCGTCCCTTGGAGATCGTGGACCTGGACCATGTCAAGTTGTCACCCAGCCGGTCAGGATACTCCTATGCCCTGACCATGGTGGATCACTACTCCAGGTTCCTGGTGGTCGCCCCTGTCAAAGATCTGACGGCAGAGACAGCAGCAAAGACGTTCCAAGCGTACTTCTGCAGACCCCATGGATATCCTGAACAAGTGCTGACTAATCAAGGCTCAGCCTTCGAGGCAGAATTGTTCAAAGAGTTCTGCCATCTGTACGGATGTAAGAAGATAAGAACCACACCGTACCACCCCCAAACCAATGGTCTCTGTGAAAAGATGAATCACATCGTCATTAATCTGCTGAAGACTGTACCACTTGAGGAGAGAAATCGGTGGCCAGAATTACTACCTGACCTGGTAGATCTGTACAATCACATACCTGTGAGTTCCACCAATTGCACCCCAGCTTACCTCATGCGGGCAAGACCAGGAAAGCTACCCATGGATCTGGAGCTTGGTGTAGTAGAGCCAGAAGCAGATGTGACTACTGAAGACTGGGACACAAACAGACAGGAACAGTACAGAAAAGTACAGGCCTGCGTTGAAGATAGTCTCAATCGAGTAAGGGACAAACAAGAGGATCACTACAACAAAAGTGCGCCAGCCGAACCTTTCGCACCTGGTGAAGTCGTGCTGAAAAGAAAGAGGAGGATGCACAAACTTGACGATCAATGGGAAAGAAAGCCCTACGTTGTACAGAGTTCAAGGTTTGACAACAAGAAAACGTGTATAATTAGTAAAGATGGTGGAAGAACGACTACAACTGTATCCAGAGATCACCTAAAGTTGTGTCCGGATCTGTTAAAGCTTCAAGAGGAAGAACCTGTTGTCAATAAAGAAGAGCGTGATGAAGCAGTCATACATACAGACTTAGGAGATTTCCCTGCGGATTGGCCTCGAATTGGAGAAGCTGTAATCATTCCCGTACTCCAATTCTATCAACAACAAGGAGAACCTCTACATCCAGTTGAGCCGGTTGTTGCAGTAGAGTCAGTTCCAGAGGAACCGGCTCCAATAGAATCTCAGGAAGCCGAATCACAGGAAGAAGAGTCCCCTGCTGAGACAGAACCGGATCACACAGCTGAAAGTATACTTGCCAGATCCCTATAGAGGTTAAGGCAGTACTACAACCTACCTGCACGTAGGACAGACAGGTTAACTGACACCTCACCTATCACGACACCACGTAGGTCAGTACGCATAACAAAGGGACAATTACCTGTTAGGTACAGAGAGTAAGACCTACTAAATGTAAATAATCGCCTAGGGTCATTGTACATAAATGTAGATATTAATGCCTTACAAAAGAATCGGAGCATTCAGCCCATAATTAATAAAGAGTATACAAATTTCAATTAAAAAAATAATTTTTATTGAAAACTATATAAAAACATTTGTTCACAATAATCAATTAAAAAAAATCAGCAGATTTGTTCACAAGAAAATAAATCCCCAAAGTGAAATAGGGATTTATAATAGTTAAATCAGTACAATACATTGTGCTAATAAGTAAATGTAATCGCAAATAAAATTACCTAAAAAACACTGCTAATATCCCAAATTGGGAAAGAGAATGTGCCGTCCAGGAACGTGCACGTTCCTGGACGGCACATTCTCTTTCCCAATATGGGTAAGCACTTCGGCACTTTCTTGACATGCACCCTGTAGGGCATCTGTAGGAGGCATTGACCTTATACTTATTTCAATCAACCTCTGCCTGTTCGGATTTGCATAGTTTTTAGGATATTATCGGTGTTTTTTCAGTACTTTATTTGCGATTACATTTACTTATTAGCACAATGTATTGTACTGATTTAACTATTATAAATCCCTATTTCACTTTGGGGATTTATTTTCTTGTGAACAAATCTGCTGATTTTTCTTAATTTACCTATATTTCCCAATATATCCCAATACCATAACCATTACTACTTCCCTTCGTTTATTGTGAGGAGGTAATTTTTGTGAAGTGCACATTTACTGTTCGTTTTATATTTGCTCCAGGACGTAATTCTTGCTCCATCACTATTTCACTTACATTTAATTGATTATTGTGAACAAATGTTTTTATATAGTTTTCAATAAAAATTATTTTTTTAATTGAAATTTGTATACTCTTTATTAATTATGGGCTGAATGCTCCGATTCTTTCGTAAGGCATTAACATTTAGGGAGTTGCTCTGGTCCAATTTTGGAACCATGTTAAGATATGTTACCCATGGTTTTGGTTTAATAAAATAAATGTAGATATTGTTGCTTACAATATGTCTTAACCGTTATTTATTAATTTGTTTTCTTTTTGGTTACTAAAACAAGTAAATGGACATTATTTTTGCTTGTTCCCGCTACCCTTTGAGCAGCCTTTTTCCAAAAGAAACTAGGACTTTTTTCTGTTGCTCATTTCCTCATTGCTTTTACTTATGTATATAGTTATATATGTTACCTGTTATGCAACAGTTCAAGATCCTTACCTTCCATAAAGGGAAGATGTACAGTCATGGCCAAAAGTTTTGAGAATGACACAAATATTAATTTTTACAAAGTCTACTGCTTCACTTTTTCTAATGGCAATTTGCATATACTCCAGAATGTTATAAAGAGTGATCAGCTTAACAGCAATTACTTGCAAAGTCATTATTTGGCTAGAAAATGAACTTTATCCCCCAAAACACATTTCAAAATCATTGCAGCCCTGCCTTAAAAGGACCAGCTAACCTCTTTTCAGTGATTGCTCCATTAACACAGGTGTGGGTGTTGATGAGGACATGGCTGGAGATCAATCTGTCATGATTAAGTAAGAATGACACCACTGGACACTTTAAAAGGAGGCTGGTGCTTGGCATCATTGTTTCTCTCCTGTTAACCATGGTTATCTCTAAAGAAACAAGTGCAGTCATCATTGCAATGCACAAAAATGGCCTAACAGGGAAGAGTATCGCAGCTAGAAAGATTGCACCTCAGTCAACAATCTATCGCATCATCAAGAACTTCAAGGAGAGAGGTTCCATTGTTGCCAAAAAGGCTCCAGGGCACCCAAGAAAGCCCAGCAAGCGCCAGGACCGTCTCTTAAAAGTGTTTCAGCTGCAGGATCGGGCTACCAGCAGTGCAGAGCTTGCTCAGGAATGGCAGCAGGCAGGTGTGAGTGCATCTGCACGCACTGTGAGGCGGAGACTCTTGGAGCAAGGCCTGGTCTCAAGGAGGGCAGCAAAGAAACCACTTCTCTCCAGAAAAAACATCATGGACAGACTGATATTCTGCAAAAGGTACAGGCAGTGGACTGCTGAGGACTGTGGTAAAGTTATTTTCTCTGATGAATCCCCTTTTCGATTGTTTGGGACATCAGGAAAACGCCTCATTCGGAGAAGACAAGGTGAGCGCTACCACCAGTCTTGTCTCATGCCAACTGTTAAGCATCCTGAAAACATTCATGTGTGGGGTTGCTTCTCAGCCAAGGGAATCGGCTCTCTCACAGTCTTGCCTAAAAACACAGCCATGAATAAAGAATGGTACCAGAATGTCCTCCAAGAGCAACTTCTCCCAACCCTCCAAGAACAGTTTGGCGATCAACAATGCCTTTTCCAGCATGATGGAGCACCTTGCCATAAAGCAAAGGTGATAACTAAATGGCTCAGGGAACAAAACATAGAGATATTGGGTCCATGGCCTGGAAACTCCCCAGATCTTAATCCCATTGAGAACTTGTGGTCAATCATCAAGAGACGGGTGGACAAACAAAAACCTAAAAATTCTGACAAAATGAAAGCATTGATTGTGCAAGAATGGACTGCTATCAGTCAGGATTTGGTCCAGAAGTTGATTGAGAGCATGCCAGGGAGAATTGCAGAGGTCCTGAAGAAGAAGGGTCAACACTGCAAATATTGACTTGCTGGATTAACTCATTCTAACTGTCAATATAAGCTTTTGTTACTCATATGTTTGCAATTATTATATTTCTGTCTGTGATAAAAACATCTGTCAAACACACATAAAAACCAGAGGCCAGCAGATCATGTGAAAATATAATATTTGTGTCATTCTCAAAACTTTTGGCCATGACTGTAGTTGTACAATGTTTATTGTTATGTGTTTTGTATTTCAGCCCCGGAGAGCTGAGTCCTACTAGGGGGGAATGTGGAGCCCAGCTGCGTCTGGATTCATATCTCCCAGAAGGGTGCGCAGAAGGAATTCACCACTAGAGATCTCAATATACATTCACACACCTTCACCCATCCCTAAGACCACCAGAGGGAGCTCCGATAGTGATATAAAAGGAGGGTGAAGACAGGAAAGAGAGCTCAGTCAGCTCAGTCAGTCAGTCTGAGGGCTGCAGTCTGCAGTAAGGTGAAGTTCGGTCAGATTAGAGAGACTGCAGAGCAATTCAGTTCAGCAAAGTGGAGGCTAGTAAAGTGGAACTGAATCCACTCCAGTCTAGTCAGAGATGAAATAAGCGAGTAGTCTGCAGACAGAGCAGACGAGTGGAGTTTGCAGCAAGGGACTCCAGAGCTCAAGTTGAGAGCCAGGAGTGTGCCGACGCTCAGAGAGCGGCGAAGAGGCGGCCCACCAACTGCCCTGTGTGTGTAATCGTGTGAGGGCCCAGGTAGGCCGAAGGCGAGTGGAAAGAGAAGTGAAAGAGGCAGAGGAGCCTTTGTAGCTCACCTCAACAAGTATTTACCGGACGCCGGGGTCCGAGCCTATAGGGATCTCCACGACCCATTAGGAGAACACCGGAGTTCCTGGAGGACTACAAGTCCCAGGAGTACCACAGAGCTGATACGTAGCAGGATCAGGAGGATGGTGTCCGGCAGGATCCGCCATCAGAGACCCTGTCCTTTCAGAGAAGGTCCAATCACAAGGTCAGCCAGGTACAAGACGGAGACTAAGTTAGGCCCAGCTACATGCAGGCCAGGACTTCATTGCAGAAAGGCAAGGAACAGGAGGCCACACACCTACCCAGTGGGGAACTCTGAATGTGCACTCTTCACCCTACAGTGCTCCGGGGAGTGCCTGCAACATCTTCAGTAAAGGTACCAAAGTGACTTGTGTGTGTGTCCTATTTCTGACCTCTAACTGCCGGGTTCCCCTCTGTCCTGCTTCCCCATATAACTATCTGCCCTGAAGGACTCAGCCTCACCTGTGGGAGCCTTAACACCTATAGCTGCACAACACCAACCCTTCAGTGGATCTGCACTGCAGCGCTGGTCACCCTGACCAGGTACCATAGGTGGCATCACGAATCCCCATACCGACATTCAATTCCCCTGTAAATATCCCACATTAAAGGGTGAGCGCCAAAGCCACGGTCTGTGCTGTGTTGCCGTGACACCCCTTATAGAAGTTCCCATTGCTCTGGAGGGCGACTCACATCCGTATGTACATATGTAACATCCATATGACATTCGTGCATCTGTGTGTTGTTCATGTGTCCATGTGTCACATCCATGTGGCATCTGTGTGCCTGTGTGACACGTGCTGTTCCCTGGTGCCAGCTGCTGAAGGCTACTCCCATCATTGTGGTCTGGTCTCCCTGTGATCAGCGCAACCAGGATGGAAGTTGTATTAGGCACCCGCTGTAAAATACAGTGGGGAAAAAAAGGATTTAGTCAGCCACCAATTGTGCAAGTTCTCCCACTTAAAAAAGATGAGAGGCCTGTAATTTACATCATAGGTCAACCACAACTTTGAGAGTCAAAATGAGAAAATAAATCCAGAAAATCACCTTGTCTGATTTAGCAAGATTTATTTTGCAAATTATGGTGGAAAATACTCCTACAGCCCGGGTTGCAGACTACATACAGCGGCTTAAAGTCACATTACTTCCACAGGGGAAGTACAGTGCAGAGTACACACAGAAGCTTTTGGCACAGTGCTCACAAATATATGGGCTGCAGAGTACACACTTTGGCTTTTGGCACAGTACTCCTACAGGCAAGGTTGCAAAGTACACAAAGCAACTTTTAGCACAGTGCTCTCACAGCAGCTTTTTGGTACAGCTGGGGCTGATGTTAATAATCTGGGAAAGGGGCAATATCCCAAAAGCTTTCCAGGCTATTAATAATAGCTCATAGATGTTTTCTTAGCTTTTACTGGTGAATTTATGGAGGAACCCAGAAAAAAAATGACATCCATAAGATGCGCCAAATCTGGTGCTTAGTCTTGCTCTTTCCACTTGACCTGTGGTGGTGGCAAGTGGGGTAACAGGGTTGGGGTTCATGTCGTTCATGTCAGCTTTGTATTGGCAGCTGACATCAAACCCAAGGGTTAGTAATGGAGGGGCATCTATAACACACACCCATTACTAATCCCATAGTAAGTTTTGAAATAAACACACAGCAAGAATAAAATCCTTTATTTGAAATAGAATTCAACAACCTATTTTATACACTTATTTAAAAACAAAAAACAAAGTTGTACTCACCTTTACACCTAAAATCCATTGAAGCCCATGTCCCCTGTAAAAGACCAAAAATAATAAGCAATCATATTCCTCATCTGTCCAATGAGAAGATAATCCATACTGTCCCAAGACTTAATCCAGCTCCGCTACATCTGGTTTTCAAACTGAATAGTGGCATGATGCGACCGTTCAGACTAAAAACCAGGAGACACTGGGCTGATAAGAGCGCAGCTTCAGTGCTGAGTGGTGATGTCATAAAGGTTATTGCTGGTCACTGAAGCTGCTGTTACCATGCTCAGATAACTAGTTGGGAATGATGAACTGCAGTGACCTCAAGAAGATCACTGCTAGCACCGTGAGAATTTTCTGTGAGAATTAGCCACTACTAGCACCATGAGAATTAGACTCTGCTCTTCCCACTCGCCCTAGTTTGGTGGCAATTGGGACAATAGTTGTGGGGTGGTTGATGTCAGCTGTTTTATGGATGTTTTAGTACTGGATAGGTGTCTACAAGACACCCCCATTACTAACCCCATAAACAAATTTAATATAGGCACAGACAGAGTAAAGTCCTTTAATTGAAATAAACACACAAAATATTTTATTTGAAAAAAAACTCCTGATCCTCTTTACCCACTTATTCCACAAAAATAAAAATAAAAAAGCCAATAATCCGTTAATGAAACATGTCCCACGATGATCCGGATAGTTTGGTAAGCAGTCACATCAGTGATGCGACTGCTCTCCATGCCAGTTGAGACACATTGAGCTGAGCATGAGAAACACTGCCTGTGACCAGCAAGAACCTTAATGACGTCATTGCCGGTCACAAGCAGCCGAGTTCTCATGCTCAGCTCAGTGTGTTCCAGCTGCCGTGGTTAGAGGTTGCATCACTGATGTCACTAATCACCAAACCATCCAGATCGCTGTGGGACATTAACAGAACATTAACATCGGATACGGACCGCACACGGATGCACAGAAGTCACACACATGTCAGATATGAACACATGGATGTCACATGGACGCAGACCATGGATCTCAAGAGTACTGGTTTCTCCAGTACAGGAATCACCAGGATGTGTGAAGGGGGCCTTACTCTGCATACATTTTATCTGTGTAAGGATGTGACAGGGACTGTCATATGCCTCGCCCTCTTAATAACAGAGTGTGTAATTTTACTGTATTTTTGTGATTGTTATGATATTATTATTATTATTTAATTATTTATATAGCGCCATTAATTCCATGGTGCTGTACATGAGAAGGGGTTACATACAAAGTTATAGATATCGTTTACAGTAAACAAATTTACAATGACAGACTGGTACAGAGGGGAGAGGACCCTGTCCTTGCGGACTTACATTCTATGGGATAATGGGGAAGAAACAGAAGGTCGGGGGTGCGGCAGCTCTGGTGGTGGTGGCGGCGAGGCGGAAGCTCGGGTGGTGGCGGCGAGGCGGAATGGTTATTGCAGGCTGTAGGCTTTCCTGAAGAGATGGGTTTTCAGGTTCCGTCTGAAGGATCTAAGGATGGTGGATAATCGTACATGTTGAGGCATGGAATTCCAGAGGATGGGGATATTCGGGAGAAATCTTGGAGGCGGTTGTGTGAGGAACGAATAAGTGTGGAAGATAGTGGGAGGTCTTGGGAGGATCGAAGATTACGTGAAGGAAGATATTGGGAGATTAGTTCAGAGATATAGGGAGGGGACAGGTTGTGGACGGCTTTGTAGGTCAGTGTTAGTAGTTTGAACTGGATTCGTTGAGGAATTGGGAGCCAGTGGAGGGATTTGCAGAGGGGAGAAGCAGGGGAGTAGCGAGGGGAGAGGTGGATTAGTCGGGCAGCAGAGTTGAGGACAGACTGGAGTGGTGTAAGAGAGTTGACGGGGAGGTCACAGAGGAGGGTGTTGCAGTAATCGAGGCGGGAGATGATGAGGGCATGCACAAGAGTTTTAGTAGATTGAGGGGTGAGGAAGGGACGGATTCTGGAAATGTTTTTAAGTTGGAGGCGACAGGAGGTGGCAAGAGTTTGGATGTGTGGTTTGAAGGACAGGGCAGAGTCGAGAGTTACTTCGAGGCAGCGGATTTCAGGTGCGGGAGAGATCGTGATGCCATTTATCATAATAGATAGATCGGGTAGGGAAGATACGTGGGGTGGAGGAAAGATGATGAGTTCAGTTTTGTCTACATTGAGTTTTAGGAAGCGAGAGGTGAAGAAGGAGGATATGGCTGATAGACACTCCGGGATTCTGGACAGTAGAGAGGTGACATCTGGGCCAGAGAGGTAGATCTGAGTTTCGTCCGCATACATTTGGTACTGGAAGCCATGGGACTTTATGAGTTGTCCTAGGCCAAGGGTATAGATGGAAAAAAGTAGGGGCCCCAGGACAGAGCCTTGAGGGACTCCAACAGAGAGAGGGCGGGATGAGGAGGTAGTGTGGAAGTGGGAGACGCTGAATGTGCGGTCGGAAAGGTAAGTGGCGATCCAGGACAAGGCAAGGTCTTTGATGCCAAGGGAAGAAAGAATCTGTAGCAGTAAGCAGTGGTCAACTGTGTCAAAGGCAGAGGAAAGGTCAAGGAGGAGGAGGATGGAGAACTGTCTGTTAGCTTTGGCTGTGAGTAAGTCATTAGTAATTTTGGTCAGAGCAGTTTCAGTGGAGTGGAGGGGGCGGAAGCCAGATTGGAGGTTGTCAAGGAGAGAGTTAGATGAGAGATGGGAAGAAAGTTGAGCGTGGACATGCTGCTCAAGGAGTTTGGAAGCAAATGGGAGCAATGATATAGGGCAATAGCTGGGCATAGCAGTTGGGTCAACGTTTGTTTTTTTGAGGATGGGTGTGATGGTGGCATGTTTGAAGGCAGAGGGAAAGGTACCAGAAGATAGCGATAGGTTGAAGAGATGGGTTAGGGCTGGGATGAGCGTGTTAGTGAGGTTGGGGAGCAGGTGGGAAAGGAATGGGGTCAAGTGCACAGGTGGTAAGGTGTGATTTGAAAAGGAGATGAGTAAGCTCTCCTTCAGTGATGTTGGAGAGGGAGGTTAGTAGGGAAGGGCAGAGGTCTGGTATACGGAGTGGTTGGGGTGGTGGAACAGTAAAGGTTTGCCTTGTTTGGTCGATCTTATTTTTGAAGTAGGCGTCAAAGTCCTCGGCAGAGATGAGGGGAGTTGGAGGTGGCAGTGGTGGGCGGAGGAGAGAGTTGAATGTGCTGAACAGTTGTTTTGGGTTGTAGGATAATGAAGATACAAGGTTTGTGAAATAGGTCTGTTTAGCAGAGGTGAGAGCTATTTTGAAGGCAAGTGTAGCTTGTTTGAAAGTAGACAAGTCGTCTGGTAGACGTGTTTTCTTCCAATGCCGCTCCGCGACCCTGGATGATTGTCGAAGTTTTTTGGTGAGATTGTTGTGCTAGGGTTGCCTATTGGTTCGTCGCACTTTACCGTGCATGAGAGATATGTGATATGTGAAAATGCCTAGAGTTTTATAGGCACTAATGTATGCAGTTAATGTAATATATTGTGATTAATGTATAATGCAATTTATGTGTAGTATGTAGGGAAAGTACAGGGTTAAGTATAGGACATAGATGTAGCATAAGATAAAGGAATTAAGTTAGGAATGAAAAGGTTTCGTTGTGGGAACATTAGATACAGGAAGTGGGTTTACAGGTTAATATAGAGTTAAATGATTGGGATCAGCCCAGTCAAGGGAGGTGGAAAGGTCACTATAAAAAGTGGGGCACTTCCTGGTATTAGTCAGAGATAGAGAGTTGGAGATCTGAGGTAGATAAAGTGTTAGCAGCAGTTCAATGCCAGAGGGCTGGAGGGCACAAAAATTACAGACTGTTTGGCAGTATGACAATGTCGGCAACTGTCTTCAGGGGACATTTCTGTAACTCCGGGACCAACAGCCCGAACTAAGCACTGGCAAGAATGCCTTATTCCCTTCCAACAGGTGGAAGTCGGACCGGGAAACACATGAGGGAGATGGGACGGGACTTATGGAAACTGTGAAGCCCGATGGAGTATCCCAGAGGCCAGAGATGCCAGTGAGGAAAGGAATAGCTCAGACCGAACAAACAGAGAATGTGGAAACATACTGCGCTGTAGCTGCAATTGAACTCAAGATGCTAACTAGGTTAGAACTGTTTTCTAAGAAGCCAGTGTCCCATGATTTGTGCACTAATGGTTCTAGATCCGGAAGCCTGGAGACACCAGAGGCCTGCGGCCGAAATATGAGTGTTCTGAATTACGTGCATAGCACATGGGAATCGAGACACTGTTTATTTGTAGGGTGCCAGGGTGTGGAAACACTTCCGCCCTTCACCAATGACCACCACCCTGTGCACAACAACTTATAGTCATTCTCAATACATGAGAAAGCATTTGGGCAGTTCACCAACATCTCCAGCCACAGCAATACCAAACCTTTACTGCATAAGTTATACTAATCCTAATTTATTTTTAAATTAGTGCCAATAGGCAAGGTTATCAACATATCAGATCTCATGATACATTATTAAAGAGACCAAAAGTTCATGCTTTCACACAATCATCTCAACCAAGTAGATTACGGTAGAGTTATGGTTTTTAATTTTATGGTATATAATTTAATATTGTTTATGTGTGCATAATTTTTTTCTACTTTCATTTTAACTGCACGTTTTAGTCCCCTCGGGAACATCAACCTGTGATCATTTGTTCACTTTTACTAAATACTGCATAACTATAAACCCCTATAAAACCAAGCCACAGTTATTTTTGGAGGAGTAAGATGGCATCCGTAGGGGGGCCTTCAGCAGGCTCCTGGCTGCCATTGTAGCCCATTATCTCCCCACAAAAACATTGCCATTTAAATGCCATTGTCAGGTATTGAAAGCAGCAATTAAATGGTTAAATTTCAGTGATCAGAGCTAATTCTATTCCTGCTGTTACAAGTAAGTGTCTGCTAATGAGTATGGTGCCCACTCTGCTCCTGAGCCAGCTTCATGCACACCTCTTGCAAACTGTGGATAAAATGTACATCAAAGGTTGTTAAGTGGTTAAAGCCAACTGCAGAGGCAGGTAGTTATGGATGTATATTATGAATAAAGACCTAAGTTCATTAGCCAGTAAATCTGTCAGGCTTCTAGTGCCTTCCTCAAAGTGATGACAGTTCCAGTGTCATAATTAGTGTTGAGCGATACGATAATGCAAATATCGGCTATCGGCCGATATTAGCTCTATCGGCCTTTCGATAATTCGTTTCGATATTTTCGTCTTATCGAATACCGGAATCGGATTTGTCACTGTCACTGTGAGTGTCCGTCGGTCGGGTCTGTCAGGAGTCAGCGGCACTTACCTGGCAGAAGATCTCCGGCGGTCACGTCCTGGACTGCTTGATGGCTGCCATTATCTTCTCCCTGGCGGTCACATGCAGTTTTTCGCGATAACAGCAGTGACTGCAGGGTAATCCCGGCCGTAAAGCAGTCAGTCCGATGACGTCACCGCCGGGGAAGCAGGTAATCAGCTGTGCTGCGCCGGGATGACAGGCTCTGCCTGTCATTCTGATGTAGCAGAGCTGGATCGTCGTGGGACACTCGTTACTATGGACTGCGTCGGTCAGGTGGTATACTTTTTTTTTTTTTTTTCATTTTTTTACAGGAGATCGATGGCGTCGCAGCAGGATGAGACAGTAATAAAAGAAATGAAAACTGTGTTTTTTTATTTTTTATTAAATTAAAAAATTTTTTTTGGAACATTCACCCGTCCGGGTACATAAACAATTTAACTATTTATTTACATATAGGGACCCTGTCCGGGTTATTTAGACTTCTTTGGCAGGGGTGTTACAGGTACCACCTGGTACTCTTCTGGTGCTTGCCAAACATCCGAGGCACCAAGGACCACCAGGACCTGATGACGTCGTGTGGCCTGTACAGTTACGTCGTGACCCGCTATCTGGGTCTGTGTGGCCACCTCTTTCATCTCTCTCCGGGTCTGGAGCCCTATGTCACGGACTGTACGAACCCCAGGGGGCCTAACAGGCGCCGGGTACGGGCCAGCTATACTTATCATGTCCATAGCTGGGGCTGCTGAGGAGACCACTGAGGGAGGCTGGGGAGATTTACGGCGTGGGGTGGGCACTTTTGCAGAGGCCTGGATGTGGGAGGCTGAAGGCTTCGAGGGTCTCACAGGTTCCTGACACACTGGGGAGTAGGGGTCGCACCTGGTAACATTTAGGGCGTACCATCCATTGTAACCCCAGTGTCGGGTGTAAGTCACCAAGTCTCCTGGCAACAGGTCCCTCCCCGGATGTCCTTCTGGGAGGTGAGCCTCCATGTCCCGCCGGGTCACAAAGACTTCTAAATAAAGTCCAGGCTCCTTGATGAAGCCCCACCCACCTTTCAATTTAAAGCTCCGTACTGCACCCTTACGCCGCGGCTCACTCAGGGTTCCTTTATCCTTTCTCATCCGGTCCTTATCTGCCCGGTCCTTCTCCAGGTGACGTTGGCGAAGTTTTAGGGTTTCTCGCTGCTCCCTTTGTCGCTCTGCTTCCCGCTCCCAACGTCTCCACTCTTCCTCCTGACGCCGATTGTAATTCTCCTCCACCAGTTGCTCCATGTCTCCACCACTCCACTGCAGCTTACAGTGTCCGGTTTGCGGCAGCTCTCCTGTCGCCCCCCAGTCCTGGCGGCGCTCCCCTGCGGAGGAAGCAGACGGCTCTAAATCAGATGACAGTCGGGGCTCCGGTACAGGCAGGTAGTGCTCTGGTGCCTGCGCGGCCTCCTCCATGAGGACGGGTGTCGCTTCTTCTGTCTCAGCGACGGGGGCAGACAGCGGGATCTGGGGTGCTGCTGACGGTGCTGCGGTTTTTGCAGGAACGGGTGCCTCCACTGCGACAACGTCAACCGGATCACATTGCAAGGGCTCCTCTACTATAACGAGTGCCTCACCTTCCGGTACAGACACTTCAGGTAAGAGGGATTGGCGCCGCTCCAAGTTTAGTTTTAGGGCACGCCAGCTGGCTTCCATCCTGGCGACCTCCTCCCGGTGCCGGGCCAGGCCTCTCAGGGTATCCTCCGCTTCTTGCAGCGTAGGAGGGTTTACAGGCCGGGTGCCCAACGGTGATTCCGTGGCGATCGGGTCGCTTCCGTGGGGGAGAGCTCTGACTGCTTCATCCCTTCCCACTTCTGCTCGTCGTGTCCATTAGCCATCTCTGCCAAGTCACATGTGTCATTAGCATCTGGAGAGGGCCCCTCTTTTGTAGGGAGGCGGGACCTCCTCACACTGAGGAGGATGAGGAGGCAGAACTCCAGAGCTGTGGGGCACGATGTTACATTGCAGTACCATTTACAGTGGGCGGCCATCGTTTTCACGCCACTGAGTGAGTGACACCCACGAAGAGCACGCCCTTCTTCTTCACCAGTGCCTCGTCGTGACGCAGATATGGCGGAAAAATGGCAAATACATTCTCTGATGATTTTAGCAATTCTCAAGCACAAAACCAGTGCAATTCAGGCACACAGGACTCGCTTATAGCGAGCTACAGAATCCTGTTTGTGACGCCCAAGTTGAGTCGCACAGAGCCAGAGGTTTTCGGGTACTCGGCACCGAGCCCGTCGACTTCTATGGGGTATGTCACGTCTTTACCCGGCAATTGAATTAGAGTCGATTTTACTATGTAGAAGTGTATAAACTATAAATATATGTATATATATATGTCACAATGACATGTATATATATATATATATGTATTCTATGTGTGTATATTTTGTGTTTACAACGAAAGAAAGGTTTTTTTTTGTTGCGATATTTTGTTCCCATAGACTTACATGGGACTTCCGGTATCGAAATCGGATATCGACGATATTTAGTGCTATCGGTGATACAATTTCGATACGATATTTTTAGATATCGAGCAATATCGCTCAACACTAGTCATAATACAATACTTTACATAAATAATTTTAGAGAATCCATTTGAGAGTCTTGCTCTCCATTTAAAATTAAATATAATAAAAACCTACAGTGTAGATTAGCTATAGGGAAACTGGCAAGGGAACATTTTCTGCCATGGTTTTAAGTACAAACACATAAGTCTTCTACTGTATGTAAAATCAAATTTTCAAAATTGAAAGCAAACAGGACAAAACATAAGTAGTCTAAAAATGAAAGCCCGCATTTTTAGGACATATCTTTAATAAAAAAAATGCTTACAGGCATGTTTAATTTCTACACAATTTATCGGAATTGACTGTATTTTGGTACACCAAAGGATTTTGCCTGCCATCTTACTCAAAGACTCTCCTTTCTTAGAAAAACATTTATTAGAAGTTGAAAATGATAGATTATTGAAAACTCTTAGTTGCAGCTAGGATTTAGTTTCATATAAGAAGCAGAAACTCAATGTACAGAGATACAGTAAATCTATTCTTGAGATGCTGTTGCATGATAGTGAAGTTTGAAAAGAACAGTGATAGATTGATAACAATAACCTGTATTCAGACAATTTAACTGAAATCAAACTCCTGCCATAGGCTGAAGTGACTGATTTAGCTACTTGTTGTGGTTGAAAACATTTGATTATTGAAAGCATGATCTATTGACAAAAAGTCTGATTTCTATTGAGCGATATAGACCAGAGCCATAAAACATTAATGTCGTTCCTGATGTACAAATCCACACTAAATCCATACATGTATTGAAATATATTTTATTAATTCATAAGAAAATGAAGCTGAACCGCTGAAAACAGCCTATGGAAAAGGGAGACCAAATGTCTGACAAGTATTTAAATAAAAGATTAACAACGCACAGTATATAAGGCAGCAATATTTTTTTTATAATGGAGGACAGAACAGGGCACTTCCACTTACTACCAATGGACATATATTAACTGAACAATGCAGTACTGGTAAACCATCTGATGTTTATAGGGGAGGCACGACTGTCCCCCCAACAGATGATTTTAGTGGATGGATCAATTATTGTTTTCATGGTAAATAAGCGGCTGTCAGAGGTGTCACACAATGGTGTTATCCTCTTTCCCCATCAAAACACATGAATGCTCGGCCGAGTAAAATGTTCATATACACTATGTCCAAAATTAATACTGTTTATATTTTTGTTGATTAATAATTTTACTATTGAACAGCTACAGTGCTGTCGGCCAATGCATAAAATTAATAAATTAATAATACAGTATTTAAGAAAGTAAAAGTTAAATTTTGTCTTTCTTAGGATAATTTCTATGTGTACATAATTAATGGTCAACTATGAATGTGCAGAATTATGGTGAAACTAAATGAAAAATATAAATTTTCCCATCTCAGCTGTTTATTTTCATCTGTTAAAGTGAGAATAATAAACAAACACACTACTTTTCACTAACAGCCATAAGCCTTCCATGTAGTGATAGGCGAGCACTAAAATGCTCGGGTGCTCGTTGCTCGGGTCGAGCAAATTGGAATGCTCGGGTACTCGACCCGAGCAACGAGCCCAATGTAAGTCTATGGGAAACTTGACCATTTTTCCGGCGGCCCCCCGGAGGTCTGCAGATGGACTAGAAATTGCAGAAATCAATGGGAACAGTGCTCAAATGACATGGGAACAGCATGGGGAAGAACCCTGGAAGCATTTCTGACTCCCAGGTCACTGCTGTGAACAATGTTGTCAGTCTTACGCCACTTTTACATACTCACAATAAAACAAAGAAGAAACCAAAATAGATTTTCCTGGGAAATATGTTAAGGAACATCCTTTCCAGGGTAATGACTTGTATATAAGGCAAAATGATATGGAAATTTAATTAGGATAAAAATATCCTGTGTTTGCTGCTTGCCACGTCCAAATCTCTATATAATGTCTTTTTGAGTGCTCAGAACGAAATGAGGACTGTCCACACGAAAGTGTCAGTATAACAGTTCGTCAAAGACATACATTTATTATTCATTCAAGGTTTTATACGTTTACAAAAAGGGGCTGGTTAGTCAATTAACATACAATTAAAAGCTGCTAGATTATTGGCTGTTCTAGTGTAAATATGATAATTATGATAATCATGATTAAAAGAGCTGAAGTTGCAGAATTATTGTTTATATTCTTGTGACCTAGTTGTCTTGCATAACTATAATGTAAACAACAGATATCTAATAGGACTTTTTGTACTTCATGCATTTGTTCCTTTACGAAGGCCTCTTATGAAGGCCAGATTTCTTTAAAACGACTGATTATAGCTGGCCTAGAAATATGTGAGCACAGGGTTTTTTAGCAAGTGAGATCTATCTAACTGTGAACTGTGAATATATATATGTGAATATACTTTGAATATATGGAATACATATATATTTCCATGACAAAAATATATAACCAAAAACAAAAATGCTCCTCCACACCTTGGGCTATGTTCACATGTAGCGTTTTTTATGTGTTTCTGTACTTAAGGGTATGCCACACTAAACGAGATCGCTAGCGAGATCGCGCAAGCGACATAGATTTTATGATGCAGTAGCGACATCGTTAGCGACGTCGCTGTGTGTGACATGTAGCGGCGATGTGGCCCCCGCTGCGATGTCGCTGATCGTGCACGAACGGTTTGGGCCGTATTTTGATCGTTGGCGTCCCGCTGGTGAGCCTGAATCGCTGTGTTTGACACCTTTTGTGAACGATGTGCGACCTCGTTGACGATGCATTAGTCAGCGGCGCAGGCGGGACTGGGTTTTCATTAGTAACGCCCTTCAGCTCCGATTGGTGACCACAACATCACCTCAGCAATAATAACTGCGCCCCCATCCATTGTTTCCAGAGCTCTTTGTGGATGACTCCAACGGTGCTTTGTGCGTTGTTGAGAGGATAGTATCGTGTGTCGGAGTTTTGCGATCCTGTTTGAGTCGCTACAGTGTCCCTTTGTGCATTGTTGCAAGGAGTGTGGGTTTTGCGATCCTGTCTAAGTCACTAGAGAGCTTCATCTTTGCCATTTGGATTTGGATCTTCTGGATATTTGGATTCAAGGTACATATTGTTTGTGATGTGGTGAGATGCGTTTTTTTGACCTTTTATTTGTGTCTGCTTTATTTATTTTACACCCCCCACCATTTTAGGCTTTTGTAAACAGTTTTTTAAATGTTAACTGAAAAGTTAACAATAAACAATTACTTTTTTTTTTTTTATATATTTTTTAATTTATTCTTTATTTGCTTTTGTTTAAACACTTTAGTAATAGTAATTAACTTTTCTCTTCCTTACCGTACAGGTTGCACATAATGAACCTGACCACCGCGGAGCGTGTGATTGTGGCAGTTGCATTAGCGATGGAGGCAGATCGACAAGAAGAGGCGCGGGTGGAAGAGAGGCGCTCCAAACGAAAGCGTCGCATGTGGACCAGAGAATGGCTGGAGCAGAGGTCCAAATTCACCCACATGCATCTAGTGAGGGAGTTGCAGGAGAAGAATCCGCAGGATTTCCGAAATTATCTACGGATGTCGGAGGATTCATTCAAGCTCCTACTGGAATGTGTGAGGCCACTCATTGAACGGTGGGATACACGGATGTGTGCAGCTGTTTCAGCAGAGGAATGTTTGGCAGTAACGCTGCGATTTCTGGCAACCGGACGTTCAATGAAAGACTTGCAATTTTCTGCTGCAGTTTCTCAATCGCTGCTTGGCGTACTAATTCCAGAGACATGCAACGCCATCGTCCGCAGTTTACGGAGCTACATGCCTTTTCCCAAATCAGTGGTGGAATGGCAAATAATTGCCTCTGATTTTGAACGGATTTGGCAGTTCCCAAACTGTGGTGGTGCCTTGGATGGCAAACATGTGCAGATCACGCAACCAGCCAAAAGCGGATCCTATTTCTATAATTACAAGGGCTACTTCAGCATGATCCTCATAGCCCTTGTTAATGCCAATTATGAATTTATTAACGTTGATGTTGGCATTAATGGAAGGGTTTCTGACGGTGGCGTTTTGGAGCACACTACTTTTGGTGAACGGTTGTTGAATAATAAACTTAACTTGCCAACCAACATGGACACCCCGCCAACCTAAACTTTGTTTTTGTGGGTGATGAAGCCTTCCCCCTTCATGAGCATCTTGTGAAACCAAACCCACAAAAGACTTTGACAGGGGAAAGGCGTATTTTTAATTACAGACTGTCTAGGGCACGGCGCGTTGTTGAGAATGCCTTCGGCATAATGGCCAACCGCTTCAGGGTTTTTCACACTCCAATCAACATGAAGCTGGCATCGATAGACTCTGTGGTGTTGGCCTGTTGTGTGCTGCACAATTTTCTACGAAAACGCAATGCTGGTACTTACAGTCCGCCAGGCTTCATGGACTCGGACAGCAATTGTGACGTGGTGCTCAGAGAATGGCGTGACAATGATCCCGCTATTGCAGGCCTTCAACCTGTAAATCAAGGCAGGAGCAAGGACGATGCGAAGGCCGGCCGAGACAAGTACTGCCATTACTTTAATGGGCCTGGTGCAGTGAGTTGGCAGCATCAGATATAGTTTGCTTTTGAGAATGTTTTACTTTTGCCTTTTTTTAACTATCTTTTAATAATAAAAAATGTTTATTTTAAAAATGCCTTCGTGTTTTTTCAATTATTTTACCAATATGGGAGAAGGGCTAATGATGTGTGAGATGTGGGGAGGGAGTAATGGGGATGGCAACGAGACATGTTACCAGCAACTGTAGTTTTTAAAATATTTTCTAATGTTTTTTGTTGTCTATATATTTTTTTTACATTGTATCTTCTTTTCACACACGGGGTCATGGGAGTACCAGCAGTCATAGGAGTTCCAGCATTGTTAAAAAAATAAAAAGAAAAAAATTTCAAAAATTTACAACAATTATTTAAAAGGCCCATGGTCACACTAGCGCTCAAACCTTATAATTAAAAATAATAACAAATAATACACCACAGCTGCGTATATAAAGTTAAAATATATAATATATATTTTTCGTCATATATGAGAGATAAAAAATTGTGATAAAAAAAAATAAAAAAAAAATTGGGAGGTAAAGGTCTACATTGACCAGGGAATCCTTTGTGTCACACTTGCGTTCTCGAATCCGATGCAAGACGCCATTGCGATCGCAAAGTGACGATTCTCAGCATGGTGCCCCAGCTACGCACAGACATGAGATGCCACTGCGATCCCAAGGTGACGATTCTCACATGGTGCCCCAGCTACGCACAGACATGAGACGCCACTGCGATCGCAAGGTGATGATTCTCACATGGTGCCCCAGCTATGCACAGACATGAGACGCTACTGCGATCACAAGGTGACGATTCTCACATGGTGCCCCAGCTACGCACAGACATGAGACGCCACTGCATTCACAAGGTGACGATTCTCACATGGTGCCCCAGCTATGCACAGACATGAGACGCCACTGCGATCGCAAGGTGACGATTCTCACATGGTGCCCCAGCTACGCACAGACATTGATGGAAGTACTGGCATTGACGGGAGTACCGGCAGTCATGGGAGTACCGGCAGTGATGGGTTTACAGGCAGTGATGGGAGTACCAGTAGTGAGGGGGTTACAGGCATTGATGGAAGTACTGGCAGTAACGGGAGTACCAGTAGTGATGGGAGTACCGGCAGTCATGGGAGTACCGGCAGTGATGGGTTTACAGGCAGTGATGGGAGTACCAGTAGTGAGGGGGTTACAGGCATTGATGGAAGTACTGGCAGTAACGGGAGTACCAGTAGTGATGGGAGTACCGGCAGTCATGGGAGTATCGGCAGTGATGGGTTTACAGGCAGTGATGGGAGTACCAGTAGTGAGGGGGTTACAGGCATTGATGGAAGTACTGGCAGTGACGGGGTTAGTAGAAGGATTATTTGACTGAATTGTATATTTTATTTACAGCACCACCTTCACCAGCTCCAGCTGCATCACCTTCCCCAGCTACCCCTCCACCTGCATCACCTTCCCCAGCTACTCCTCCACCTGCATCAACTTACCTGGCTACTCCTTCCCCAGCAGCAACCCCCCCTCCAGATTTGGGGTCATCCAGCCCTTCACCTGGATATGGCTTCTCTCCAGCGTCACCGCGTGACATGGATGCAGGCGCGCCTTCAGGTAATTTACGCACATTATATAAGCTTCAGACAAGTTTGAGAACTTTGTTAGGTCTTATGTGTAATGGCTGTTGTGATATATTTTTTTTCTGTGTTTCCCTAGCCAGCGGTGCAACAGGTTCTGGGTGGGCGGTCAGCGGGTCCTCTGGTGAACCGCAGTCTGACGAAAACTGTAAGTGTTAACAAACATGTAACATGTACATGTTGATGTTGCAACAGAATTCACTATTAACTGTTACCATTACCTCCACAGAAATCCCCACTGCCCAGGACCTGTTGGTGTCACACCACCGGCTGATGGCGGCAATGAACACCGCAATGGCAGCAATGCACACCGCCATAGCAGCACTGCATGACCACGGGGTGATGCTGGAGAGGGTTGTGGCTGGACTCCGGGGCCCTCAGTAATTTTTTGTTGTTTTATTTTTATTTGTATTATTGTATTGTTTTTTTTTCTTTTTGTTTATTTTTTACCAAAAAAAATATATATGAAAAAAAATATATATGATATATTTTAAGTTTATATACGCAGCTGTGGTGTATTATTTTTTATTATAAGGTTTTAGCGCTAGTGTGACCAGGGGCCTTTAAAAGAAATGTTGTTAATTTTTGACATTTTTTTCATTTCATTTTTTTTACCAATGCTGGAACTCCTATGACTGCTGGTACTCCCATGATCCCGTGTGTGACAAGTAGAAACAAGTAGATGGAATAAAAATACAACATTTTAATAGTTGACAACAAAATTGTTGACATCACATAAGAATAAAAGACCACAATTCATTAGATAAATAAGATTTTTATTAAAAAAGGTAACAATGTAAAAAAAATATAGACAACAAAAAACTTTTTAAAAAATTTTAAAAACTACAACTGCTGGTAAGATGGATCGTTGCCATTACCACGTTGCCTCGGCGGTGTATAAAAATAAGGTGGAGCAGCAACGTTTGGGTTTGGTGGATTCCCAATTGGGTTCGGCACAGGATTGTGCGGCCATGAGTATTCTGGGTACTGCGGTCTGGCCGTGACAACATAACTGTTATCAAGGTTTCCTAATGACGCTTGAGTCAGGACCTCAAACATGAGTCTCTCTGCATGAACCCGCTGTATAGGATCCAGTGTTGGGAGCTTCTCATTAGCGTAGTATGCAAAGCCAGTTATTTTTGTTTGGTCTTTTTCCGCCGTAAGCAATTTTTTGGCAATTTCTATCAATTCTGGAGTAGCCGAGGTGGGAGCCTTCCTTTTTCTGCCAGAAAATGTAAGCCGGCTACGCACAGATGAGGATGGTGGCTCAACTACTTCGTCATCTTGGACCAACGCCGTGCTGTCTTCTTCAGTCTGAGGTGTGGAGACAGCCTCTTCTGTGTCCTGCATGAACAAAAAACAAATGTTAAATCACAAAGAAAAAGAAATTTTACACCCAAATACAGCAAAAATGTGAAAACGACACTTGTAAATGGATAGGCCTCAACCGTTGAGCTAAATAAATTATCAGTACATGAAGGGATTAATTCAGCCATTTTATCTACATTTCACAATTATATTTTTAATTTCAAGTCCACTTTGGCATGTACATTAAAATGTGTTTTAATACAAAGGCACTTACATGTACGACAGGGGAGTCCGGCTGGATCACCGGGTCTGGTTCCAACATGGAAGTCGCTTGTCTGGGTACTTCTTGGTCCCTTGTAAAAGAAAGCAGCTCAAAGTACCACAATTTGGGGACATACATATCTTCGGCCCCAGCTCCAGACTTGGTAGAATTTTGGACTTTATTTAATTCTTTTTTGTAAACTGTGCGGAGGGCCTGAATCCGTTTTTTGACCGATGACTCATCCGCTGGTTCATCGGTATAACGTTTTTTGCACAGCTCCACCAGTTTTTGGTATGCCTCCTTCTTTTTTAGCCTGTTGCAGTAATCCACCGACTTTATTTTCCACAGGCAAGGCATCGAGCGGTACATCTCGATGAATTCCCGCAGAAATTCATGCTTATCGGCCATCTGTAATAAAAAAAAGGAATATGTGAGAACGGCAGAATGGTTAAATAAAATGCTTACATAGCCTACAACATAGAACACAGCAGGGAACAAAAAATGGTGGTTGTGGGCGCAGCAGGAGAAAACAATGGCAGACCTAAATAAAAGTCATAGATGGACAACTACGGTAAAAACAGCAGGGATCATAAAATGGTGGTGGTAGGCGCGCCAGAACAAAACAATGGCAAACAAAAAACAATGGCAGAAAAAAAAAATTGATGGATGACAACGGTTAACAACAGCTGGGATCTTAAAATGGATCTGTAAAATTAAATTAAAAAAAATTTAAAATTATATGTGTCAAAAAAAATACCTACCTTACAAGACTTGTTTGTGATCCTGAATAAAAAAAAAATCCGCGGGAAACGCAATAGCGCCACAAACTGGATCGCAGAAAAATTATATAAATAACGGCACAGACTGGATCGCAGAAAATGCACTAGAGGCACAGACTGGATCGCAGAAAAAATCAATAACGGCACAGACTGGATCGCAGCAAACGCAATAGTGGCACAGACTGGATCGCAGTAGCTGCAAAGAAGGCTAGCAGGACGCACTGGAATGATGCTGGAGATTTGAATGAACCGCTTCTGCTCGGAAGCAATGGAAAGGAGCGCTGATACGTCGTCTTTTATGACGCGGTCATCCAATCACAAAGCGAGAGAGCTGTGACAAACAGTCATGACATATATAGTGACCACCAATCTGTGCTGAGGGGCGTGGAAAAGGTTGCGCTCAATCACGCCTATCGAGGTCGTGATCTTTTACAATACATCCTGTGTGGCACATCCTAACGACCGTCGAAGTCGTTATACAGATCGCTGATCGCTGATGCGTCGTTGATGAGATCTTCCTGTTTGGAAGCTACTAGCGACCTTAAAGCGATCACACCAACGATCTCGTTAGCTTGCGTCGTTGTCGTGATCGCTAGTGTGATCGCTTAGTGTGGCAGTACCTTTAAGCATTGCTTTCAACCAAGACAAATGCATTCACTGGGAAATGTCATTTTAACATTTTACAACCTTAACTGGCCATGTGGTGTGTGACACATCATCAGACATATCCTGTTTCATTTATGAAGGAGGGACTCTGAAAGTCACAAAGCCTATTTTTATAGGGCCAGCAGTTGGCCTTTACTATTCTTAAAGGGCCAGCAGTCGGCCCTCACTATTTTTAGAGAGTCATCAGCCGGCTATGCTTTGCTGTTCCCATTATTAAACAGTGGGTCTCCTATATTGTTATTGCATATGCAGTGAGTGGCAGGGCTAACCAAAATTTGGACGCACCCCAATACCCCTTTGAAGAGACGTACAAGAGGGCCTCCTGAAAATAGTGTTCCCATTATTAGGAAGTGGGTCTCACATACTGTTTGCCTATGCAGTGAATGCAAGGGCTGCCAAAAATTTGGAGGCACTCCAATGCCCTTGGAAGAGACGTGGAGGAGGGCCTCATAAAAAAATGTTCCCATTAGAAAGGAGCGGGTCTCCAATACTTGGAATGACCATGCACTAAGTGTATGTGACAAACATTTACCCCTGAGGTAAAAACATGAACTTACTGTATAACAATTTTTTTTTACGGGCATCATAAACACCCTTTAAAAAAATTATATGGTTGTTGCATCATAGACCACGGTCACCCTGGTGCTATCATGGTAGAGGATGAGGATGAGGAGAAGGAGGAGGACAACAGCAAATAGCCGAAATCAGGAAGCATTTACCCATGTGTGAATGTGAAGAGGTGCATGGGAATAGACCCCCCAAAAAAGACACTGGATTTGATTTTATGTTACGCTGCTATCATTCTGTTGTGTTGAGAAGTCTGGCCCAATCCAGCCCTTGTTCATTTTTATATGAGTCAGCCTGTCAGCATTTTCAGCTGACAGGCGGATGCGCTTATCAGCTATAATTCCACCAGCGGCACTAAAAACTAGCTCTGACAAAGCGCAAGCGGCAGGGCAGGCCAGGACCTCCAAAAAGGAGAAAGCCAGTTCATGCCACGTGTCCAGCTTGGATACACAGAGTAATCACAAAGGATATCGGTACGGTCAGCAAGGTACTCCCTCAGGATGTTCCCAAACTTTGTACTCCTTGTGAGAGTACCCCACGCCTCAGGGCCTGTGTGATGGGAGGGTCAGAGAAAACTCTCCCAGAACTTTGACAGTGTTCCCCTGCCACTGCTGGATTGGAGTTGTGTTTCTCTCTTGCCTGTACTCCACGGTTGTCCAAAGAACAGTGATCTCTGCCGCCAGCATTTTCAGATGGGATTTTTTTTTAATAATTCTGCTACAAGGGAATTCTGGTACTGCCCCATTTTAGTAGACCTGTATGCCTCGGGATAAGTGATAGAAAGTTCTCCTTGTAGCGTGGGTCTAGAAGTGTCACCAACCAGTAATGACTGTCACCAAAAATGTTTAGAATGCGAAGGTCACGGGAAACATAAACTCAGCCATGTGTGCCAGACTGCTAACAGGCAAGACTTCTGTGTCCTCACCAAGAGGACGACTGAGACATGCTCTCCTCCTCCCTGTCCTCTGGCCATCCACACTGAACAGACGGTATGACAGTTGAGCAGGTAGTACCGTCTATAGCGCATGAAACTAGCTCCTGTTCTTCCTCCTCTTCCTCATTGTCACCCAATCTATGTTGGGATGAGATGAGGCTGGGCTGTGAGTAATCACCCTGTATCATTCCTTGCTCCATCTCATCGTGCTCTGCCTGAAATGCATCCTTTTAGATAGTGAGCAAAGAGCGTTTCAGAACACAGAGAAGTGAGATGGTGATGCTAATTATGGCAACATCACTGCTGACCATCTTGGTGGAGTTCTCAAAGATTTGGAGGATGGTGCATATGTCTGATATCCAAGTCCACTCCTGAGGTCTTATGTGTGGAGTCTGAATTGAATACTGATGGCTTTGTTGATGCTGGTAGTCAACAACTGCCTTCTTCTGCTCACAAATCCTTCCCAACATCTGTAGTGTAGAGTTCCAATGTGTGGGAACATCACATACCAGTCGGTGAGCCGGAAGATGCAAACGCGGCAAGGGCAGTGAAAGCTGTAGCTGACTTTCTAAAATGGGCACACCGGCGGTGTTCTTTCACAAGCAGATCTGGCAGCTCCAGGTAGGTTTTGAGAAACCGCTGAACCATGAGGTTAAGCACATGGTCTTACTATATGCACTGCAGTCTGCCACATATACTACCTGCCTGCCTGGCACTGATATCTATGCAGCTTGATTAGTCCTCAGAAGGACTGTTAGTTGAGATGGATATGTGTATAATATATTGTGGTATTCCTACACTAACTAACAAGCAAATCTCTCCCTAGCTCAGCAGCACCTCTCCCTACACTGCCTGATTTCGGAGTAGACTGTGACGAGCATGGAGGTGCCAGGTCTGATATAGACCTGATGACGCTGTTCTGCCAGCCAATCACTGTAATGTCACAACCAACATGGTTGCGGCATTAGAGTGTGTGGCAGACAATCCCTGCATGTTCATTGGCTCTCTTGCCAAACATGCAAGGAGGGGAATCAAGCTCCCGGTGAGCAATCCCAGAAATACTCGGCAAGCTCTGAGAATCTTGAACAGTGAGGTGCTCGGGCGAGTGCTGAGTAGTGGCGAACATGCTCGCTCTTCACTACTTCTATCCATGGAGTCTTTCAGTTTCTTAATCTTTTGACCACCAATTTTTTAGGCAGCACCAACCACGGCTTCTCAGACAGTTTCCTTTCACTATAAATCTCCCATTTAAGAAGGGCCCACATGTTCTCAATAGGATTTTAAATCAGCTGAGGAAGGAGGCCATGTCATTATTCTTTCATTTTTCTCTTTATCTTTTCTGATCTCCAGGTAATTAGATCACACTTTTATTTTTGCTTTGGCCACATGAAGCTTTCCCTCCTCATTGAGGTTTTGATTACACACTTGTATATAACTGTGGAATGTTTGTTGTGCCCAGTATTGCTTATTGATCTTTGATTTATTAACTGACTACTAGCCGGTATACCTGGTTCAAGATCATGTTTACATAATTTTTTAGATAGCCTTAGTGGCATCTCTCTTTTTGAGACATTTTTTCTACTTTTTTATTATTTGTGATTGTGTTTTTATGCATTATTAGTAAACATTTAGTTTTCATTACTATGGGATCTCTTCTATTTTTTCCTTGACTACAGTCATTGGAAGTTTGTTTCTAAGGTTGATTTGAAGTGCCATTTCCATATGTTTCCTGGACTTTGTGTTAATCAGTGATATTGAGGTCAGGAGACTGAGATGGCTACTCCAGAACCTTCACTTTCTTCTGCTGTAGCCAATGACAGGTCGACTTGACCTTTTGTTTTAGATTGTTGTCATATTGGAACGTCCAAGTACGTCCCATGCGCATCTTCCGGGCCAATGAATGCAGTATTTTCTGATAACGTGCTGCATTCATCTTTCCTTCAACTTTGACCAAGTTTCCTGCGCCTTTGTAGCTCACACATCCCCAAAACATTAGCAATCCACCTCTGTGCTTTACAGTAGGAATGATGTTCCTTTCATCATAGGCCTTGTTGATATCTCTCTAAATGTATCATTTATGGTTGTGGCCAAAAAGTTCAATTTTGACCTCATCACTCCAAATTACCTTGTTCCAGAAGTTTTGAGGCATGTCTCTGTGTTGTTTTGCATATTGCAGGCAAGATACTTTGTGACATTTGCACAGTAATGATTTTCTTCTGGCGACTCGACCATGCAGCCCATTTTTCTTCAAGTGCCTCCTTATTGTGCATCTTGAAACAGCCACACTGCTAATTTTCAGAGTCCAGTATTTCAGCTGATGTCATTTGTGGGCTTTTCTTTGCATCCCAAACAATTTTCCTGGCAGTTGTGGGTGAAATTTTTGTTGGTCTACCTGACCATAGTTTTGTTTTTACAGAGTCCCTGATTTTCCATTTGTTAATCACAATTTGGACTGGAATTATCAATTCCTTGGATATCTTTTTGTATCCCTTTCCTGTTTTATACAGTTCAACTACCTTTTCCCATAAATCCGTTGACAATTCTTTTTCTTTCCTCATGACTTACACTCCAGAAACTTCAGTGGCTGGAAGAAAGATGCAAGAGTCTGGATCCCAGAAACTCACTCAGCTTTTATGCGCACACACTGATTACAAGCAAACAGGCCACAGGTGAGGATATTACCTTTAGTAGCCATTCAAACCCATTTGTGTCAACTTCTGTGCATGTTATCAGGACAAAATCACCAGGGTATGTGAACTTTTGATCAGGGTCATTTGGATGTTTTGGGTTGTCATTATGATTTAAAAAGAGAAAACAGTAATTTGACAATAAATGGCTTCACCCAACCACTAACCATGAGTGGAGAAAAAGGTTTGGTGTTATCATTCATATTCTCTGAAACCGGCTCCACCATTGTGTGAGAAAGTTCACCGGAGATCATCAGCTGATAAACTCGTGTGACCTCTCTCACAGCAGCTCAGCGCTATACACTGTAGAAGCGATGACGCTCCTGTAGAGCAGTCACATCTCCCGTTGCTAAGCATTTTACCACGGGTCACTGCTGCGGGTCACAGTATCTCTGCTGGGTCAAGTCGACATCTCACAGCATGACCCCGAAGCCCTCTGATGGCGGTAATGTTTTTTTTTTAACTTTGAGCACAGGTACCAGCTGGCGAGAGATTACTTCTCCCATTAGCGGCTCCTGCTATCACTGTTATCTGTGTCAGCAGACATAACCTGTTGATAGGAATAATCTCTCATCAACCGGTGCCTGCTGACCTGCGGTAAGCTTTTTACAGCTGGTCAGCGCTGCGGGTCAAAGAACCTCTCTGCAGTACTCTGACGGTGGTAACGATCAGAACCTGTGCACGGGTGTTTCCCATGCTTTCATACAGCGAGGGGAAACACCTGCATTTGTGTTCAGTATGTGTTTGTTTTTGCCTCCCACTGACTCCAATGTCATTTGGCTATAATCAGCGAATATTCAGCGATTAAATATGCGAATATTGGAAATTCGGTGATTGTGATCCGAACCGAATATTGAAATATTCATTTATCTCTATTCGCTACCTAACACTGTCCCTCACTCCAACTGCGTCCTGTCCCTACACTAAGCAGAGTTGAATGGCGGCGGCATTTATACAGTCCAGGTAACGTTGAGCTCCAGCCAATCACAGCCATGCCAAGTATTGGCATGGCTGTGATTGGCTGGTGCACCACACGACTCGGACTGTATAAATGCCGCTGGCATGGCTGTGATGACTCTGGAAGCACCTACAGCCCAAAAGCTTGTTGATAGGCTGCGCTGCAGCCTTTCAACAAACTTTATTAGGTATCTGAACCTGAATAGTAAACAGGACATCCTGTGAAAAGTCCATGTTAGGAGTTCAGTGCCGGACACTAAGTGTCTGGTACGGAACCCGAACTTTACAGTTCAGGTTCGCTCATCCCTAGCTGTAAACTCTGCAGATGAGTTGTGGCTGGAGAAGTTGTCAAGTCAATCCGGGCAACTGGAAAAGATAGGAAATGTGAATGACTTCATCAGAAAGTATGCCAGCTGTAAGTTACTATATATAACTGTACTGTAATCATTGTATGCTCTCCAAGACTGGAATCTATCACTATATGTTTACCATGTGGCAGTAATATTAGTGTTGGTTTTTGTGTAGAGACTTATTTTCCGTAAGAGAAGGGTCATCTTTTAAGGTTCTTCTATACCCATGATCAGGCTGCGCCACCATAGTTGTATTCAGTGTTACCGGATAGGGACCCACTCAGATTTTTCTCCCCTCCCCCTCAAGATGAACCCCTAGCTAGTCCTGTGCCCCCACCAATTTTCTTGTAATTATATGAGAACTGAAATGTGAAAAAATATATAAAGGTTTAATTACTCTTTAAGGTCTATGGACACCCTTAGAATGTGTGAAAGTCGTGATAACTCCTCATAGTGGACAGACAGATTGTCATATTTGTTGTGCGAGGATTGCATTGGAATCCTCGGACTGACTGTCGGCTCTCCTGACCTTAGCGTGACAGCTGCGTTCCATGGATGAGTCTGTGACCTTACTCAGGTTTACTTATGTAGATACTTAAAAAGTATTGGAGGTTTTACCTTTGTCTAATAAAAGACACAAACTTTTAAACTCATCAAAAGCTGTGAGTCCTTCAAGTAAAGTCTCAGTTGGATCAGAAAACTATATGTCATACTCGTATAACCTGGTGGAACTCCACACTTTGTCCATTGCTTTTTCTATTGCTCATTTTTTTATAAGCTTTTCACTATTCACAGACAGCTAGTATCAGTGTAAAATAAGATATGCAAGCACTTAGAAAAAATAGCACAAGAGGCAGAAAGCCAAACTTACATTTAGTATTCAGTATATCTGTGGATACTATATTCAACGGACGAGAAGTATTATTGTTATTATGTTTTGTGTTATACAAGTCAACGGTCACTACTTTTCTCATAAACAAGTGTAAATCAGTGATTCACTGGATAAGATTAATCTTCTGGAACATCTTTTAGATAAGACAATCCTGTAGGTGTTATTTATTAAAGAAATTGTTTATTGCTACAGACATAGAGCAGACATTTCACACTTCTTTACAGCATCACCCATTATATATTTATTCAAAGCAATGAATGCAATATGGTGCGGTAGTAATGGGTGAGAGACAACATCTGTCACTTGTAAATTCTGGAAGTTTCTGTTTTTACATTGCTGATTTCTTGACAGAAATACTCTCTTACAATATTAGCATTCTATTGTTAACTCCATGAAAGCATTGTAAATTCCATTCTATTGTTAACTCCATGAAAGCATTGTAAATTCCATGTTAGAGAGGCCCATGTACATTGATTTTTTGTCGGCAGGCCCTGTTGTTATCTGTGGGCTTTGTTAAAAGTCTAATGTGTTGAAGAACTGCCAGATGGAGCCATCTGTGTTTTATCAAAGCAAAACAAAAATTATGAGAAAGGCTAGAATTTTTTTATAATCTGTAATGTATTTTTTTCCATGGAATGACTTGCACCAGAGCAGCAAGCCTGCTTTAACCCCTTTCCGATATTGGGGGTTATAGTTTGCCCATGTCGGAATCACTCCCTTTGATTTGGGCTCCGGCACTGAGCCCACATCTTTCCTGGCACATGTTAGCTGTTTTGAACAACTGACATGTGCCTCTAACAGCTGCGGATGGAATTGCAATCCATCTGCGGCTGTTAACCGATTAAATGCCGCTGTCAATCTCTGACAGCGGCATTTAACTCGTGCTTACTTGAAGCGCGCGGGAAATCTCAGATCACGTGATGGCGTCACAGATGGGTTGGCATGACAACAAGAGGTCTCCAGCAGACCTCTATGGCTGTCATAGCTGGATTGCTATGAGAGCGCCCGGTGGTCGGCACTCATAGCACGTGAGCATTTCTGCTACACATAGGCGACCTGATCATCACCTGTGTATAGCAGAGGCGATCAGAAAACTGCAGCTTCTAGTCTCTATTGAAGCATGTAAAAAGTTTTTAAAAAGTTTTTAAAATATTTAAAAAAATAAAAAAATATAAGTTCAAATCACCCCCCTTTCGCCCCATTCAAAATAGCACAAAAAAAATCAAATATACACATATTTGGCATCACCGCATTCAGAATCGTCCAATCTATCAATGTAAAAAAGAATTAACCCGATCGCTAAATGGCGTAACGAGAAAAAAATTCAAAATGTCAGAATTACGATTCTTTTTGGTCGCCGCTACATTGCAGTAAAATGCAATAACGGGCAATCAAAAGATTGTATCTACACCAAAATGTTATCAATAAAAACATCAGCATGGCTCCCAGATCACAAAAAATGGAGACACTACAGATATCGGAAAATGACGTCATTTTTTTTTACCAAAATTTGGATTTTTTTTCACCACTTAAAAAAGAATCTAGACATATTTGGTGTCTACGAACTCGTAATGACCTGGAGAATCATAATGGCAGGTCAGTTTTAGCATTTAGTGAACATTGTAAAAAAAATGAGGAAATGAACTTTTTTTTGCAATTTCACCGCACTTGGAATATTTTTTCCTGTTTTCCAGTGCAAGATACGTTAAAACCAATGGTGTCGTTCAAAAGTACAACTTGTCCCACAAAAAAAGAAGCCCTCACAAGGCCATTTTGACTAAAAAATAAAAAGGTTATGGCTCTGGTAAGAAGGGGAGCAAAAAACGAAAATGCCAAAACTAGAATACCTCCGTTCATGAAGGGGTTAAAAAATGACTTATTAATTGTAAAAAATTTTGTTAAATATCTTGTAAAAAGTCCTGAGCTCCCCAATTTTGGTGCTCATTTCCATTTTGTGCTGTGTCACTCCATTGCAGGGATATTCATATTTGTTGTTTTTGAAGCACAATTGTGAAATCTCTCCTTGCAGACTAACTGGGTATGTCTGGCACAGTATGAGAAGGAAGACTACTAGATCAGCTGTCAAACTGTGATTAGCAGTGTCTGGAATAGAAGGGTGGAAGAGCACATCCCCAGAGAAGATTCTGAAGAAATGACATGTTTATCGGCAAGCAGAGATTTCACATACTGTGCTCCATAAGCAAGAAACATGATTCTCTCCGCAATGGAACGACACAGCATTAAACTGAAAAAAACAGCAAAATGAGGGGAGCTTAGGCGTTTTCTAAAAAAATGCATTTAACTCAATTTTTTGAGCATGTGACAGGTCCTCTTTAAAGGAGAGCTACCTGCAAGCTGGGTTTCATCAAGTTAATTGTCAGCCATCAGTCGAACCAAGTGACCAACTGTGAAACTCTGAGAGTATACTCTCTGTTATAACCTCCTTGTATGCATACTGTGTTCCTCTGTGAGACTTTGTGTCCACTATGACATCAGCCTTCATGAATACCCAACCAGCACAACTAGAAACATTCAGCATGCACATCACACAAACCTTTAACCCCTTAGTGGCAGAAACCAATTTCAGCTTAATGACCCGGCCAATTTTTACAATTCTGACCACTGTAAATTTATGAGGTTATAACTCTGGAACGCTTTAACGAATCCCGCTGGTTCTGAGACTGTTTTTTTCGTGACATATTGTACTTCATGTTAGTGGTAATTTTTTTTTTATATGACTTGCGTTTATTTATGAAAAAACGGAAATATGGAGAAAATTTGGAAAATTTAGCAATTTTCAAACTTTAAATTTTTATGCCCTTAAATCAGAGATATGTCACACAAATTTCTTAATAAATAACATTTCCCACATGTCTACTTTACATCAGCACAATTTTGGAAACAAAATTTTTTTTGTTACGAAGTTATAAGGGTTAAAAGATGACAAGCGATTTCTCATTTTTACAACACCCTTTTTTTTAGGGACCAAATCACATTTGAAGTCACTTTGAGGGGTCTATATGATAAAAAATACCCAAAAGTGACACCATTCTAAAAACTGCACCCCTCAAGGTGCTCAAAACCACATTTAAGAAGTTTATTAATCCTTTACGTGCTTCACAGGAACTGAAGCAATGTGGAAGGAAAAAATTAACATTTAACTTTTTTTTGCAAAAAATTTACTTCAGAACCAATTTTTTTTATTTTCACAAGCGTTAAAAGAGAATATGAACCACAAAATTTGTTGTGCAATTTCTCCTGAATACGCTGATACCCCATATGTGGGGGTAAACCACTTTTTGGGCGCATGGCAGAGGTCGCAAGGAAGGAGTACCGTTTGACTTTTTCAACGCAGAATTGGCTGGACGCCATGTCGCGTTTGGAGAGCACCTGATGTGCATAAACAGTAGAAACCCACAAAAAGTAACCCCATTTTGGAAACTAGACCCCTTAATAACTTATCTAGATGTGTGGTGAGCATTTTGAACCTCCAAGTGCTTCACAGAAGTTCATAACATAGAGGCGTGAAAAAAAAAAAAATGTTCTTCCTCATAAATGATTTTTAGCCCGTTATTTTTTATTTTCCCAAGGGTAACAGGAGAAATTGGACCCCAAAAGTTGTTGTTCAATTTTTCCTGAGTACACTGATACCCCATATGTGGGGGGGGACCACTGTTTGGGCGCATGGGAGAGCTTGGAAGGGAAGGAGCGCCATTTTGTAATGCAGACTTTGATGGAATGTTCTGCGGGCATCATTTTGTGTTTGCAGAGCTCTTGACGTGCCTACACAGTAGAAACCCCCCACAAGTGACACCATTTTGGAAACCAGACCCCCCAAAGAGTTTATTTAGATGTGTGGTGAGCACTTTGAACCCCCAAGTGCTTCACAGAAGTTTATAAACGCAGAGCCGTGAAAAACAATGATTTTTTTAGCCAGCTATTTTTTATTTTCCCAATGGTAACAGGAGAAATTAGAACCCCAAAATTGGTGTGCAATTTGTCCTCAGTACGCTGATACCCCATATGTTACGGTAAACCACTATTTGGGCGCACGGCAGGGCTCGGAAGGGAGGGAGCACCATTTGACTTTTTGAATGCCATGTCGTGTTTGGAGACCCCCTGATGTGCCTAATTAGTGGAAACCCCTCAATTCTAGCTCCAACCCTAACCCCAACACACCCCTAACCCTAATCCCAACCCTAACCCTAATCATAACCTAATCCCAACCCTAATTCCAACCCTAATTGTAACCCTAACCCTAACCATAATTCTAACCCTAATTCTAACCCTAACCCTAACCCTAATGGAAAAATGAAAATAAATATATTTTCTTTATTTTATTATATGTCCCTAACTAAGGAGGTGAAAAAGGGGGGGGTTTATTTAATATTTTTTTTATTTTGATGACTGTGATAGCGTTAATCACAGTGATCAAAATGTTCCTGCACTGAATGAATGAATCTGCCAGCCGGCAGATTCGGCGGGCGCACTGCGCATGCGCCCACCATTTTGTTTGCAGGAAAAAGACGCCGGTAGCTGTGAGAGGCATGGGAGGATGGGGGGGACACTGGGAGGTACAGGGGACAGATTGGGGGACCCGGGGACCCTATTTCTCTCCCCTCTGATGTGCAATCACATCAGAGGAGAGAGAAAGATAACGGAGAATTGCGGCTTTTTTTTTTTTGCTGTCGCCGTTATATCGTTAATGGCGTTCGCAGAAGTGGGGTCGGTAAAAACCGAACAGAATCATGTTTTCTGGGGTTTCGGCTACCCTTGGTAGCCAAGACCCCGGAGAAAATCTGACTCTGGGGGGCGCTATATACTTTTTCCACAGCGCCGTTAATTAACGACGCTGTGGTTTAAGTACCCTTAACTACCGCAGTTAAAAGGCATATCGGCGGTCGTTAAGAGGTTAAGGAAGAATCGTGAGCACCACATTTCTAGTCTGAATTTGAATTCACATACTGTAGTGATTTAACTCTTTGGCAGACATTAGACAGTGTTTACACAGGCAACGTTTTATTCCGCCAAGGCAAGGTTTATTAGCTCCATAATCCTTGGAGAGACTTAAACTCAAAACAGCCATGTTCTGGCACAAAGGTTAACACAGTGGGAAAGTACAGGACATACTGCAGGTCAATACTCTGGCAGGTACACATCCAATATTTCGGCAGGTAAACATCCTATATTCCGGCAGGTATATACCTTATATTCTGACAGGTATACATCCAATATTCCAGCAGGTATACATCCAATATTCCAGCTGGTATGTATCCAATAATCTGGCAGGCATACATCCAATATTCCGGCAGGTTTACATCCAATAATCAGGCAGGTAGACATCCAATAATCTGGCAGTAATACACCCAATATTCCAGCAGATATACATCCAATATTTCGACAGGTATACATGCAATATTCTAGCAGGTATACATCCAATATTTCGACAGGTATACATCCACCCAAACACAGGTCAGTATGATGTCTCTCCAGCTCCCACACTACTTTTCCTCTCTAGGATCAAAGATGGCTCAGCTCAACAGCTGACTCACCAGTCACTTCATTCAGAGAGACCCTCATTTGTCTTTACCACCTACAACTCACATCTTGACTGGTCTCTCACAAGCGTCAGCACACTCGCCTCTGCTTCAGTGTCCAGCAGACTCACTACCTCACCAGCAGCAAGACACGCGGAACCCATGACTTGGTTCTTAGCAACACACTGTAGGTGCACTCCTAATTAAGACCCCCAGTGCTAGGATTTAACGCTCACCCACCTGGACTTGCTGCAATACCAAGATGTAAATCCGATAAACTGCAGGTAGACTAAATTAAAAAAAGCAATAAATAAAAACTTGTTGATATATTACTTCAGCTTGTGGGTTAAACTATGACTAATATGTAAAGCCAAAATAGCAATAGTTATTTAATATTATTAATACAACATTTATGGCAGTAACTTCTGAGCATATTAGTAAAAACACAAAGTTTGCTTGTTATGTGCGTGCAGAGGTAAATAATTGAATTCTGAGAGATTTCTCTGTGTTTAGCCAACATCATCCTGGGGTAGATGGAACATTATAGCTCCAATGAACTGTGCATGAGTCGTCTCCTGGAATTATTTCAAATTGGCTATATACCCACCATTGAATGGACTAAATCCAGCACTTCTGTTCCACATCTTCTCTGTGTCCAAGTTTTAAGACTATGTTCAGCTTACTAGATATAAATCATTTGAGGGTTGTAAGCATCAGAGTCAACTGTGTAAATCATATAAAACCACAATTATATTGAAATGTGCTTTCTTTCTGCTAATTGGAGAAGTGAGCCAGAGCTACACATGGATCAACAGGCACACATGAAGATTTTAATATCTATTATTAATGCTAACTATCATGTCTACTGTGGTTGCAGCAAATGTACTTAGGGTCACTGACCCAAATAAAAAAGTATGCTAAACCGTGAAAATTTTCTAAGTGATTATCCAATTTGGTATAATTTATGAAGGGCTTTAAATGCTTGGATATTTGATTGTCTACGTTTTACTTAGGAATGTGAAGGAAGACAAGAGATTTTAATTTAATAACCAAATGGTTAACTGGCTCCATAAGTATTATGCCTTGAAGCATTAACCATTGAATTTTCTTGGGAGTTTGTGTTTTAAGTGGAAATGAGTGGAACAATTCGAAAAGGATCAACATTGAGTTACATTTCTTAAAATACACAGGTCCCTGCAAAATCAAACATGCAGGCTAATTGTCTTGCGTTGCCAGTCAGGGGGGCTATCCCAGCTAGTATAAAAGATGGGGGTGGCTAAATAGCGCCATTTTATACTTGTACCAAGTGTATGGATAGTAGGTCAGAGTGCACAGCTCCATCCACCTAAGGATTAAAATACCTAATCTGATTGTGGTTCAGTCTCAGTGGGAGCAAATATGAAATTGATAATCAGGAAATGCTGTAGCTGTGACTGAATTGATTAATCTAAGGTAAACCTAATGTAGACTTATTTTTAACCTGTACTGAAAGCTCCGCTGTGGGGAGGAAATGAGCTTTGTTCCTCCCAGCAATCTCTGGGTTTCAGTTATAGAGGCCCTCTCAGTGCATTTTCAGTCACCACTGTGGATACAGTGAGTGGTAGCTGTAATCGCTCCCCAGCACTGACTAACAGCTCACTCTGCACTGATGCACAGCTGAGCCGGCTGACAGTCAGTGCCAAAGTGTGGTTATAGCTGCTGCCCACTATTCACTGACTGGTGACTGAAGACGCGCCGACAGCGCTTCTATGATTCAATATCTATGAAAGTTCATTTCCTCTTGAAATCTGTACATTCAGTGAGGCAGCCACATGGCTTTAGAATGCTATTAACCTACAAATTAACCCGATATCCGCAGGTTAACAGAATTTTTAAACATGACAGGTTCCTTTAATTCCCTCAGTTCTGTCTCTTTCTCTGTCTCTCCCACTTTTTTCTTGGCAGTTACTGGCTTTTCAGTGATCAATATTTTGGAAAAAATTCAGCAAACAGGGCAAATCCGAATTTCAAAATATCCTCTCATCGCTACTCCTAAAACTGTGGTCTAGTTCCTAAAATGTTCTTTCTAGATATCAATCTTTACTACCTAACCACTTTTGTAAATAGATTTATTAGAAGATTCACTATCGATCTAAATGTGTTTTTTTACTGCACTTCATGTGACGTTTCATTTTCGAGGAGTTTAAAACAGGATGTAACAGGAGGCTGGGGATGCACTCACTTTCCTCCTGTGTCTATCTCCTTTCCTGGAACAAAACATTATCAGGGAGCAGCGCTGAAGTTACTTACTACAGTTTCTTGCATCGCCACCCCCTAAAGATGCAGCCCCACAGATTCTAACACCGCCTTCAATAGAATCATCATCAGGGGCTGCGGTGGAATCACTCACTGCTTCTATATCTGCCCCCTGATGAAGATTATTTTGAAGGAGGTGATAGAAGCTGTGGGGCGGCGCTTATGTCACTCACTGCTTTTAATCCTCCCCCCCCAACGATGTCTTCTTTCTCAGTTAGAAGATGTGGCGGGGGTAGAAGCAGAGTGCAGGAGTTGCATTCACCTCTCCCATAGCTTCTATCAGCATGGATCAAGAAGTCTTCAGAGGGCGTTGATGCAAGTAACTGTAGTAAGTAACTGGAGCATCCCCCTTGAGAATTTTCTGTTCCAGGAGAGGCGATAAATGTTACAGGGAAGTGAGTGCAGCCCCAGCCTCCTGTCAGGTTCTGTTTGAGACTCCTCTTAAATGAAACGTCACAGGAAGTAAAGGTAAACAACACATATTTGGATTAGCTAGATAGTGAAAAGTGTAGAGTATGGTATAATAAAGCTAACTAGCTTGGCCCGTGCAAAATGTTCGCACATTGGTCGTTGGGGCGCAGGCAACTTCAGAAAAAGTAAGCTGTTCATATGTAAATATATTTCATGAGATGATGAACACAGACAGGTGTTTATATACAGTCACGGCCAAAAGTTTTGAGAATGACACAAATATTATATTTTCACATGATCTGCTGCCCTCTGGTTTTTATGTGTGTTTGACAGATGTTTTTATCACAGACAGAAATATAATAATTGCAAACATATGAGTAACAAAAGCTTATATTGACAGTTAGAATGAGTTAATGCAGCAAGTCAATATTTGAAGTGTTGACTGTTATGTTTCGGTAGCTGAGGAGGACAGGAACAACAGCAGGGCAGCCGAACACCTGAGATGTTGGTAACTGATGGGTTGCAGATTCCTAAACTAACGACACAACTAGAGGTAGCCGTGGAGCGTTCCTACGTTGTTCCTAGACGCCTCGTTACAGCCTAAGAGATAACTACACTTAAAGGCAGAAAGATGAAAGCTATCTGCCCCGGAGCAGATCCCCAAAGAAAATAGGAAGCCCCCAAACATATAATGGCGGTTAGACAAGATGAAAATACAAACATAGGCAGAAAATAGACTGAGCAAACGCTGGGGCCACAAGCTGACTAAATAGGATAGGACAGGAGAAATTACTTTCTGCAACCCAGAAAACCCTACAAAAATCCAACAATTCTGATTACAAAAATACTGAGATCACACGATCTCGCCACCCACTAAATCAGGTCTCAGTGTGAACAAAAACCAAGCTGCAGCCGCTGAAAAAACAGGAAAAAGCAAATGAGCAAATATCAGTGGCTGCAGATAAACTGTGAGGAGCTCAGGCCCCAGGAGGGGACCTGGCTGACCTCCACAAAAGTGCAGAAAACAATGCAAAAAGCAAGCACAAAAAGAAAAGCAAAAAATATCTTATCTGAAAGCAGGAGATGCAGGCAAGACTCCAGCAAACTTCCAAATGAACCAGGAACCACAATTGAGACAAGAACAATTGATCACCGGAAACCATCATGGGAGGGAACCTCCCTTATATCAGAACAGTCAGTGAACCCAGATTGCCACTCCTCGCTGAAAGGTTCAGTACTGTCTGTAACACCAGAGGGAGCCTCTGGTCAGAAACCATCTCTAACACATTCACAACAGTACCCCCCCTTGAGGAGGGGTCACCGAACCCTCACTTGTGCAACCAGGCCGATCAGGATGAGCTCAGTGATAGGCACGGATCAGTCTCCTAGCATGGATGTCCGAAGCAAACACCCAAGAATTGTCCTCCTGACCATATTCTCTCCACTTAACCAAATACTGGGTCTGGTTTGTTCTCTCGGTTTGTCCATTGGTCTGAGGATAAAACACAGAGGAGAAAGATAATTGAACACCAAGTTTAGAATAAAATGTCCTCAAAAATCTGGAAACAAACTGGACTCCTCTGTCAGACACAATGTTCTCCGGAATGCCATGTAACCGAACCACGTGCTGAAGGAACAAAGGCACCAATTCGGAGGAGGAAGGCAACTTAGGTAATGGCACAAGATGTATCATCTTGAAAAACCTATCACAGATTACCCAGATAACGGTCAATCTCTGAGAAACAGGGAGTTCGGAAAAAAAATCCATAGAGATATGGGTCCATGGCCTCTTGGGCACAGGTAATGGCATTAACAAGCCACTAGAGCGAGAGCAAGGCTTGGAGCGAGAGCAAGTCCCAAAGGACTGCACAAATTCCCTGACGTCACGAGACAAAGTAGGCCACCAAAATGACCGACTCACCAAGTCTCTGGTACCAAAAGTCCCAGGATGACCAGCCAACGCGGAACAATGAATCTCAGACATCACACTCTTCTTCCACTGGTCTGAGACAAACAATTTCCCAATAAGGCAGCGCTCAGGTTTATCCTCCTGACACCCTTCCAAGGCCCGTCTCAAATTGGGCGAGATGGCGGAAAGAACTACACCCTCTTTCAAAATAACAGTAGGATCAGATAACTCAGGAGAGTCCGTAAAGAAACTCCTCGAGAGGGCATCTGCCTTAACATTCTTAGTGCCAGGAAGAAAAGAAACCACAAAATTAAAACGTGTGAAAAACAAGGCCCACCTGGCCTGTCTAGGATTGAGTCACTTGGCTGATTCGAGATAAACCAGATTCTTATGGTCCGTGAGGACCACCACCTGATGTTTGGCTCCTTCCAGCCAATGTCTCCACTCTTCAAAGGCCCACTTCATGGCCAATAACTCCCGATTACCCACGTCATAATTACGTTCAGTTGGAGAAAATTTTCGAGAGAAAAAGGCACAAGGATTACTTTTAGAGGTCTCTGGATCTCTTTGGGACAAAACGGCACCTGCCCCAATTTCAGAGGCATCAACCTCCACCTGAAACGGTAGAGAAACATCAGGCTGCCGTAGAACAGGATCAGAAGTGAATCTCTGCTTAAGTTCCTGAAACGCAGAGACTGACTCAGGAGGCCAATTCACCACATCAGAACCCTTTTTGGTCAAATCAGACAATGGTTTAACAATACCGGAGAAATTACCAATAAATTTACGATAAAAATTGGCAAAACCCAAAAATCTCTGAAGAGCCTTTAATGAAGTAGGTTGGACCCAATCACAGATGGCTTGAACCTTGACCGGGTCCATTTCAATAACAGACGGAGACTAAATGAATCCCAGAAATGAGACCTTCTGTACGCCAAAAAAACACTTTGATCCCTTCACATACAGTGCATTCTCTCTCAAAATCTGGAACACAGTCCGAACATGTTTCACATGAGAGTCCCAGTCATTGGAAAAAATCATGATATCATCCAAATAAACAATCAGAAATTTATCCACAAAATCCCTGAAAATATCATTCATGAAGGATTGGAAGACGGAAGGAGCATTAGTGAGCCCAAAGGGCATCACTAGGTACTCAAAATACCCCTATGGGGTATTAAACGCCATCTTCCATTCATCCCTGTGCTTAATGCAAATAAGGTTATACGCCCCCCTGAGGTCAAGCTTGGTAAACCAACTCGCACTTTTCACCCTGGAAAACAGGTCAGAAATCAAGGGTAACGGATATTGATACTTCACAGTGATCTTATTCAAGAGACGATAATCAATACACGGCCTCAATGAACCATCCTTTTTGGCCACAAAGAAAAAAACCGGCACCCAAGGGTGAAGAGGATGGTCTGATATGACCCTTCTCCAATGACTCCTTGATATAAGATCGCATAGCATCGTGTTCAGGTACAGACAAGTTAAAAAGGCGACCTTTAGGAAATTTACCACCAGGCACTAATTCAATAGCGCAATCGTAGCTCCTGTGAGGGGGCAAAGATGCAGATTTACTTTCACTAAATACATCCAAAAAATCAGTCAAAAAGTCAGGAACATCCTGAGACTTGGGAGAGGCAGAAAAAACAGGAGTGTCGGCATTAACACATTGGCAGCCCCAACTGGTCACAGACACAGATTTCCATATCCAAAACAGGATTATGAGACTGTAACCAAGGGAAACCTAGTACAATAATGTCATGCATATTATACAGCACCAGAAATTTGCAACTCTCCTGATGATCTGGTTCAACCCTCATTATCACCTGAGTAGAAAATTGGGGTTTATTCTCCGCCAAAGGGGTGGAATCAATGCCCAGTAGGGGAATAGACTTCCGCAGGGGTATCATGGGAAACCCACAACGTTTGGCAAAGTCAAAATCCATCAGGTTAATAGCTGCTCCTGAATCAACAAAAGCCTGAGCAGAAAATGTGGACAGGGAGCAAATCAGGGTAACAGTCAACAGAAATTTAGTCTGAACACTACCCAAGACAACTGAGCGTGCAAAACGTCTTCCCCGCTTAGGGCAGACTGAAATAGCATGAGAGGCATCACCACAGTAGAAACATAACCCATTTTTCGAAACTCATGACGCTGAGCCCCAGAAGTCACTCTATCACACTGCATGGGCTCAGAAGCTGGCACACAAGGCCACACTATCTCACGCATACCTCTGCGCTCACACAAACGTCTGTCAATTTGAATAGCCAATGACATAGAATCATTGAGACCAGAGGGAGCAGGGAATCCCACCATAACATCCTTTACACTCTCTGACAGCCCCTTCCGAAAAAGGGTTGCCAAAGCATCATCATTCCATTTGGTCAGGACTGCCCACTTTTGGAATTTCTGACAGTACAACTCAGCATCTTCAAGACCCTGATTTAATGCCAACAAGGTTTTTTCAGCTTGATCAGTGATATTAGGTTCATCGTACAATAACCCCAGAGCCAGAAAAAATGCTTCAATATCATTCAAAACAGGATCCCCAGGTGTCAGGGAAAAGGACCAATCCTGAGGATCGCCGCGCAGGAGAGAGATGACAATTTGAACCTGCTGTGCTGCGTTACCTGAGGACTTAGGCTTTAAGGCAAAAAACAACTTACAGTTATTTTTGAAATTCAGAAATTTAGCCCGATCCCCCAAAAACAAATCTGGCATGGGAATCCTAGGTTCCACAACCGGCAACCCAGCAAGATAGGTAGCAATACTCCGAACCTCAGTGGCAAGCTGATCCACACGGCCAGACAACTGTGCAAACTCTATTGAGAGAAAAAAAAATCCTCCTCAGCACCCAGAGAAAAAGAGGGAAAAAATGTAACAGACAGAAAAAAAAAATCTCTGACAACTCTGACAACTTTTTTCTTTCCACACTATATTTCCCTTCTGTGAGTACCATATAATTTTCAGTTATGGCCGGTGATACTGTTATGTTTCGGTAGCTGAGGAGGACAGGAACAACAGCAGGGCAGCCGAACACCTGAGATGTTGGTAACTGATGGGTTGCAGATTCCTAAACTAACGACACAACTAGAGGTAGCTGTGGAGCGTTCCTACGTTGATCCTAGACGCCTCGTCACAGCCTGAGAGATAACTACACCTAAAGGCAGAAAGATGAAAGCTATCTTCCCCGGAGCAGATCCCCAAAGAAAATAGGAAGCCCCCAAACATATAATGGCAGTTAGACAAGATGAAAATACAAACATAGGCAGAAAATAGACTGAGCAAACGCTGGGGCCACAAGCTGACTAAATAGGATAGGACAGGAGAGATTACTTTCTGCAACCCAGAAAACCCTACAAAAATCCAACAATTCTGATTACAAAAATACTGAGATCACACGATCTCGACACCAACTAAATCAGGTCTCAGTGTGAACAAAAACCAAGCTGCAGCCGCTGAAAAAACAGGAAAGAGCAAATGAGCAAATAACAGTGGCTGCAGATAAACTGTGAGGAGCTCAGGCCCCAGGAGGGGACCTGACTGACCTCCACAAAAGTGCAGAAAACAATGCAAAAAGCAAGCACAAAAAGAAAAGCAAAAAATATCGTATCTGAAAGCAGGAGATGCAGTCAAGACTCCAGCAAACTTCCAAATGAACCAGGAACCACAATTGAGACAAGAACAATTGATCACCGGCTACCATCATGGGAGGGAACCTCCCTTATATCAGACCAGTCAGTGAACCCGGATTGCCACTCCTCGCTGAAAGGTTCAGTACTGTCTGTGACCACCAAAGGGAGCCTCTGCTCAGAAACCATCTCTAACACATTCACAACAGTTGACTCTTCTTCTTCAGGACCTCTGCAATTCTCCCTGGCATGCTCTCAATCAACTTCTGGTCCAAATCCTGACTGATAGCAGTCCATTCTTGCACAATCAATGCTTTCATTTTGTCAGAATTTTTAGGTTTTTGTTTGTCCACCCGTCTCTTGATGATTGACCACAAGTTCTCAATGGGATTAAGATCTGGGGAGTTTCCAGGCCATGGACCCAAAATCTCTATGTTTTGTTCCCTGAGCCATTTAGTTATCACCTTTGCTTTATGGCAAGGTGCTCCATCATTCTGGAAAAGGCATTGTTGATCGCCAAACTACTCGTGGAGGGTTGGGAGAAGTTGCTCTTGGAGGACATTCTGGTACCATTCTTTATTCATGGCTGTGTTTTTAGGCAAGACTGTGAGAGAGCCGATTCCCTTGGCTGAGAAGCAACCCCACACATGAATGGTTTCAGGATGCTTAACAGTTGGCATGAGACAAGACTGGTGGTAGCGCTCACCTTGTCTTCTCCGAATGAGGCGGTTTCCTGATGTCCCAAACAATCGAAAAGGGGATTCATCAGAGAAAATAACTTTACCCCAGTCCTCAGCAGTCCACTGCCTGTACCTTTTGCAGAATATCAGTCTGTCCATGATGTTTTTTCTGGAGAGAAGTGGCTTCTTTGCTGCCCTCCTTGAGACCAGGCCTTGCTCCAAGAGTCTCCGCCTCACAGTGCGTGCAGATGCACTCACACCTGCCTGCTGCCATTCCTGAGCAAGCTCTGCACTGCTGGAAGCCCGATCCCGCAGCTGAAACACTTTTAAGAGACGGTCCTGGCGCTTGCTGGTCTTTCTTGGGCGCCCTGAAGCCTTTTTGGCAACAATGGAACCTCTCTCCTTGAAGTTCTTGATGATGCGATAGATTGTTGACTGAGGTGCAATCTTTCTAGCTGCGATACTCTTCCCTGTTAGGCCATTTTTGTGCATTGCAATGATGACTGCACATGTTTCTTTAGAGATAACCATGGTTAACAGAAGAGAAACAATGATGCCAAGCACCAGCCTCCTTTTAAAGTGTCCAGTGGTGTCATTCTTACTTAATCATGACAGATTGATCTCTAGCCATGTCCTCATCAACACCCACACCTGTGTTAATGGAGCAATCACTGAAAAGAGGTTAGCTGGTCCTTTTAAGGCAGGGCTGCAATGATGTTGAAATGTGTTTTGGGGGATAAAGTTCATTTTCTAGCCAAATATTGACTTTGCAATTAATTGCTGTTAAGCTGATCACTCTTTATAACATTCTGGAGTATATGCAAATTGCCATTAGAAAAAGTGAAGCAGTAGACTTTGTAAAAATTAATATTTGTGTCATTCTCAAAACTTTTGTCCATGACTGTACTTACCGAAATGTAAGGATAAGGCGCTCCTCAGCAGAAATACATTTACGCATCCTGGTGTCCTGAAAGGTGATCCCAGGGCGCACTGTCTCCAACAAAATATCAAAGGTGGCAAGGCTCATGCGATAATATTGGTAATACTTGTCTGGATGGGTCCGCAGTGATGCATAGAGACGGTGGAAATGGCCTTTAGTGAGGCATTGCCTCAAAAGCGGATGGACCCACAGTCGTCTCCTCCTCCTTGGATCCACAATCACAGGGTATATCTGGCCAAAGCGGCGTGACAAAACCCAGTTGCAGAGCACCCGCTCAGTTGGGGTGAAACTAAGTCTGACATTTTTCACACAAACCACAAATACACCAGCAGAAGCACGGAACCAAAATGGCCAGATTGGAGGCTGCCACCTGTTGTAAAGATAATAAATAGGGTTGCTGGTGATGATTTCAATTATTTTCAGGCCTCAAAACCGTTAAATGTCGATTTTGCAAAGTTGCGAGAAAAAAACGGTATGCGGATGCCATATAGATGTCATACGGATGCTTACATGCGCAAAAAACGCTGCTTCGCATTACAATCGGTTGACATATGAATCACTGTTCAGGGAACATTTCTGCATATTACAACCGTGAAATACGGACTGACTCTGGCCTACTACTATTTTACACAGTGCTGGGAATATAATGTTGCATGCATACTATTCCTTTCATCAAATCTGTCAGAATTGGTGACAAAGGATCCAAATAGATGTGAACAGAGGCTTATTCTTGATTCTCCCTTGCACCAGCTAAAATTATAACTAAGAGAAAATGGATTTCACATTTTGAAGTTTCCCTCAGTCTATATGTATTAAAATGTAAAAAGCTTCAAATGTTAGGATGGTCTCATTCTATAAATTTTTTACCTTGCTAAAATCTCAGAGAACACAAATTCCACAAAAGTATAATATTGGGTGTGGAAGACTGCGGGCATCTGTAGCCACATCTGTTCTGTTTAGTAAATAACTTACTCTGTAATAATGTTTAATTTACCATCATCATATTCCATAATGTTCCTTCCTATATTGTTCACATATAGCACATACAGGAAAGATGTGTATCTTGGTACCGTGTTAGCCAGTAGATCGAAAAATATTTAGAATTGATAGTCCTCAGTGGTTGATACCTTTTAATGGCTAACTGAAAAGATGATAACAAATTGCAAGCTTTCGAGACTACTCAGGTCCCTTCATCAGGCTAGACTAATACAAAATCTGAAGAATCACATATTTATACACAACAATATTTATGTTCATCTCTATCTCCCATAATGACAGTTCTGCTTCACATCACTTGTCTTATCTTATTGCATTTTTTCTGTGCTGTGTGGTGTATAAATATGTGATTCTTCAGATTTGTATTAGTCTACCTGATGAAGAGACCTGAGTAGTCTCGAAAGCTTGCAATTTGTTACCATCTTTTCAGTTAGCCATTAAAAGGTATCAACCACTGAGGACTCTCAACTCTAAATATTTTTCACATATAGCACAGTAACCTTATAACAGTAAATGGGATAACGTGTAAAATGTGGAGCCTTAAGAGGTACAGTTTTTGGAGTGTTGGAAATGTGCTTTTTGTAACAACATTCTCTGCCCTCAAAATAAACAGCATATGCTCCAACAACTTCATGTACTCATTTTACTGTTCAGTCTCTTTATCTTGTGAGGTCTACAAATTATGGCATAAAAAAGTCATTGAAACAGCTACATAATTAGAAACATAAACATGAATCATGGAAACCCACGAAAATACATTTGAATTCTACTGTGGGAACAAAAATGCCATTGAAAAACCACTCTGATTGTTGGAGAGAAGACAGAACCAGTGTCTTCTTCTGGATGCGGATTGCTGCTAACGTATTATAGACTAATCTGAGCACTATAATTTGCCTATTTAAAGGTTAACATTGAAAATTACTAACACCTTCAGGGAATTACTTAAATGCATGTACTGTATCTTACATTAGGATTTCATTGACTATTTTGGACATCTTAGCCTCTAATATCACTGAGTGTTTAACTCCTATCTCTCCTTTAATAAACATTTTTCGAAGCTCATTTGTGACCAAATTAAAGAGTAACCAAATAGCTAAAATCATTTTAATGTCAAAAGCACATTCTTTTATAGCATGTCTGGTCTAAAATGAAAAGTTTGCAGTCTCTCTGTGTGACTTCAGACTTGTGAATCCTCCCAGCCTACACACTGTGCACTACGAGGATTTGTAGTTGTCTGCGCCGGGATCGGCGGTCAAGTATGCGACATACATACACCTGGACAGAACCAGTCTAGTGGGCCCAGCCTCGCTCAATACAAGTGTAATGAGATAGGCCGGGCCCACTAGATGGGTTTTGCCAGGGAGTTTGCATATCGCTTTTCTTTTTAGACCAGACAACCGCTTTAAGTGAAAGAAAATGCCTCCAAAAAGTGTCCATATCTTTTAGATACCAAATAATCATCTATATGGTGGTATTTAAAAAAGCAAGCTTCCTTTCCCAACATTTCTTAAAATCACCAATTACAACATCAATTAAATATAGCTAAAATTTTTTCCTGTACATTAAGGCATTATGGTTAGTGATGAGCGAACGTGCTCGCCACTACTCGTTACTTGCCCAAGTATCACGGTACTCGGTGTACTTAGAGAGCACCGAGCATTTCCGGAATTACTCGGCGGGAAGTCGGGTCTCCACTCAGCATTTTTGGTGGTCTTTAGAGACCCCATTACCATGCAGGGATTGTCTGCCAGGCACTGACACGTCGCAGCCATCTTTGTTGTGGTCTTGCAGTGATTGGCTGGCCGCACAGCATCATCAGGGGTATAAGAGACTGGATGCCACCCTGCTCGGCGCATTCAGCTCAGGATTTAGATAGTGTAGGGAGAGCTGCTGCTGAGATAGGGTCAGATTTGGGGATTTATTAGTCAGTGTGGGGTCTACCATCCTAAAGTACTCAAATCCAGCTAAATCAACAGTCCTTCTATGGACTAATTCCAGAGTATATAGGTTGCAGTGTTAGGGAGGCAGGGGATTGTACGTCACTCTATACATATCAGTGCAAGATCTACAGGCACTGTATGTGTGTATATAGATATCAGTGCATACATCAAGAGGGTCCATTACCTTTCTGTCTGCTGCTGCTGCTACCTTTAGGATATATTGACCGTATAAAACCTAGCCCCAGGTCTAATTGGCTAGGAAAAAATTTTGGCCAAGTTAATAGAGCTTATTTTATTGCAAAGCAATCCAGAGCCTTTTTTTTCTCCATTTACTTTTTGACACTGCACAATACAGCCAGATCCTTTTCCTAGCACAGCGTGAAAATCCATCAATTTTAAAGGGGTCACAAAAATCACTTTTGAGTACTCAGAGAAATCTTTCATTTTTATGTGGTACGGTTAGAGTAGAATTCTTTTTGAGTGTCTTGCACAATTTCTTCACACCGTTTTGCTGAATCCAAAAAAAATACATACAGGCCACATATTTTACAGTGTGGTATATCTGTGACACGCCTCATCCATCCGTGTTGTAAAAATTTGGGCATTTTAGGCCTAAATTCCATTTTTTTTTTGCTGTCTGTCACTCTAGTTATATACAGCACTATTTTGCATTTTTTCAAAAAAACAGGCCACATATTTGTCAGTGTGGTATCTCCGTGCCAGGCCTCATATATATGCGTTGTCCAAGTTTGGCCATTTTAGGCCGGTATTCCATTGTTTTCCTGTCTGTCACTCTATTTATATACAGCACTATTTAGCATAAAAAAGAAAAAAATGCAGGCCACATATTTGTCAGTGTGGTATCTCCGTGCCAGGCCTCATATATCTGGGTTGTCCAAGTTTGGCCATTTTAGGCCGGTATTCCATTGTTTTCCTGTGTGTCAGTAATGTCATATACAGCACTATTTATCATAAAAACCAAAAAAATACAGGCCACATTTTTGGCAGTGAGGTATCTCCGTGCCAGCTCATATATCTGCGTGCTCAAAGTTTTGGCATTTTAGACCGGTATTCCATTTTTTTTGCTGTCTGTCTCTCAAGTTATATACAGCACTATTTTGCATTTTTTCAAAAAAACAGGCCACATATTTTTAGTGTGGTATCTCCGTGCCAGCTCATATATCTGCGTGCTCCGTTTACCCATTTTAGACCGGTATTCCATTTTTTTCCTGTGTGTCACTGTTAGAGTTGAGCGATACTTTCCGATATCCAAAAGTATCGGAATCGGAATGGTATCGCCGATACCCAAAAAATTGGCGATACCCGATACCGATACCGGAAATCCAATGTAAGTCTATGGGAACAAAATATCGGAATTAAAAAAACCCCATTCTTGCCTTGTTGGTTAATTGTACATGAAGGAAAACAACAAAGAGTAATGTAGAATGTATTGGGGAAGGTTGAGGAGACATTAAAGGCATAGATGTTTAACCCAATCAAATGGAATAGCATAAATATTTTTTTTTTTAAAGATGTTCGGATTGACGAAGAAATTGACAATGTTGTTAACGTTTTTTCTATTTTAGCAAATATGTATATTTCACAACTTCCATGCTCTTCACCTTTTTAACTTTTGACACACTTTCTCCTTCATAATCTTCAGCAGCATCATCTTTTTCATCAAATTATTCTTCATCTTCACCTTCTTTATCTTCTTCTTAAACTTCTTGCTATTCATATTTTTGTTAACATTACTCATATTCTTCTTATTAAACTATTATTCTTATTCATATTGTACTTCATCTTCTTCATCATATTCTTATTTGTGACAGAGAATCCTGTACTTGTAATCTGTCAAAGTATGAATTTTTCATCCTTCCGTTCTTGCTGTCACAAAAGATTTAAATTACAACAGTATTTGTCCATGTTCAGTTTAGCCTGCAGCAGCAGGCATTTTCCAGGGGCACCACGAGGAGGAACGGACTCACCCCCATACACTGCTTAGTCTTCTTCTGCTTATAATTTAGAGCATGTATTTTGCTCTTCATTTTGGTCTTATACTTCATGTTCTTCTGCTTTTTGATCTTCTGCTTATTGTTCTTAAGTCTCTTGTTCTGTATCTTGTAGTTTGTCTTAACCTTCTTAGTCCTGTTTGGTAATCTTTTATTTCTTCTTTGTGATGGTGTTTAGGCTGGTTGGCTTGATGCTCGCCGTCCTTGTGGTCGTCATCTTCTTCGGGGTGGTCATCAGGGTCGTCGTCTTCATTGTTGGAGATCCAGAGTGATTACCCAAAAAAGCATTGAAAAAAATCTTCAATTTGTAAATGTAGCAGAAGGTACAAGAGTCAATGCAAGTAACGAGGACCAGCTGACTGTGCTGGAACCCGGAGGGGCAGCAGAAAGGAAAAGAGCCAATGGCACAACCGAGGACCAGCTGACGTTACTGGGACACGGTTACTAAGCAGGAGGTACCTGTGCTCCAAAGCACTACCAAGGACCAGCAGACGTTGCTGGAACTCGGATACCGAGATGGAGGCACCTAGGCCAAAGGCACTGCGGAGAACCAGCTGACGGTACTGGAACCCGGACGGGTAGCAGAAGGTACAAGAGCCAATGCAAGTAACGAGGACCAGCTGACTGTGCTGGAACCCGGAGGGGCAGCAGAAGGAAAAGAGCCAATGGCACAACCGAGGACCAGCTGACGTTACTGGGACACGGTTACTAAGCAGGAGGTACCTGTGCTCACAAAGCACTACCAAGGACCAGCAGACGTTGCTGGAACTCGGATACCGAGATGGAGGCACCTAGGCCAAAGGCACTGCGGAGAACCAGCTGACGGTACTGGAACCCGGATGGATAGCAGAAGGTACAAGAGCCAATGCAAGTAACGAGGACCAGCTGACTGTGCTGGAACCCGGAGGGGCAGCAGAAGGAAAAGAGCCAATGGCACAACCGAGGACCAGCTGACGTTACTGGGACACGGTTACTAAGCAGGAGGTACCTGTGCTCCAAAGCACTACCAAGGACCAGCAGACGTTGCTGGAACTCGGATACCGAGATGGAGGCACCTAGGCCAAAGGCACTGCGGAGAACCAGCTGACGGTACTGGAACCCGGACGGGTAGCAGAAGGTACCCATGGAAATTTAAGTTGACAGGCCGCGAGTTACCGAATCCCACAGTACTACAGTGGGTGATTGTCCTATTGTCACAACGGAAACAGCCTTTATTTGCATATCCCGCAGCACACATAGGAAGCACCTAAACTCCAAGCACCATAGAGTCGGCTAACCCGACCGCAACACGACAGGACAACTTATTGGAGGCTAAGTGACGTTTACACTGACAGGAAACAGATGGCGTGCTGTAACCAGTCTGGGCAGGAGTGAGTACCCGTGCCAATGACACTTCCGATCAACAACTGGCGGTGTTGAAGCCAGGGATGAGAAGACAACAGGGTGGAGGCAGCAGGACTTTTTGCCGTTCACACAGCAGGGAACAGCTGACATTACTGAACCCCAGTAACACAGGAGCAAGTGTTGACTGTGCTAACAGCACTTCCGAGCAACAACTGGCGGTGTTGTAGCCCAGGGATGAGAAGAGAACATGGTGGAGGCAGCAGGACTTTTTGCCGTACACACAGCAGGGGAACAGCTGACATTACTGAACCCCAGTAACACAGGAGCAAGTGTTGACTGTGCTAACAGCACTTCCGAGCAACAACTGGCGGTGTTGTAGCCCAGGAATGAGAAGAGAACATGGTGGAGGCAGCAGGACTTTTTGCCGTTCATACAGCAGGGGAACAGCTGACATTACTGAACCCCAGTAACACAGGAGCAAGTGTTGACTGTGCTAACAGCACTTCCGAGCCACAACTGGCGGTGTTGTAGCCCAGGAATGAGAAGAGAACATGGTGGAGGCAGCAGGACTTTTTGCCGTTCACACAGCAGGGGAACAGCTGACATTACTGAACCCCAGTAACACAGGAGCAAGTGTTGACTGTGCTAACAGCACTTCCGAGCAACAAGCAACATCTGGCGGTGTTGTAGCCCGGGGATGAGAAGAGAACATGGTGGAGGCAGCAGGACTTTTTGCCGTACACACAGCAGGGGAACAGCTGACAATTACTGAACCCCAGTAACACAGGAGCAAGTGTTGACTGTGCTAACAGCACTTCTGAGCAACAACTGGCGGTGTTGTAGCCCAGGAATGAGAAGAGAACATGGTGGAGGCAGCAGGACTTTTTGCCGTTCACACAGCAGGGGAACAGCTGACATTACTGAACCCAGTAACACAGGAGCAAGTGTTGACTGTGCTAACAGCACTTCCGAGCAACAACTGGCGGTGTTGGAGCCCAGGGTCAAGGAGGATGTTTAAATACTATATCAAGTATTTTCCTTGTTACGTGTCAATTAAAAATGTCTATACTCCAAACAATAGAAATATAACCTTTAGTACCATAAGATGATGATTTTACTTAAAAAAAATATATGTAAATTAATAATTTACAAACATAAACGCATACATTAACATGTTGAAAAGCAATGCAAACCACAATTAAAATAGGTTAAATAATCTGCTATACGGTTTAAAATAAAAGCATACAAGTACATATCAGAATCCATTAATGATGGCTAAGTAACAGTATGTACACCATTTTTATTGTGTAGACAATGAATGGCTGACTTAAAAAACATAATCAGCATTACAAGTTATCTTTGACATTCATAAAACTTTACATTTGGTGAATAATATCACAAATTTTTTTTTAAAAATATCTAAAATTTCCATCATGTAATACTGATAATATGTGCCAATCATTTATATTAAACCCCTTCACCCCCAAGGGTGGTTTGCACGTTAATGACCGGGCCAATTTTTACAATTCTGACCACTGTCTCTTTATGAGGTTATAACTCTGGAAAGCTTCAACGGATCTTCGCGATTATGAGTTTGTTTTCTCGTGACATATTGTACTTCACGTTAGAAGTAAAATTTCTTCGATATAACTTGCGTTTTATTTTTGAAAAAAACGCAAATATGGCGAAAATTTTTAAAATTTTGCAATTTTCAAACTTTGAATTTTTTATTCCCTTAAAACAGAGAAATATATCACACAAAATAGTTAAGAAATAACATTTCCCACATGTCTACTTTACATCAGCACAATTTTGGAACCAACATTTTTTTTTGTTAGGAAGTTATAAGGGTTAAAAGTTGACCGCGATTTCTCATTTTTACAACAAAAATTACAAAGCCATTTTTTTTAGGGACCACCCTCTCATTTGAAGTCACTTTGAGGGGTCTATATGGCAGAAAATACCCCAAAAGTGACACATTCTAAAAACTGCAACCCCTCAAGGTACTCAAACCCACATTCAAGAAGATTATTAACCCTTCAGGTGCTTCACAGGAACTAAAGCAACGTGGAAGGAAAAAATGAATATTTAACCTTTTTTAGCCACAAAAATGATCTTTTACAAACTTTTTTTTTTATTTTCACAAGGGTAAAAGGAGAAAATGGACAGACAAGGTTGTTATGCAATTTTCCTTGAGTACGCCAATACCCAATATGTGGGGGGGAAAACCACTGTTTGTGCACACGGCAGAGCTCGTAAGGGAAGGAGCGCGTTTGACTTTTTCAAACTAAAATTGGCTGGAATTGAGATTGGACGCCATGTCGGTTTGGAGAGCCCCTGATGCGCCTAAACAGTGGAAAACCCCCACAAGTGACACCATTTTGGAAACTAGACCCCTAAGGTACTTATCAGATCTGTTTGTGAGCACTTGAACCCCCAAGTGTTTCACAAAAGCTTATAATGCCTGGGTGTGAAAAAAAAAAAAAAACAATTTTCCACAAAAATGATTTTTTAGTCCAAAATTTTTGAATTTTCCCAAGGAAATTGGAACCCCAAAAGTTGTTGTCCAATTTGACCTGAGGGGGGGGGGAAACTGTTTGGGTGCACGGCAGGGCTTGGAAAGGAAGTAGTAACGTTTTGGAATGCAGACAATTGATGGGGGTCAATGTTCCGTTTGCAGTGCCCCGATGAGCCTAAACAGTGGAAACCCCCCACAAGTGACCCCATTTTTGGAAACTATACCCCTAAGGAACTTATCTAGATCTTTGGTGAGCACTTTGAACCCCCAAGTGCTTCAACCCAAGTTTATAATGCCCGGGCATGAAAATAAAAAATCCTATTTTTTTCCCAACAAAAATTATCTTTTAGTCACTAATTTTTTATTTTCTCAAGGGTAACAGGAGAAATTGGACCACATAAGTTGTTGTCCAATTTGTCCTGAGTACGCTGATACCCATATGTGGGTGGGAACCACTTGTTTGGGTGCATGGCAGAGCTCGGAATGGAAGGAGCACCATTTGACTTTTTCCAACTAAAATTGGCTGGAATTGAATTGATGCCATGTTGCATTTGGAGAGCCCCCTGATGTGCCTAAACAGTGGAAACCCCCCAAAAATGACCCCATTTTGGAAATAGACCCCATAAGGAACTTTTTTCTAGATCTTGGTGAGCAATTTGAACCCCAAGTGCTTCACACAAGTTTATAACGTAGAGCCGTAAAATTTAAAAATCTATTTTTTCCACAAAAATGAATCTTTTCACCCCAATTTTATTTTTCCAAGGGTAACAAGACTCCAAAAGTTATGTGCAATTTGTCCTGAGTGCGCTGATACCCCATATGTGGGGGTAAACCACGTTTTGGGGCAAGGCAAGTTTTGGAAGGGAAGGAGGGGCCGTTTAGACTTTTTCAACACAAATTGGCTGGACGCCATGTGTGTTTGGAAAAGTCCTGATTGCCAAAAAAAGTGTTTAACCCCCAAAATGAGCCCTTTTTGAAAAAGACCCCTTTAAGGAACTTATTAGATGTTGGTTTAGAACTTTTAACCCCCAGGTGTTTCACTAAAGTTTATAACGTACAGCCGTAAAAAAAAAACTTTTTTTTTTACAAAAATGATTTTTTCGTCCCCCCAAATTTTTTTTTTCACAAAAGGGGAAAAAAGAAAATTTTAACCCAAAAGTTTTGTCCCCAAATTTTCCTGATTTTTGATACCCCCCAAATGTGGGAGAAAAAAAATTTATGGGGGGCCAAAAATAAGGGCTCGGAAGGGAAGTAGTTACGTTTTTGGTTGCAGACTTGTGGAATGGTCTTGGGGGTTTTTGGGGGCATTTGGGGGGCCCCCGGGGGCCCAAAAGTTTTAAAACCCCAACCCCAATGAAAACCCCTTTTGGAAATAGACCCCACAAGGAACTTTTTTTGATGTGTGGTGAGCGCTTTGGCCCCCCAATTTCAAGAAGTTTATTTTAAGTACGCCGGGAAAAACAAAAAAAAAAATTTTTTTTTTTTCAAAAAAAATAATTTTTCGCCCCCAGTTTTTTTTTTTTTCCCCCCGGGGGGCAGAAGAAATAGGACAAATTGCACAATAACTTTGGGGGGCCGGTACGCTGATACCCAAATGTGGGGATAAATACTGTTTGGAAAACCCTGGCAGAGCTGAAAGGAAGGAGAACCCTTTTTTTCCCCTTTTTAAAAACAGAATTGGTGGATTGAGATCAGACCCATGTCACATTTTTGGGAGCCCCTGGGGGTGCCCAAAAGCGGAAAACCCCCCTTCTAACTCCAACCCTAACCCCCAACAAACCCCAAAACCCAGTCCAAAACCCTAACCACAAAAACCAAAAAAAACAAAAACCTTTTAACCCCCCCTAAACCCAAAAATTTTTTTAGCGCCCCCAAACCCAACCCCAAAATTTTGCGCCCCAACCCCCAAATAACCCCCAAAGGGGGAAAAGGAAATAAATACTTTTTTTTTAAATTTTTTATTTTTCCCCCCTTTTTAAGGGGGGGAAAAGGGGGGGGTTTTTTTTTTACTTTTTTTAGGGGTTTTTTTTTATTGGCAGCTGTCACGTAAAAGACGCTTTTTATTGCAAAAATATTTTTTTTCATCATCACTTTTTTAGAGCTTTTTAATTTTTCATTTTTTGGGGGCCCCAGAGTCATGTGGGGGCTTATTTTTTGGGGGGCTTTTTTACGTTTTTTTGTCCCTTTTTTGGAAAATTGACATTTTTTGATCGCTTTTTTTTTCGTTTTTTTTGGGGGGTTAGAATAAAAAAAAAAACAGAAAATTTTTGTTTTTTTTTGGGGGGGGGGTTTTTTACCGTTCCGCTGGGGGGAAAATTGAAAAGCTTTTTTTTCTTCAGGTCAGCGATTTTTGGGGGGTACCTCATTTTATAAAAATTTTTTATGTTTTGGCGCTTTTATAGTTTTAAAAAAATTTTTTATAAAAAATAATTTTTTTTTCCCTCGCTTTATTCTGCGAGCTAAAAACTTTTTTATTTTTTCGCTGATGATGCTGTTTCATGGCTTTTTTTGCGGGAAAAGATGACTTTTTTTAAAAAGGGACCAGGGGTTTTTTTATAGGGGCCCCTTTTTGGGTTTTTTTTCCCACTTTTTTTTGGGGCGGTATGTTTTAAAAAAACATTGTTTTTTTTTCTTCTTTTTTTTTTTTTTTTTTTAAGGGGTTACTAAAGGGGTTAACAAAAGGGGGGGCAATTTTTTTAGGGGGGTCTTTTCGGAGGGGGGCCCGATCCCCAAAATGGTACTTTTTTTTGCTTTGTTTTTTTTATTTACGGGGAAAAGTGAATTTTTTTGGGGAAAAATATATATTTTTTTTTATTTTTTTTTGGTTTTTTTTTTTTAAAAAAAGTTTTTTTTTTTTTTTTTAAAAATTTTTTACTTTGCCCCCGGGGGGACATCAAATATTTTATCAGATCCCCCGGTGTGACAGTGTGCACAGCACTCTGTCACACCACGATCCCCTCGGGGGAGGGGCAGGGGGGCTTTTTTAGTGCCGGGTCTGGGGAGGCACTGGGGTTTTGCCCCCCCCCCCCCGGACCCCGGCGCCACCCCTTGGTGGGGCCCGGGAGGAAAAGGAACCCCCCCGAACAGCGCGATACATGCGTGCTCTGAGGGTTTTTAGGGGGGCGGCAGGGACCCCCAAAACCCTTTTTCCATCCCCCCCTTTTCCCCCAGTACACCCCCCCTCATTTTTTGATCGCGGTTTGAAAAAGGGGTTAAGTGCCGGGAGCGGTCCGTAAAACCCCCCCCCGACACACAGTCATGGGTGTCAGCTGTGATAATAAACTGACCCCCCGGGGCGATCGGCTGCGCTCCCCCCGGGAGCCCCCTTTTCCATTTTCACGAACTACTATCCCGTCCATGGGGAAAACGGGCCCAGGCCCCGGACGGGGGGAGTACGTCCCCTGGCATGGGGGGTTAAAAACAAAAAATTTAAAAAGTGCATAGTGCAGAGTGAAAACAGATATTTATGCCTGACTGTGGACTTGCAAGCATGGGCAACGGATAGATAAGGTATATATTTTTTTAGACGCATAGCCACCGATGGTTTTAAAGGCGATGTAATAATGGACCTCCCCAAAAAGTTTTTCGTTTTTTTTCTAAACCTTTTTTTTTAATTTTTTTTTTTTAAAAGGGGTTCGTGCAGGGGGGGGTTCGCCCCCTTTTTTGGGGGCCGACTGGCTTCCTGCTGTGACCGTTTTTGGGTTTTTTGGGGCGTCTTGTACTTTTTTAAAAAAACCCCAAATTTTTCGGTGGCAAAAGTTTTTTCATCGGAAGCGTTAAAACCGACAACACAAACATTGTCATGGAAAAGCTTTTTAATCAGTAAACTTTTACCTTTGATGAAAACAACACCCCCTGTGCCCTAAAATTCATAACAAGCTACAAGAAAAAAAGGGGTGAGGGGGGACAAAAACTTTTTGTTAAGGTACAGGGGTTTTTTTTCGAAATTTTTCAGGTTTCGCAAAATTTCCCTATAAAAAAATATCATTCACCTATTCTATCAGTTGCGTTTTTTTAGCAACCCCTTTTAGGTAAATATTTTGCTATTGTTTTCAAACCTTTTTTAATTTTTTCCCAAAGGGAATGCAAAGATTTTTGTTTGCGATTTCATGTTTACATTAAGGACCTTTTTTTATATGGGGGCCTTTTTAACCCCTTTTAAATTTTAAAATGAAAATTTTTTAAAAAGGGGACAAAAATAAGTAATGTTGAAGAGGGTATTCCCCCATGGGGTTGTTTTTTACAAAAAATTTCCGGTGTACATCACGTCCCTTAATCAAAAATTTGGGGTTATTTATATTTAATTTTTGCTTTTAAAAAAAAGGTAAGAAAAATGAAGTTTAACCTTCGCACTGCAGGGGGTTGCAAAGTTCAAACCCAAAATTTGCACTTCCAAAAATTTCAGCATTTGGAATGATGTGAGGGGGGTTGGGAATTTTTTTTTTAAAATAAGGAGGAAAAAAGGTTTTTCCCCAGTATCCTATAGCATAAAAGGCCCCTTTTTTTTTTGCATTTGGGTTTTTTACAAAATGCATATCTGTAATAATTTGTCAAATTATTTTTTTTTCAGATTTGTGACAAAACTAAAAAATTTTAAAAGGGTTTTTAAAATTGAAGTTTCAAATGTTTTTTAGCCCCTTAAAAAAAAGGGGGGAGCCTTTTTTTTTTATGTGTAGCACTAGGGGACTTTGCATGTCAAAATTTTTTTCACCATGATTAGGTAGTAGCATTTTAATTTTTTTCCCGGGCACACAGGGGGGAAAGCAGGTTACGGAAAAACCCCCCCAAAAAAAATCAGCGATTGTTTTTTTCTGTGCTTTTTAAATTTTTAGCAGCAAATGGCGGGGTTTAAGCCCGGGGGAAGGAGGGGGTAGGAGAGGCCAGTATGAGATTTTGAAGTTGAAGTTGAGTTTGCAGTAAAAAATTTCCAACACACAGAGGGAACGCAGCTTTTGAACCCCAAAACCATCAGCGATTGTTTTTACTTGATTAACACTTTGACAAACGGGGTTTTTTAAGCCCGGGTCAAGGAGGGTGTAGGCAGGGTTATATGGGGTTTTTAAATTGAGTTGTTGTTACAGCAGAAATTTTTGCCAACCAAAAGGGAAAAAGCAGCGTTACTGAACCCCACAAAAAAACCGATTGTTTTCACTGGATCTAACACTTCTGAGCGAACTGGCGGTGTTGAAGCCAGGGCAAGGAGGGTAAAAGGATAAAATATTGGTTTTTTCCTTGTTAGTGGCCTTTGGGGAAATGTATGACTTCAAACAAGAAAAAAAAGAAGTTTTACTAAAATTTAAAAAAAAATTTTTTAATTCCAAAATAAAAAAAATTTTATCTTGGAGTCCCCCTGTGGTTGCCCCTTTAAAAGGGTAATGAAAAAAATGGTAAAAAATTGCTTTCGAGACTCCCAGGTTTTTCTAGGCTAAAACTAAAACAAAAAATGAAGAACCCAAATTTTTAAAAAACAGGACACAGGATGGTAAGAAATAGGGGGGGCAAGTGGGGGAGAGGGGGCCCAAAAAAAGGAACAAGGAAAAAATTTCAGGGCCCCCCTAAAGAAAAATAATGGATTTCCGTGGCAAAAAAACTTTTTTACCCCGGGCATAGAAAAGTGGATAGGGAAATTTTCTGGATTAAAAATAACTTAAAATTTGGGAAAAAATCCAAGGTTTAAAATTTAAAAGTAATGCCCCTTTACCTTTTATGTGGAAGAATAGATCACAAATTTATGATTTTATACCCCAATTGGAATCGCGTCTCTCCCCCGGGGGGGAGGGAAAAACAAAACCAAACCCCAAAAGGGAAATAAAACTTTCTTCCTTATCTAGGAACTGTTCCAAATTTTTTTCATCCCCTGTGATAATGAAGTTTGTACCTATTTCTTGTCTTACCTTTTTCCTTTCCGTGTCCTGTTGTGTTAGAAATTTATGCTTCATTTTTTTTTTTTAGCTTTTCCTGATGAAGAGGAGTGCCCCCAAACTTGCAATTTGTTACCATTTTTCAGTTTAAAACCCTTAAAAAAGGATCAAAACCCTGCGGTCTAAAACCAAAAAAATTTTTCTATTAGGCTAACAAAAGGGACGAAGTCACATGTTTTTTCCAACTTCAAAATAAAAATAAAGAATTTCAAATTTTAAAAGCATAAAAACAATTCCAAAAAAAAATGGAACAAACACCACCCAAAAAATTGGTTAAAAAATTAGTGTTGTAAATTAAGAAAAAAGTCAATTTTTGTAAAATTTTTTTTAAAAAAAATTTTAAAAGGAAGGGGGGGGGATGTTAAAACCTAAAAAATGAAGAAAAAGGGTTTTGAATAGGCCTATCAAAATTTAATTTTAATTTAGAGTGAAGTAAAAACATTTCAAATTTAAGTTAAAAAAATGTTCTTTTTTACGAGTATGACATGTCCACATGGTCATCAAGTGTACACAATAAAATTCGTAAAAAAAAACCCTTTAAAAAAAATAATGCATTGGGGACAATTTAAGGGGGTGCCTGCAAAAAGTAGGTGAAAAAGGTCGGTAGCAAAGGTAAAATTTATGTCTGTATAACAGTGGACAGCCCCTTTATGGGTAATGGCGATGTTATACTGTGTCAAAAGTTGGGCGGGAAAAATGCATTTTTTGTTGTACAGTGTTGAAGAGGGTAAAAACAGTCGGGGTTTCGCAAGGCTTTTTTCCCCCCAAATACCCTCCCCGCCCCCGCGTAGGGGGGTAGCTGTGCCCCAATGATGACTCTAAAAAGGGGGTTAGGGGACGTTTTGGGGCCCCCGGGGGGCCAAAAAAAACGCAGCAGTAATCATTTACGCAATACCCCCCCTATGACCAAAAAAAAAGGCCTTCCCCCCTTTAAAAATTAAAGACTAAAAAGCATAAGGTTTTGATATTTATTGGGCTATTTCCTCGACTTTTTCCCCGAGTAATTTTGCACTTGTCCAATAACCCTTATTAATTTTTTTTAAATTTTTGTGGTTGTTTCAACAGCACTTGAGGTATAACTACCTATTTTCAGTATGCATAAACCCTTTTTTTGATGTAAAATTTTTTTATTGCTAGTGTTTAGCGAAAGCTGATATCTAAAAATATGGGGGCGGAAAGGTATCCCCGATATCACTAAAAATTTGCGAAACCCCTTCCGTTCGGAAGCCCCCTTAAGTCTAGGAAAAAAAATATCGCAAAAAAAAAAAACCCTTTTTTTTTCCCCTTTTAAAACAAAAAAATTACACCCAAAAATACAAATATATATAAAATATATAAATATAAATGTATTGTGAAAAAATTTATATATATACAAAAATTTATGTTTTACACTTCTAAAATAAAGGGGACCTGATTCAATTCCGGGAAAAGCTGGAAACCCCATAGAATCGACGGGTGGGGCCCGAGTCCCCCCCAAAACCGGCTTGTGCGATCAATTGGGCGTCAAAAAACAGGTTTCTGTAGTGTTATAAGCGAGTCCGGGCCTAAATTTAAGGTTTTTTTGTCTTGAGAATTGCTAAAAATCACAAAGAAAAAATTTGCCTTTTTTCGCCATTTTGCGTCACACAAGGAATGGTAAGAAAAGGAGGGGGCTTTGGGGTTTTTACTCACTCAGGGGGCGGAAAACGAGGGGCCGCCCACTAAAAAAGGTACGAAATTAAGTGCCCCCAAAAGTCTTCAGTTCCGCCTCCTCATCCTCCTCAGTGTGCGGAAATAAATGACCCGCCTCCCTACAAAAGGGGGCCCTTCCAGATCTAATGACCTGGACTTGGAGAGAGGGGAAAAAAGGACACGAGAAAGGTGAAGGGTGGACAGTCAGGCCCCCCCCCCCCCCGGAAGGGGCCCGACCCCCGGGGAACCCCCGGGGGGCCCCCGGCCGGAAAACCCCCTGTGCAAAAAAGCGGAGGATACCCAAGGGGCCCCGGCCGGTCCGGGGGAGGTGCCGGGGAAAGCCACTGGGGCCCTAAAAAAACTTGGGGCGGGCCAACCCTCTTCCCTAAGTTCTGTAGGAAAGGTGGGGCCCCCGTTTTGTGGGAGCCCGTGCGGGAAAACCCCCCCTTCAAGGGGATCCGGGACGTTGTCGCAGTGGGGAAAACCCTTTTTTGCAAAACCTCGCCCCGGCAGACCCCGAGGTTTTTCCCCGGGGGCCCTAGAAAAGAAAAGCGAAAAACCCTCCCCCATGGGGGGGGGCCCCCGCGGGGGACCAAAGGGTTAAAAATCTGTCCCCGGGCCCCGACGTCTCTGTTCCAGAAAAAGGGTGCTTCCCCCGGGTGGCGCCGCCAACTGGGGGGGGCCCGGGGGGCTGCCGGGAAAAAGGGGATCCAAGCTGCAGTTTGTTTTGGGACATGGGGGTGCTGGTGGGGGGAAAAATTCAACCCCGGGCGGGGAAGGTGGAGACGTTGGGGGGCGGGAAGCAGAGCGACAAAAGGGGGAAAAAGAATCCCCAAAAACTTTTGGGGAAAGTAACCCCGGGGAAGGACCGGGAGATTTAAAAGGTGGAAAAATAAAGGGGAAACCCGGGGGCCGCGGCAAAGGGGCAGCGGGCTTTAAAAGAAGGGGTTGGGGTTCATCCGGGCCCCGGGCTTTTTAGAAGTTTTTTTGCCCCCGGGGGCGTGGAATCATCCCAGAAGGAAAAACCCGGGGGGGGACTGTTTTCCCGGGACTTTGGGGACTTCACCGGGGACGGGGTTACAATGGATGGGCCCCAAATTTTCCCGGTGCGGGCCCCCACCCCCAGAGGGTCAGGAACCCGTTTTGGGCCCCCCGGGCCTTACCTCCCACTTTCCCGGCCCTGCCAAGTGCCCCCCCCCACGCCTAAAATTCCCCGCCCCCCCGTGGGCTCCTCAGAACCCCGCTAGGACATGATAATATAAATGGCCCTTTTTCCCCGGGCCGTTTTTTCCCCCGGGGTTTTTTTAGTGGGAATAGGGTCCAAACCCGGGGGGATGAAAAGGTGGGGCCCCCGACCCGATAGCGGGGGACGACTTTTTTGTACAGGCCCACGAGTATCAGGGGGGTGGCCTTGGTGTCTCGGATGTTTGGAAACATTTGAAGGTAAAACCGGTGGTCCCCCGGGAAACCCCCCCCCAAAAATTTAAATAACCCCCGGCAGGGTCCCCGTATGTAAAAAAGTTAAAGTTGATGTCCCCCGGGGGGGAAGTTCAAAAAAAAGTTTTTTTTTAATTAAAAAAAAAAAAAACCAGTTCATTAATTTTTTACGTCTATCCTCGACGCAAGATCTCCGTAAAAAAGAAAAAAAAAAAAAAAGGGGTGCCCCCTGTCCGACCGTCCTTTTGGGTCCCCGAGATCCGCCTGTACTAAAAAGGCAAAGCCTTTTGGGCCACGCTGATTACCGCTTCCCCGGGGGTGCGTAGGATGGTTTAAAAAGGGGGGTTTCCCCCCGTCACTGGCGTTATCGAAAAAAAAGCATGTGCCGCCAGGGAGAAGATAATG